>OX359291.1:81981611-82044111 GCA_947179395.2 Pulicaria dysenterica
AAGCTTTTTAATTTCATCTCAGAAAACGATCTACCACCTTTGATGATATGACATGACAAGGAACAAAGTATTTGAGGATTTTCAAGAAATTAAGACTCTAAATGACAATAATTACAACCTTGACTCCTGTTTTAGGATTAGCTATTGATGGTATCACACTAACTTACTCTACGATAGATAAGACTTTACACAATTTTGTATTCATTGATATGATTAAATATGAATTAATCCATTACTAGTGAAGTCTAGGATTAATGGTTTCTTGCAAAAAGATTTAAAAGTTGAGCTTAAAGCTTAAGAATTATCCTAAACATATATATGAACCAAGCAATAAAACTTAAATATCTTAAAGCACATTAATTATCAAAAGCATTATGATTAACTTTAATCCATAAATTTGTATTAATCATGTTTTACAAAAAAAGAAATAAAGTTGATTTCAGATGTAATGAATTATCCTACACATGTGATAATGGTACACCAACCAAAACATTAAAGATTAAATTCGGAGATCAAGTACTTGAGGTTAGGATTTGGTATTCAAATAGACATGAGTATCATTTATTGAACCCTAATCTAATTCTAAGTCAATAGGTTCAATCCATTCTGAGAAATTAATCTTTACAATATGTTCGATCAATTTAAAACAAAATTTATTTGGATTAATTTTATTAGGATACCCACGACCTAAACCTATTCCAACCATTGATTTCAATTCCCTAATGAAATCTCATACTTATGTAACCATTGTTACTTGTTTTCCAGCCGTTTCCCAGAACTTGACTTACATCTATTAACCCCAACTTTAACCAAGCTGTGGTCAACCCGAAAGCTTCAGGTAGCTACTCAGGCTGTTTAGGTTCATTTGGGTTTACCAGCACGACATCCTTCGAGTTCTCTCCTTAGGGTTTCGGAAATCGAGCTCACCCGTTCATTTGTTTTTTATAGTGAATAAGAGAGAGGTATGAGAGAGAAAATATATGGGTTGTTTGAGATATATGCTACTTGGGTTTCGGGTAAAAAAGAGAAAAATAAGAAAAAGTGATGTGGCATGTGATGTGACATTTGGGTTGATTTGGGTTTGGGAAAACTACTACTCATGATCTTAACAACTGGCCGTAGTTTTTAGTTTCAATTAACCCATCGGGTTACCATTATAAACTATTTTTTCATGAATATTTGAGTATTCAATTGATTCAAGACCAGGAAAAATAAAGTCAAAACCTACAACATAATTAAATGAGAATTGAGACCAGAGAATCAATTCAAAAGAAAATTCAGTCTACAATGCTACCAGGCTCGATTGTTTGGCCACCTTCTCCCTCCCAAAATCCTTAGACTGTCTTATAAAGTAAATCTCATTCTTTTGTGTGGTTTATGAGGGAAACAAATGAGGAGCACTTAGATATATTCGGATAAAAAAGTTGAAAGCTTTTATTTTAAATGAAAAGCTCTAAAATAAAAAATATTTTGAAGTAGTTTTCAAAATTATCTAAATTTCTTCTTTAATTATTTTATAATTCCTCCTATTTTTATTATTCTTTTCATCTTACACTATTTAGTTCTAGTTACTAACTATTTTGTCAAACTCATATACAAATAATAGATATAACTTCTATCTATTATCTATCAACAACCAACTAATTCTGTCAAACACACTCTAAAATTATTTGAGTATTTTAATGATTTAAATAGTACGTAATGACAACAACACCTAAATTATATAATGATAGATGTGTTTATCATTTTCCAAATAGAAGATATATTAACGAGTTTTGGCGGGATTGTGGCATTTGACTAGCCCTTCTAGGTATTAATGGGTTTGGACTAATTTGAGACTGGGTCTTAAGCTGGGTCCAAATAATTTCTCACACGCTTGCTAATTTGAGATTGGGTCTAAAGTTTGGGCTACTTTTGTTACCTCAGAATTTTATCATTATTATTGCCCTTATTTTATTTCTAACTTTAGTCATGATATTATTATTGTTATTATTTCTTCTTTATTATAAACATCATACTTTGATACATTCTTTCATAAATTTATAATATAGGCAAACCATCAATCGCAAAAAGAAATAGCAATAAGTAATGCATGATTGATATATATGTAAGTTTAATTAGTTGAAGATTTATCTTAATTAAAAACTACATCGACTTCAACAACTTACTCTATGCAAAATGCCCTACTCTCTTGGTTTTAACTTTTAATCAACGGGAATGTGACTTCGTGTACATAGTATTAGATATAAACAAAATTTTACCAGCTTCTCAAGTTTGTATAATTTCATTTCGTACTTTTTTGTAAAATATTATTTTATTTAGGGCAAATTGCCGAAAAAGGTAATGTAATTATCCATTTTTTTCAATCAAGGTAACGTAAATTTTTTTTTGCCTAAAAAGGATTAAAAATTCAATTTCTAACAAAAAAGGGATCCGGTAACCGGATCAATAGGTTACCGGTTAAAACTCGTTGACGTGGCACCGAAATTTCTGATGTGGCATTTTCTAATAAATATCCACACACACTCTCTCCCTTGTATCTCTCAAAATGGCACCACCACCACTCCAGATTCCGACCACCGCCACCACTAAACGGCACCACCACCACCACCGCTCAACGGCACCACCACCACCTCTCTTTCTCTCTTCTCTTTCTCTCCTCTCTTTCTCTCTTCTCTTTCTCTTTGAAACTCTCTCTCTCTCTACCCCTCTCTCTCTAAAATCGGTTCCACCGCCACTATTCCACATAGCCACCATCACCACTCCACAGAGCCACCATCACCACCTTCGCTTCAAGATCGCTTCAAGATCTAGGTTTCACTACCGTCGCTTCAAGATTTGTTCAGATCTGTTCAAGATCTGTTCGTGATATGTGTTCGTATGTTCAGATCTGTTCAAGATATGTTTGATTCATGGCAGATCTGTGAAACCACCACCGTAAAACCCCCAAAAGATCTGGGTTAGAGTCTCGATTTAGGGTTTTCACTTGAATCTGTGGTGTGTGTGTGTGTGTGTTTGTTGGCAGTAGCTGTTCATGGCGGCGGCGGTTCATGGCGGCGGCGGTTCTCAGATCTTTCTCTCTCTGTTCTTCAGTTGTGTTCGTGTGTGAGAATATTTTTTCTCTCTCTGTTCTTCAGTTGTGTTCGATTTAGGGTTTTCACCTTGAATGTGTTTCAGATTTGGAGTTGAACACCAAGATTCAGATCTATTTATGTTTTTTGAGTTAGGGTTTTCAGATTCGATTTAGGGTTTTCTTGTTTGGGTTTGATTTTTAGATCTGTTTATGTATGTTCTTCAAGTTAGGGTTCACTGTGATGGTGGTTCACGGCGGCGGTGGTGGTGGTTCATGGCGGCGGTGGTGAACCTTCATATCTTCTTCAAGAACATGAATATATTAAACACAAACATTAAAAAAAAAAAAACTTATTAAACACAAACATAAAAATCCTTTTTAAAAATTAATTAAAAAAAGTTAAAGACATTAAATAAATACATATTAAAAATTGTATCCATTAGACTGACACGTGTATTGCCCATGTCAGCATAGACTAACACGTGTATTGTCCATGTCAGCATAGGGCATGAAATGGCATTGACTGGGCTGCCACGTGTGTTGCCACGTCATCGGTTACCTGTTGACTGGACAGTCAGCAGGTCTAGGAAGTCATTTTACCCTTTTTTGTCAAAAATTGAATTTTTAATCCTTTTTAGGCAAAAAAAAATTTACGTTACCTTGATTGAAAAAAATGGATAATTACGTTACCTTTTTCGGCAATTTGCCCTTTTATTTATTTATCTATTTATAATCATTATATACAATTGTCAAGGTTAAACATGCGCCATGAACAGCGACGCTAAAATGCGCTTCATTCATATATAACTAAGATGCCATAAATAAAAGGTTGTTGTAACTAAGATGCCATAATTAAAAGGTTGTTGTAAGCTTTGTTTGCGGAGTTAGTAAGGGTCATTTACTCCAATTAAAAATTTCATTAGTTCGAATCTTTTCTTATTCCCTTTTCTTTTTCCCCACTTATTCACAGTTAAGGTTATAACTTTCCACTAAAAGACAAAACAACTAACTTAACTTAATAAGTCATTTATTCAGTTCAATAAAACATTTTGTATTTTCTTTTCTTTTTAGCCTTTCTCGAATTTAATCCTTGCTCTTTTACTTTAAGGAGTGTTAGTATCCGCGCTTCGCTACGTATCTAGTCTGATTAGATTAACTTTAATAATAATTTATCCATACTATACATCAATATAAATTTATTTATATTTACTAACGTGTATACTCTCTATAAAAATTCATTTCTAGTCGTCCATATTTAACAATCCTCTTAGATTGAAATCAAACACTAAACACATAATTAGCAAACTACCTATCAAAAAGACTAAAGAAGTTATATAATAACTATTTTTTTAGTTTTCTAAAACCATTTTTATTTCCTTTAAACAAATATTAATATTAGAAATAAGTTTCTAAAAAAAGGGGTGATATATCCTCCTATTATTTCTCTACTCACAAGATAAACCCAAGTGTTAAAATTAAAGTAGGATGTGAAAAAAAGAATTAGTGAAATCCATATTTTACCTTGTTGTGCGTAGAATAATATATCATGTTTTCTAAAAGAAGATTTAAATTTAAAAAAAAATTTGCTAGAAAACTTATTTATCTTTTGTTTCATCAATTTGTATGAACACTTTTGTAATAAGAATATACGTCCTATTTTTTATTTTTTTTAAGATTATAGTATTTAAAATTTTGAATCTAAATAGGTTTCTTACAAAGGAAGAAATGAAAATTAAACTATTGACTTAAAATAAAAGGATATTAAATTGTTAATAATAAAAAGAAAACAAATTTTGGATAGAAGGGAAAAACGTAAACATAGGGGGTAGAAAGGAAATAAAGGGAGAAAGGAAGAGGTTATAATAGGAAAAGAGAAAAAAGAAATAAAAGAAACAGAGGGGAAGAAAGGCAAAGAATCGACCTGGGACCTCATGGATAAAAAGTTTAACAACTCCTCCAGCAAACATAATGGTTAAAATAGCATAAAATTTGAATATAGTTTATAAATGACGTAAGTTAGAAAAACTCAGTAAAAGTGGTGTATATATATATATATATATATATATATATATATATATATATATATATATATATATATATATATAGAGGGGAGGGTTCAATTGAGAACCGATTTTAGTGCGAGAACCTCGGGAACCAATCTTAGCCGTTGATTTGATAAGTGGAATTCATGGATGGAGAGCGTGGGGGGATCAAGTGTGGCAGGGTGTATGTGAGGAATCCATGGGTGGGCAATGACATTGAAAGAGGGGGAATTGGACGGCTAAGATTGGTTATCCCGGTTCTCGCACTAAAAATGGTTCTCAATGGAACTTCTACCTATATATATATATATATATATATATATATATATATATATATATATATATATATATATATATATATATATATGATTTCATCTTGTTGTTTCTCTTAAGATAATTATGCTGAACTCATGAAAATTTAAAAAACTATTTGTTATACAATTATTATACGATTTGTTATACAATTATTTACTTTATATAATATATTATACCGGGGAAATTCACGTAATAGTAATAAAGTCTGAAAACTGTTCTATCAAAGTAACTAACTCATATATTTTACTTTGTAAAATTTCCTACACATAATCTTGATTTGAACAATTTCAAACTTAGAGAGTATTTGTGAAATAAACCCATAATATACATAGGTAAGTTTGATAATAAGCTTATAGCCCATCATCACTATGAGATATTTTAGGTGATTCAAGTCTAGTGACGAACATAAAATGTATATTAGTATAATTACATAGTATCTATTCTATCTGTTAAAAAATAGAGTTATAACTAAAGTGATTTTTTTAAGTAAACAAAATTAAGCTAATTTCTGGTTTTAACCATTAATAGAATTATATAACCGCAGCAATGTGCAGATTACATTAATAGAATTATATAATCATTAATAGAATTATATAAGCTAATTTCTCGTTAATATACAAGTATCATATTTTGTTCCATTTTGATGTAAAAATAACATATAAACTAAGATAGCTTTTATTTATATATACCCTTTAAAAGTTAAAGTTGCTATAAGACACCCCTCCACTTTCAATTAATAATTACTCTACTTTAAACAAAAAAATCTAGTTAGCATAAATCTTAAAATAACATGAATGAAATTCTAACAAATTAATTATTATATTTAATCAAGAAAACCAGGTATTACCCAAACTTAGAGTAACAAGTTAATTAAGTAGCATGAAATCAAAAGCATGAATATGATATATGGTTCGCAACATGTCAAAAGAATTGTAACCGAAGAAGCTAAACGCCTAACCCAAAGACTGAAAGAGTTTCTCGAAAACGGAGAGCATATGCTTGTAGTAGTCGTGTTCTTTAGATTTTGAACAAACAAACTGCTAACAAAAAAAGCAAAGGAAAAGAAAAATAAATTGATGTTTTTGTTCATATCTAGAATAAGAGTGTAAAATAAGAAAAAAGAAAGAAATAATGATGATGACATAGTTGACTATACTAGGATGGAGCAGGAGCAGAACACACGCAAATCTATGAAGTTTGGCCTTAGAAATTACATAAGTGAATATTGTGTACTAGAATGTTGGTGATTTTAGTGTCATCAAGCCATTTAATATGATTGGGATTAATATGAGATTAGCCGAAATTAGACTTAGCTATAATCCGAACCCTTGATCGACAGTGAGATGTGAAGAGGCGACTATATCCATGAACCATTGTATGTCTCCAGAGTCATAGTCATGGATTGAAAGGCTTCACCAAGGTTCGTAGGATCCAACGCATCATACTCAGTCAAATGGGCCTGTTGGGCTTGTGAAGAAGTCGAGTTCTACTACATCGTCCTAGGCATCATGTTTTGCTATTGGGGCAGTTAAAGAGTGGGGTTGCCCAGCCAGAGTTAGTAAATATTCATAAAATCAGAGTTCGTAAAACAACGTTACGGAAGTATAACTTACACGCTGAAGCCTCCCCCTTGTCTGCACGAGACGGTCCTGAAAGTATTCAACAAACACTAAGCACAAAGCTTAGTGAGCACACTACACACATATATAATATCACATTCATCAAGTAATATACATCACATCAAGCTATCTACTCGTATATCATCACAACATCACATGTGAACACGTATTACGACATAAAATATAAGTTAGTGAAACTCATCTGATTATTAGTACAGTATCACAACAGAAATTAAGTTCGCGAAACATAGGAAATTAACCGTCAACAACCTATAATAAAGGTTTCATCAATTCAGGCACATATAAGGTTAATGTACGCTTACAACTCTTAAACTCATTTCATAGCACTCATTAAGCACTTGGTGATCCCAAACACTCATCACTTTGCGATTCTGTGACCTTGGGTCACTTGGTGATTTATCTATACCTCACCACCTAGTGATTGGGATAGTCCACACTACTTGGTGATCCCACTCCGTTACACATCTTGGGTATCCAGGGAACTCTCATGAGATCTCAACCCAGCTTGGCGATGCCAAGCTCTTGGCGATCTAGTGACTCTTCTCACTTGGCGATCCTTGAATCACCAATCGTTTCTATAGATTTAATCTCACAAATTTCTAAACCAAATCATAAGGTTCTAATTGCAATAGGTTTCAATCATCCCAATGGTTTAAATCCACTTTTTCAAGTTTTATAAGGCATGTTAGGTTCTTTTCTCTTCTCGATTTGGCTTCGACAACCACAATAGCTAACAACCAGCCAAATTTCGATCGTTTATGTTGTTATTTCGATTACATAATGTTATGAATACCATCTACATGAATCCTTGATTTAAAAATCTCATTTTACACTAAAACTTAACACTTGAAGATCACAGTTCCGATCGACCCGTCGCACACCCAAAAACATAACCCAACAAGCTGTTTTTTTCTAGGAATTCAACATATAAACCAGTTGTAAGATGTATAGGCCACATACCTGTTAATTCTTCACCCTATCTCACAAAGTTTTGATGAAAGACAGCCTCAATTTCTTGCGCTCTCTCTCTCTCTCTCACACACACACACACACACTCTCTCTCTCTCTCTCTCGGCAACCCTTCACGAGACACACACAACATACATGATTGTTTGGAGCGACTAGCAATTGATACGTAGGGCTTTGTGCTCTAGTTGGGCATTTACACCCTTTCCTCTAGCCCAAACTCAATTACTTCTTAATCCATTATTAAGTCTTTAGTTTATTAAATAATCAACAAGTGCAAGTAAACAAAGGACTTTCTCTTCTTATGTAATTAATAACATCAATATTACACTTTATTACATTATTAATGAGAAACGGGCATTACAATAAACCATTCAAAGCTTTGCTAGCAATTCATAGATTGACCAACGTCAACCAAATAAAAACTTAGACACACATGGATAAAACAAAAGAGAAGAGAATAATTGTACCAAACATCAAAATAGGAGAACTAGGTGAAAGAGATCTTCAAAAATGCTCCAAGAACACTCAAAATCGCCTCCTTCCAACACTAATTTCGTGTAGCGAGTGATGTGTAAGTTCTCCCCCCCCCCCCCCTCTTTTCCTTAAAAGTGTAGTCAAAAGCAGAAGGACGAAATTGACCCTGTAGACCCTCGTGCGAGCTGCGCAGAATTGCATGGCAGTGTCCGGACACATTTGACTTCAGGCCCAATTTCAAAGCCCAAAACTCACACTCTTCTTCAAGCTACCAGGCCTCGTTTTTTAAGCACATAAATAATTTTTTTTAACCCAAACATCTACACGATTACACATGATCTTCCATCATTTCTTGATCCAAATGTTGAGCCTAAATGCTTTAAGGCAATATGCTCCTTGTAATCCATGATGCTCCCAAGTGATACCCGATCAAAGTCCGCTCCACCGTAGTCTTCTACAAATCTAAAATTTAACCCGAAGACTAGACATTACCCGAAATAGGCCAAGATAAATTAATACAATATGATACAAACGAAAAGAACTAATATGCTAAAATAAACTATGGAAAGAACTAAATAAAATGAACCTATCAATGTACTATACAACCCAACCCGCCCTTAGAAGCAAAAGTCTATGTCGATATTAATTTCCTCTTTCTACTACTTGATCGAGTTGTTCTTGCTTCAGCCTCAGCTTCATATTGGTCATCATCATTAATTCCTCCTTTATTGGATCTTTTACACGCTTCCTCGGAGTCTTGATCTGGAGCTTGGTAAACATCATTATTCTTCTCCTTTCCTTTACGTTTTCGGGCTGCACGTGACTTCGAAGTAGTATCTACACCCCTCATTTTATATCCTGATCTTTGATGATAAATACTATCAATGACATTTTCGATGTCTTCTCCATCAAGAGGAGCTTTTTGTTTGGATACAGCAACAGATTTTGATGCTTTAGCTTCATCAATAACGATTCCTTTGGTTTTAAGGGTTATCAATTCAACATTTGAAATTATACCAAGATCCCCTTTTATAATCTTACCCTTGGATTTGTTCTTTGGCAAAGCAGGTAACTCTGGAACTATGTCATGTTTCTCTTCACTATCAGTCGTATTTGATCCTGACTCCACCATTTTATATAAATCTATATTTAATACCAAAATCTTGAGAACTTCCTGCTGGTTTAAGCCTTAATATCTACTTAACTTCCTGAAAATCGAAGGAAACTGGGTTAGATTAATTAGTTCATATTGATTTTTTCTAATCAAGCCAATCAAAATGTTACAAGCACCACCAATTGAAGTGCATTAAATAAAGAATAACGTCATGAACTAAAAATGAAGTAGATGAAAATTATGTACAAAGAAATCATATTGAATTTCAAAATTTCAAAAAAAGATGACTCAAACAAGAATGTGAGGTTCGAATTCATCAACCAAAATGGACATTAATTCATATTGACAACAAACAGTGACGACTATATGCACAAATAGACCAAAAGAGATCCCCAAATAAACTAGAGCTCGTATTAGCATCTTAACTTATATCAAATCATAAATCAAATTGGCCATGAACAAGATTCAAGGATTGAATAGATCATATAGAATCCTATTATCATTCAGGTGGTTTCAACATAAGTAAAACATAGCAAGCCATTCCCGATTAAACAAATTAATTGTAATCAAACTGTATAAAACCCTAAACCAAATACATAAAGATTAAAGAAGGTGACGTGAGTAATTAAGAGATTAACAACGTAAGATAGAGTACCTATGGATGATGAATGAATGTAGTAGTAGTTTAAGCATGGTTGAAGTTTGAATTCTCCGTAATATCAATGAGAAATGATAAAACTGGCATCTTGAATCACGCTGACTGAAATCTTGTTGTGAGAAAAGTTCTGATTGACCCGTCACACACCCATAAACAGAACCCAACAAGCTGTTTTCTTCTAGGATTTCAACATGAAATAAGTTGTAAGATGTATAGGTCACATACCTGTTGATTCCTCCCCCAATCTCATGAAGATTTGATAAAAGACAACCTCCATTTCTTACGCTATCTCAAACCCAAAAATTATAGTACAAGTTATTAGGCTATACAAAATGGTTCTCCCATCTCGACATGTGATGTCATTTGCCATTGGTATCTAGAGGTACCACTACCCCCTCTCCCATTTTGTCCGGAAAAAAACATACCCCTAGAAGTTGGTACCATCCTCCCAAACAACAAGGTGAGAGACAAAAGGACCTGTATCATAGAGATTCACTAGTTGTGTAACACTATACTATATTATTACCATTTCAAGGTATTTAATTTTTTAAATTCTTTTTGGCTATTGTAATATTGTACTGTATTATTTCAACAATTGTGTTTTATATATATATATATATATATATATATATATATATATATATAGGTAGAATGGGGTACCTACTTTTATATCCGTTAGATGGGAGAGACCGGCACATTACACACCCATTTTTCTTCATGAGATTAACACACCAGCAATGAACTTTCCAAAACCACCAAAAGGTCTATATACACCCAAGTAATCATTCGAAGCTCTATTTCTATATTACTATTGGTTTAATTTTTTTAACAAATTAATATGTGAACATTATTTAGTTGATAAGGATACCCAAACAGAAAATGATACATCATTCCTTATTCCAAGACAAGACAACACCATTCTCCATTTCAAAATAAGCCTTTAACTAACATGCAAGAAGTTATAAACCAATCTTATTCATCTCTACGAAGTTATACCGAGAGGTCATTTGAAATTGTAAAGAAATGAAGGAAAATTACCAAAGGAATGCCCAAGTACAATGTGGAAACCACATTGATATCATTATTGTTGTATGGGATTTGCTTTGCATAACTACATTAAAAAAAACTCTAAGGAAGCCATCATGTTTACTAGTGAGAAACATCCTAGTGACATACTATGTGATGACTTTTTTGATGTTCATGACAATCATACAAACATTGAATGATTTCACATATCATTAACGATTAAGGATGACAATGAATCATATATGGATTGAGTGATGCCATATTTACATCTTAATTTTTCATATTCATTTAAAATAATTTCATTTATATATATATATATATATATATATATATATATATATATATATATATATATCAAATTAACCAGGGTAATGGATATTTATTATATACTTCAAAAAAATCTCCAAAGAAGATACCATAGTTCTGCATATAAGTTAATATCTATGTTGATATAAATGTATAACTTCTTTCAAAAATAAAAGATATGGATCAAAAGGTTAACTGCAATTAAAACATTAATATTAGTCTCCACATATTTCTACATATGTAATCCATATTACAACTGAACAAGAAATAATATTATAGAAAGAGTTAATTACAAAATGGTCCTTGTGGTTTACCAAATTTCCCACCACCGGTACCTAAACTTCAAAAACTACACCCACAATCCCCGTGGTTGTCAATTTGTTTCGATGTTGGTCCAATTTTAACACCTTCGTTTAATTTGACGTTAACTCCTATATTTGTGGGGGTAATATTGTCTTTATGCCTAAAAAAAACAACCACGAGGACTGTGGGTGTAATTTTTAAAGTTTAGAGAGCAATTGTGAGAAATTTGGTAAACCACATTGAACCATTTGTGTAATTAACTCTTATAGAAAAGTGTAAAGACAAATTTATATTGTTATATAACTTCAATATTATATTGTTATAATATCACAAAGAATGACACCATGATATTCGTAACAAATTTACAGCCCAAGGGTAAAGCAGCGGACTATCCCAATAGGCAATAACACACAGGATAACACAACCCGCTAACCTGCGCTAAAATCCCATTAAAGAACTCTTCGATCGATCAAAAGCGAATAATTGGACCATTAATATCAGGATTATACAGTTGAATTACATACCCAAGACCCTCAAAAGACTAATTGAAATGTACGTACATCGATCACGAGAAAACTATGTCATTCTGGGAATTGAAGATGAATAAGAATCTTGAATACGTACACAAATCAATCCGAACAAATGAAGCACATAATGGTTTATAAACGATAACTGTTAACACCATGCATGCACCTATAGAAGATGAAAACTCACAGATCGATAATATAGCTTGTACCAGATTTCTGTTTGGTTTTTCAAGTTCGTGGTGGTGTCACTCATGGCCGGTATAATAAAGAATTGAAGAAAATGACGGGAATCAGTTACCTGAATTGTAGCGACTCGATCTCTTGATTCTTGCTTCCAACAAACGCAAATCACTCCTTTTTATACCATTTTCCTTTGACTTCATCTTCTAACCTAGAGATGTCAAAGCCCTGTTTCAGCCCATTTCACCCGTTGGAGTTTACCTTAGCCCAATACAACTAAAGTTGCTAATATTAAAGTCTCTTCCTATCCTGCGATGAAAGCCTTCCATCGCCGATCGATAATGTTTCGGTCTCTTATAAATAGCCGGTGTTCATCGGTTTCATCATGGTCCGGGAAGCTCCGCGCCGTCGATTGTGAGAGGATTCTGAAAAGAAGCGGTTTTGAAGAACTTAGTGGTGGCGATGGGTTGTTGCGGTGGTGGGTTTTCGAGGATGGATGAACGGAGTGTGTTTCCATCTCCGCGAAAGAGAGACAAGAGGGGTCTAGAGTTTGTGATGGTTGGTGGTTAGGCGGTGGCGATTTGGTCCGGGAGCATTACAACAAATCAGCCCTAGGTTCTTACAACAAATCCCTAAATTTCAAAAATCTCAAGCACATACAAGAAATCTATACTCTGGATTAAATACACAAATTTATTTCATTGATTATTTTTCTTACTATGAATCCTTAATTGGCTTCTTTTTGTTCATGTCTATCAGCACCATTCACTACATCATCAACTACCTGCATCTTATCTATAACCAACTCTAAATCCCCATCTTCACTACTTTTTGTTACCTCTTCCAAGGGCTTATAAGTATAGAGCCAGGCACACACATAATAATACAATAAGTTTACAACTTGTATCCCACTTACAAGCATGTAGTAGTATTCCAATCTACCTCTGTTCAGATTCCTATCAGGCAGCCAGTTTCTACCATTATCTGCAGTATACTTATGAACCATGGTCACCATTAATGTTCCTGCATACTGTCCAAGTGCAATTGTAGTCCAATATAAAGCCAATGCTGTGCTTTTCATACTTTCAGGTGACTGATCATAAAGAAACTCCAGCTTTCCAACTTGAAAGAATGCTTGGGCTACACCATGAAGTGAATACTGAGGAATCAACCAGAACACACTTATGGGTATAGTCTCAGTTGGTTTATCAATCAAGTTATGATCTCTTGCCACATCTTTTCTTTTAACCTCCACAAATGATCCAACAAAAGTTGCACAAATGCTAATCACGAATCCAACGCCAATCCGTTGTAAGCATGTGATGCCTTGAGGGTTCTTCGTGAATCTGTATGCAAAGGGGACAAACAAGCGATCGTATAACGCGATGGTGACCATGGTGGGTAGGACATCAAAGACCGCCATGCTAGCCGGAGGTATTTCAAATGAGCTAGTTGTGGTCAGGTGACGGTCCATGGTCCGAGCTTGCATAAGTGTGAAGCTCCCCTGGTGAGAATACGCCATTACATATATGATTCCTGTTGACACAATCGGTAACAATCGAATCATTGATTTCAGCTCTTCAACTCTATGGACAGTAGCAATTCTCCATAGTTTAGGCAAGTTTGAAAGGTGGTCAATGTCACCTTCGGTTTTTAAAGCAGCCTTATCGAAACAACTCAATTGATAAGTATGAAGAAGTTGCCCGTCTTTAGAAATACTTGAATCAAGCTCTCTGTTTTCATAAAGAAGCTTATCATCTACGGGTAACAAAACTTCCCGCTTCTTTATAGCAGCAACGATCACTTGTGCAAGCCTAAGAAACGGACTTCCTTCTGGTTTCATTTTCTGGTAAATTGGAGAGCCGATTAGAAAGGCGAAAAATGCAATGACCATAGCAATGGTTGGGATACCAAGACCCCAACCCCAACACACATTATCTTGGATGTACACAACCAGAGTAAGTGCAGAGAGACTTGCTAGAGACAACAAAAAGTAGTACCAGTTGAAAAAATTCCAGTTCTTCGGGTTCTTTTTCAGCTTTGATATGTCAAGTTGGTCTGCAGCAAAAGCAAGAACACATGGCCGTGTTCCTCCTAACCCAATTGACGTGAGGAGAAGGGAGAGATAAAGCACTGATAGTTGAGAATTTGAAGCTTCTTTGCAGTTGATTTGGGTAGGGCATTGTGGTGGCCTGAATTGTGGCAAGATTGATGATATAGTAATCATGATCATTCCCTGCACACATATATACATAGTATAAGTTAATTGGTACATATATACTAATATATATATATATATGATGTGGATTGAAGATATACAGAAAGAGGGGAAATTAACCAGTTCATAAATGAGCAGGGCGATGATGATGGTCCAGTAGCGACCAGCGAAAGAGTCAGCAATAAGTGCACCAAAAATGGGCGTAAAACTAGCGACGCCGTTGAAGTTGGTGAGGGTGTTGGATGCCTTCACCAACGGCATGTTTAGCTGATCGGTTAAATATGTTATCAAATTGGCATGGAATCCAGTAGCCGCGAATCTGTCACATATCTCATTTGCTGTGAAATTGCTATCAAATGCTTCATCAGCTTGCAATTTTATTAATTACTTGTAGTTGACGAATGTGTAAATTTCATACCCAAATAGTATTTACTAAATCTACCTTACACTTTTAAGAAATACAAACAAGAAACAAACGTTAACTAAAACATAAAAATAACATAATTTATGTTCTAACACATATCATCCAATAATTGATCCACCAGTCAATATATTATTTAATTAGTCATTGAACTATATACGATGATGAAGATGTGGTGAATTACATATGATTTGAAAGCGTTTCAGAGTCTGATTTAATAGATCGATCCAGTCGATATATTAGTTAATTAGTAATTGAATTTAATATATATTGTTGACAGAGCAGTATATGACGTCATTGATGATGTGTAAATATGACGTGTACAAATGGTAAGTTATCATTGTCAAATTAATTCAAATTTAAATCAAGATTTGGAGGGGTTGAATGAAAATTGTGAGGGTGATTTATGAAACATGTGAGGGGGGCTTTATGAAAAATGTATATTATGATAATTAATATAAGTTGTTTATAAATAATGTTTAATAACTTATTATATGTTTTATTTCGAGAAAAAATATTTATATATTTACGATCGTCTCATTTTTCTCTACGTTTTGATATAAATTTTATTGTAATATGACTTTTTTTAAGAATTAGTGTATTCTTATAAAAATTTTGTTTCAAGTAATTATTGAACAAGCTATACGTTTTTTATATTGTCGATATAATCACTAATTTTTAGTTTTTTGATAAAAGAATTAAAACTATATTATTTTTAAATTGTTTGTTTTATTACGATAAAATTTATGTAAAAAGTAGATAAGATTCATAATGAACTAATGTGTGTATTAAATAGTTGACGATAAAGTGAATGTAAAAATTGATTTGTCATGGTTTAGTAATATAATGTTATAAAGTATTAAAAGATTTACATTCAAGCGTAATAGATAAACGTACATATACCGACTTAAAATTAAAAATTTTTATCATAATAAAACTCAATTCAAATAATAAACGACAATCAATATAAAAATATTAAATAAAATATACATATATATATAGGGGATAGTTTAAATAAGAACGGTTTTCTTACAAAAACTACGAGAATCAATCTTGTCCATTGATTAAAATAAATCAATAGCTAATAATTTAGATGGTTAATGATTAGCTTATTAATGACTGGTGTATTTTGGACAAATAAAGTCCCACACATTAATGACAGTCCACCTGGATGCTATTCACAGTTGAGAAAAATACGTAAATGACTAAAATACCTTAATAATGAGTCATTAATATATGTTACAAATAGTTTTCGCAGTTTTTGTATCACAAAAATTTCTCAATTTAATATGTATATATATATATATATATATATATATATATATATATATATATATATATATATATATATATATATATATATATATATATATATAGGGTGAGGTTCAAGGGAGAACCCTTTTAAATAGAGAACAGAGAGAACACGCGAAACTTGTAATTTATTATTTCTTCTTTACGTTCATGTTCACCCATAGCTACCCAAAAGTCAACTATACATCCTAAATCTTAAAATCAAAATTATTTCTATAATTATTAACAATTTAAAAATTTGGATGCATTGATGCATCAAATAACACTTTTGTATGCATCTATGCATCAGCATTATAATCGAACATATTATCAAAAAAACGTGACATATTTTAAATCCGATAATCAATGGAATCAAATGCCTAAATAAATTGTGACAATTTTTGAACCATCTGATCAATGAAATCAAAGTTTCAAAAGTGTTATCTCTGTTATCTATTTAAGAGAGTTCTCCCTTGATCCTAACACTATATATATGTGTGTGTGTGTGTGCGTGTATAAAGTATGTATGCATGTATATGTATGTATGTATGTAATTGACATTAGTGACTATGAGAAACACATTAATATTACAATGCAAACTTTTAGACAAGAAATTTAATTATATGTTTTTAAAAAAAGTATGTATAAAAAGTATTAAATATAAAAGTTTTATTTACGTACCCGAGCACCGCACAGGTATAACACTAGTTATATATGATGATGATGATGTGGTGATTTATACATGATTTGAAAGCGTTTCAGAGAATGATTTAGTTGATATATTAGTTAATTAGTCATTGAATTATATATGATGATGATGATGTGGTGATTTATACATGATTTGAAAGCGTTTCAGAGAATGATTTAGTTGATCCACTAGTCGATATATTAGTTAATTAGTCATAGAACTATATACGATGATGATGATGATGATGATGTGAATTATATATGATTTGAAAGAGATAACATCTTAGTTCGTTCGTAGCACATGAAGTTAGTCGGAAAATCAATGGATCATGAGTCGCCTGTTTCTAAGTAGCCGTTTTGACAGGCTCAGTAACAAGCGTATTAACCGGCTATATATAGAGAAATGGTCGCCGTCCAATCCAGTTATGAAAACCATGAAAAGATGATAGTACGGATTACAATTTAAAAAAAAAATCTCGTTGGGAGAAGGGAGTCTTAAAAACTACTTTTAGATTCTTAATTTCAAAAGAGAAAAAAATATATATTTACATGATTTGATTTAAATAGGGTTGGAACTTGGAAGAATATTCGTACCAAGGATAAAGGGCAGGGTTTTAATCCCACCAAGCTTCTTTTGCCTTGTCATTCCAATAGTTTCTTCTTCATCTTTCGTCTTCTTCTTCTCTGATTCCATATATCTTGTTCTTGATCGATCTTGTTGAAGTTTTTGGAGTGAGTTTGATGTTTCAGTAACAGGTAGCTAGCTAGCAATAGCTGATTTAACCAAAAACAAAAAAACAAAAAAAAAATATGAATGATGGGCTTTAATTATATAGAGATATCAATAAAATAATTACATGCATATATACCAAATTACTGGCCAGCCTTGGGGAGCCAGGAGGCCCAGTACGTACTCATCAGTCTTTTTTTTTAATATATAGAAAATTAGAAATAACAATAAAATAAGTAAATAACATGCATATATGTACACATTCCTTAAAAAAAAAAAAAACAAAAAAAAAACAAAAAAACATGCACATATACACCAGTTAAGATATTTGATAAATATTTGTCGGCATCCTACGCATTCAAACCACCACCTCGGTGATTACACCATAATATTTGTGTGCTAGCTAGATGAGCTCTATGTTAATATTTCTTGTACACATCAAGAATATATATATCGGATATACGTACCAATGAATTATCGTATACATATTAACTGTACGTACGTATAAATTATTAATTTATTTTAGAACGATGTAAGTACGTACGGTTTACATTATCTAAATGAGGATAATATATCATGTTACCCGTGAGGAAGTCTTTTGTATGTATTCCACGGAGGGGATGGTGTGCCTAGCTCCCTGGTGATCACGTGAGTTAATTAATAAATTTTGTTAAAATACTAATGTGAAACTATTTAAAAACTATATAGATTGAGTTAATTTGTAACGTTAAAATGGTACAATATTCATTTAAAAATTATAATACTAACACAATTACTTTTAATGGCTACAATACTAATATTGTAACAAATTGTGAATTTTAGAGATCACCTTATTAATTTTTTAATTTAAAAGATTAAATTGGGTTTGTAGCAAATCATGACCAAATCATTAATTTATACAAATTTAAATTTAAATAATGTGATTGATTGTTATGTTATTTGGTTTAAATTTTAAGTTAGTTAACAAAATGCATTTTTATGAGAGAAAATAATTTCACTTAAAAAATAGGGACAACATTTAATTTGATACATAATCTATATTTTATTAACATTATGACACATATATTAACCCAAAAAACAAAGTACATTCCACAATAAAACCATGACATAAGATGTTTACATATTGTATTTAAAGTGGTTACCTATTTTAATAAGTAATCAGAAAGTAAGTTACCTATTTTAGGTAATAAAAAGGTAATTTACCCACATAGATAATTTTGGAAAAATACGTTACCTATTTAAGTAATAAAAAAGTAAGTTATCTATGTATAAAAGTAGATTTTTATTTTATGGCCTTAACCCAGTTTTTGATTTTTTTCCGCGAATCTAAAATTGCATACGTCCAATAAGATGAACCCGCGTGTCCTATATGAAATTCCCGCCTTTTGCAATCCTTCAACTGTCAGTTTTGCAGCCTGACAAACTCGACGACGCACACATTTCATCACGTATAAATTTAATGGTTTCTGTTATTCATCAAACAGGATCCATAAATTTCACTCCTCATTCGAATTTTTCTGCCATCATAATGCGGTTTTGATCATCTTTCGATAGTAATATGGAGAGTTCGAGCTTCAAATCTTAGTAATCAACTGCTAAATTTGTTAGCCAATCGTCAGCCATTGGTACTCATGTCTTTCTTCATCAATCTCTTCATTCTTGGCCTCATGTTTCCTTACGATTTTGATATTTCTGCATCTCATTAAGCGTTTGATTATGATGATTAGGGTTTGTATACGAGATGATTCTCAATTCTTTCTGTAAAAAAATTTGTTGTACTCTTTTAAGGATTTTGAATTTGTTCTAATTCGAGTTTCTTGGTTGTTTGAAAAGATATTCACGAAGATCTTACATTCCAGTGTGGTTTCTTATCTAAGTTTTTCGATCACTTATATTATTTGACTTTTCTTATCTCCTTTAGTCTATTCTGCTTATACATGAATTCAATTGCTGGTATTAGTTTTCTTTCTATCTATTTTTAGGCTGAGAACAACAATTGGTATCAAAATGGAATTGATTATCTTAAACTTGTTATTCTTTTCTTGTGTTTTGCAGGAACTTTCTCGTTCCAGCTGTATAGAAATCAAAATAAACAGGTTTACAAATAGTTTGAAGATACAAGTGTTGAAGAAAATGGCTATCGTAAAACGTACAGTGACCCGACCAAGAAGACAAGAAGAGTCAAGATCAAATACCGAAGGCGAGAAGAAAGAAGAGACACAATCAGAGGTAAAATCTGATGAGAATACAGATATTTCTAGTATCAGTGATGCAGATGAAGAGATAGCATCGCAAACAAGTAAGCAGGAAATAGCTAATAAGGGAAAGAGACCAATGCAAGCTAAAGAAGGAAAGAAGCGCAAGAGGGAAAACGATGAGACAAAGTTTGGTAAAGTAACAACCAAAGGAATTGCGATTAATGAAGCTAAAAGATCACAAACTAAAGCTAGTGTTAGACCCAAAGCAAAAGGATTCAGACTTGGTAGAGTATTTGCTGTTAAGAGTAGATATGGATTAAGAACAGGACCAAAAGGGCCCGGTTTGAATGCTTCTTCCGAGTCTGAACAAACAAATGCCTACCATGAAGGCAAAGGAAAGCAGAAAGTAACTCAAGATTCGGAAGATTTGGAGCCGGATCCAGAGGAAGCTTGTGGAAGAACTAAGATAAAAAAGACTAGTGATGATGACACAGATGATAATGGTGGAGGTGGAGGTGGAGGTGAAGCACACAGAAATGTGCCGAGTCTGGGCGTAGAACTTGTTGCAGAAAATTGATGGTAGAATTCTAACACCACACACACAAACACAATTTGATGTTTTTGTTGTTGTGATTTCTTTCTTATAGGGTACATAATAAACCATCTGATAGACTGACACCAGGTTACATACTTGATTCTGTTTTGGAAAGCTGAGATACATAGGGAAAGTATCATACATTGGATCTAATGCACACTCTCATAGATGATTTTTTTCTTCATAACTTTTGAGGCTTTATACTTTTCTTGTAAACAAACACTACATCTATATTATGGTCATACCTTAGATCAAAAAACAGAATGGCACTACAAACCTATCTAAATGTCACACAACCGCGCAAGCAGCAATTCAGCATTTAATGCTGCCAACCCAAACGAGCCAAACAGATTTCAAGCAAGCTTATTGCCGCCAAGATCGAGGGGGCACGGCACGGCAGAGCACCAGTAAGGGAACAGCTGTGCTCATGAGTCACTAGCATGGCCATGCATGTCTGCTGAGCACACCTTCTGAAGGCCTCATGTAGTGGTGTTCATGTGTGGTGGTGTATGTGTTATCGGGAGTGCGATAATGAAGAAGAAACGAGAATAAACTGCAAGGAAGTACTAATAATAATTGGAGATGGTGTGTTCTTTTCATCATCCATGTAAACTTTATGGTTAAAGATTGGAAGAAATATCAAAGAGAGAAATAAAAAAAAAGATATGTTTTCTTGAGCCAATTTGAACCTATTCGGGTGAATCTTCGTGCACGCAAGTGATTAAAATATAATAAAAGAAACAACATTTAGATCGATGATATGTACTATATATACAACCCACCCCACCCTTACAAGCAAAAGTCCAAGTCTATATTAACTCCTTGATCGGGTTGTTCGTGCTTCAGCTCTAGCAGGGTCTCATCATTATTCCTCCTTTCTTGAATCTTTTACATGCTTCCTTGGAGTCTAAATCTGGACCTTGGTAAACATCAGAAGGAAGCTAGTTAATTAGTTCATATTGATTTTTTTTTATGTTCGTTTAGTCATTTATTATGGATCACATCTTTCTTCTATATATATCAAGTCCCGGCGTGGATAGTAAGTAGATTTAGGAATAGGTTTAGAATGTATGTATTTTGCTGAAGTCAATCAAAATATTACAAGAACCACCAATAAAAGTGTAAAAATAAAACATGAAGTCATGAACTAAAAATGAAGTAGATGAACATTATGTACAAATAAATTAGATTGAGGAGCAACAGTGCTTTCATTGTGAGAAAGAGAGGGGGGATGAGACGGCGGCGGTGGTGTTTTAACTGTGAGAGAGAGGGAGACGAGGGAGACGATGACCGGATTTCAGTGGTGGTGGTAGTTGTCTAGAGAATTTATACACTTATTCTTCTTCATCTTGCCACAATCAACCTCAAGATCACCACTGCCTTTGACCGGATTTTAGTGGTGGTGGTTGTCTAAAGAGAGTGAGAAAGAAAGGAGGTGAGGAAGACGACGAGGGTGGTGGTGGTTAATTTATATTTAAATATTATTATTTATTAATTAATATAAAAAATAAGTAAAAGTTAAAAATAAAAAAATAGAATAGAAATAAAAGGATATAATTGTCATTTTTTTTAGCGATAAACACATATACCCATCTAAACTTACTCCTAAATTTACACCAGTGTTCACGCCGGGACTGTTGTAACTTATTTGACTTAAAAAAAGAAAAGATGATAATAAAAAACCCTCTCACTTTTCAAATTGAAGATGTTGGTCCAGAAATCGGAGGCTTCTGTTCGAAGGTTCTGTACGAAATTTTCTGCTCGAAGGTTCTGTCGAAGGTTACTCATCTACTGTTCTAAAGATTGCTCAAAGGCTCTGCTGCTCTGGTCTAGATATCGATGGTTAGTCACATTTCGACTTCCCCTTATTTACATCTTTAATTTCGATGCTTTTGACTCTTGATTTCTCGACTGAGTATAATTTCTTTTGTTCGAAATTCTGCCCTAGCTGAATGATTATGAATTTCTTTTGAAGGCTTATATTGCCCACCAAGTGTTTGATATAATGTCAAGCATAGTCAATGTTCCTTTGAAGGCTTTCTCCTCTTAATGTTAGTAAAAAACAACAGTGGGTAAATGATTTTGATATTCAATTTTTAAGGATCATGGATAATAGTTCGGTGGAGTTAGATGATGATGCTAGCGTCTCTTGGTTGTACAATCTTCTTAATTCTCGGTAATAAGGACGAGTTCGTGAACTTAAAGACCTCTTCATGTTTGAATCTTTTGTTATCTAAATTACTTGCTTATATGCTCCCACTTCTCTTTACAGCTCTATGCACTTCTCTTGAATCCCAACTCTTGAATTCACCACTTCCACTTTCGTTATTAACAATATATTGTTGATGTACGTCACTGTACCACCAGGCTATTACTCAGATTGCTCCTTCTGTTTATTAATGTCAAGTAAAAGATATTTCTCGGTGATTTGGTTAACTATTACACATAAAACTTAATTTAGAAACGTTGATTTGGTTTTCAAATCCTTTAACTTGTGATTTTACTGACCAATTGGACTGATGGACCAAAACATGAGTACATGACACAGCAATTGGAGGTTCATGTTCTTCATTGCATTTTTATTGATCAAATCATGTTTACGCATGCTTTTCAGTGTTTTTAAAGTTGTAAATAGCTGCTTTGATCAAAGATTCAACGATGGGGCTTGAAATCATTGGAGGCAGACTATTCTTTCCTTTTACTTTCGATAGCAAAATATTGTTTGTTTAGTAATTTTTATTAGTCTTTTTGAAAGATCCATCTCTTTTTTCTATCCCTTTTGCCTGCGTATGTATTTTTGCAATAGGTTGTAGCCATAAGCCATACGATGAATTTTAATTTGATCTTCTATATGAGTACCGTCTAAAGTACAGAACATGTAGCCTGCTAATTTGATTCCTTGCTCTCTTGCACTATAGTCATTATAGTTGTTAATTCCGCTTAAGTTGAAAAGTAGAGGAAACTTAAGTTGCAAACTTGACACTATAGTCATTATAGTTGTTGTAACATGTGATCGTACATAAAGTTTATCTAGATAGCTATCAATTTCTATAGTTATTAATTCAGCTCGTGTTGAAAGGGACTTACAGAAGCATTGACATGAGACTTTACTCATCCAAACACAAGACTTATCAACATGAGACTTATCATCCATAAACAACACCGACCACACTTCTAACCCATCCAAACAATTGCTTTTTTTTAATATTTAATTTTGTTGAACACGCACCTGGTGTTTGTTACATGCTTTGATCAAGGGGTAGGATATTTGGAAGGATAGAGAAAGAAAAATTTCCTAAAGAAACTACAAAGATGCTGAATAGGGATCCTGATAGACAAAGTTGTTGTAGAAACATAAATGTGGGTTGAAAACAGAAGACAAAATGCTCAAGGTTCGATTGATGTGTTAGTGTTTTAGTTTAGTTTTTTTTCCTTTTTAGCTCACATATATATATATATATATATATATATATATATATATATATATAACATTAGTCAGGACAAATGAACAGTAAGTCATTTGTCCTTTTATGTCTATTATTATATATAAATAAGAAAAGCAACAACTCATAACAAAAACTTCTCAAGCATAGTGGCTGAATGTCATTGACATTTATCACAAGGTCTATTGTTCGACTCATGAATGTGGGTTTTTTTACAGCCTTATTTTTCCTGCGCATGTCTCTTTACTTTACTTTACTTTTTCCCGTAGCTTTTGGCAAGATGCAAAGTCATTTGACTTCTCAATTTTTATAATTATTTTATTAAATTTAACTTAATATATATTATGTAGTTTTTTTATAACTTTGATTATGTAATGTTCCGTGTAAATTTGAACATATATTTGTAACAATCTCATTTTTTCTATGATTCAATATGAATTTTATACTACCAAAACACATATTTAACAACATGTATTTTTCAATTTAAATTTTATAATTTAAATTAACCATTATAAAAATATTATCAAAGTTTTTTTTATAAATATTATATGATTGTAAGGAGTATACTATATTTGAGAATTACATTTTTTTAGCAAATACGGCATAATGGCAAGAAACTAGCAGATCTATTGATGCCTAGCTTGGATGTCGATGGTTCAAGAACCTAATGTCATTTAATTATTTTTTTCATTTTCCTGCATTTCAACTACAATCCCATGCCTCTAGCAGACTAACAACCCGCCGCAACGCGTGGGTAACATCGACATTTCTTTGGTTATAAGATAAACTTACAGAAAACTAAAAGCATATTGAGCCAGCCCAGTGCTTAGACATTTTTACATCAAACCCCCAGGTTGGAGTTCAAAACCCAGCCTTTCACACTCACCTTTTCTTTTTGTTTTTCTTTTCCCACAGTTGACAAATTCTTATTTCTTTTTTCTCTCTTAATTATTGTTAATTTCTTTTCTATTTCTTTTTTTAGTTATCCTTATATATATTAACATAAATAAACGATATTTACAATTTCCTCCGTTCTTTTAAGGCCTATCCATTATTTTCTTCTTCTAATTTTTCCTTTTTTCTCCTTTACGTGTTTATTTATTATTTTTTTATTGCTTTTCATTTTATATAGTTCTTAATGAAACCTTTCCTGGGTTTCAATACTCAGCCTTCAGATGTCAGGTTTTTGTAGCTATTAGTTTTGATTCGACATATTTTTCATGTAAAGTTTTTTGTTTAATCTTTCATACGGATAAGAGAATAATTATTTACTTAAGTGGTTAACTTAGAGCTATTAGTTCTGGTATAAATATAGTGTTACATGGTTAATTGAGTTGATTTTGTTAGTAAACGTGAGCAAGAATTTAACTCATTGTATATGTTTAAAATTTCTATAGGGATTCAGACCCAGTTATTTACGAAAAAGTGAGGGTAGAAAGTATTATTCAGTCATTTAGACACAGTTGAAGCCCTCTTTAGCCCCTGTTTTTCAACCGGGGTTGAAAGGTTTTTAGCCCCTTGGGGTTGATTTCCCCCCTTTAGTCAACCCCCCCCCCCCCCCCCCCCCCACCACCACCCCTCCCTCTCAACCCCCCTCAAAACTGGGTGTGAAGGGCTTGAAAAAAGGGGGGTTAAATTTATGGTTATGAAGGTATGGCAGTTAAATGTAAAGGTTGTATACCTTCGTAGGAAGTGTTTCAACACTTTCCGGAAGTTTTGTACATTAAGAGTATCCTTGTAATGTCTACGAGCCCGGGAAGTTTCTTCGCGGGCTTGCATACACATCTCAAGTTTGGAATCTTTGTTTTAATGAGAAAATAATAGGTTTGGGTTTTCGAGAAGCAAAGATGAAACGTGGATGAATGCCAGAGCTGGTGGGAGCAATTGTATTCCTAGTATTGTGTATATGTGATATCATCTTATTGAAGACAATGTCCTAGACTAACGGTTTTATAACCGGGTCCAGGAGTTGTTGCTCCATTATACAACACCCGTTCTTGTTCTCAGTTCTTGCTCTCTCATACGAATACATACATTCAATTTGAGTTCAATATTATTGTGTTAATTGCTTCAAATCTTCTTTGATAGTTGATATATTTAGGTCCTACAAATGAGACAATCCCCGTAATAATATTGCTATTTTAATATGGATTGCACGCGGATGACTTATTACAATCATGTATATAGTCATTATATTTTATTTGTTTTTTATAGTGTTCATTTAACAGCTAAACAAACACACACCCACTTATTTCTACACATACGGCTAGGCCAAAGGCTCTTTGGACTATTTTTTAAGTGTTACGTATGTACGAAAAGTGACTAGCCGTTCATAAGCTTCTTAATTATATTTATGCATTCTTTGTATTTTTTTTAGCTTTATCATTTTTGGTCATTTTACAGTATTTAGTTTCAGTTATCCATTATATACTCTGTCAAACACATGCAAATAAAAACTCCAACTTCTAGCTATATCTTCTAGCTTTAAGCTCTTGCTACCAAAACATTTGAAAACCCATCTTGTAAATATTTTTAAAACTATAGGTAAATACTTTTTCATACATATTAAAACCCACTTTTTATTTTCAGAAAATGTTGCACTTTTATATATGTAATTTTAATTTGGAGTTCAATTAATGAAATATAAAACTTATGTTTTTATACAATTTATAATATATTTTAGACTTATCTTTAAAGTAGTATGATGATGTGACACTAAATTAAACTTTGACATATTTAGTTAACCTAGCTTTTAAACAGTCACTGTAAATGCGAATTGACGGTTCAATTAACCCTGGAGATGCTTTTAACATGTTATAATCATCAATTCAATGATAAAAGCTCGAGTCCAATGACTTTGTCACACGCTACCAGTAAGTCCCAAATTAGTTGACAACATAACAGAACTACCATTGACTTCTTAACCAACAAGGGTAGAATAGTAAGTTCATCCCAAGGGTATAATAGTACTTTCACATGAGTAGTGACCTCAAAGCAAACTTCATTTACAAACAAAAGCCATCATCCAGCACTCCTTCTTCAAATAGCCTTTGGCCAAAAGTAGACTATACATAAATCATTCCTGGTTGGTTGGTGCTGCTAGTCCCCAGATATGAACTCCAATGTTGTTCTATTAATCATTTTCTTCATACCACATCTTACTGATGCCATTGAGTTCAACTATCCAGCAGTTTTCAACTTTGGGGACTCGAATTCTGACACCGGTGATTTGGTTGCTGGCATAGGCGACCATCTAGACCCTCCTAACGGTCAGACTTATTTTAAGGGACCTTCAGGAAGGTTTTGTGATGGCCGGCTTATCATAGATTTTATAAGTTAGTCCTCTCTACCTTCTTCTTTTCTCTGTTTTTATACTCGATTCGTATATATACCAAATATATGTTGTTTTTGCAGTGGATGCAATGGATTTGCCTTTTCTAAACGCGTATTTGGAAGCTCTTGGTGTCCCGAGTTTCCGCAAAGGGTGCAATTTTGCAGCAGCTGGATCTACTATATTACCTCCAACGACTATAAACGCAGTTAGCCCCTTCTCCTTTGGGATTCAAGTGGCTCAATATTTCCGATTCAAGTCTCGCGTTCTACAGTTGCAAGCTAAATGTAAGCCACATTATTAATTAAGGAATGCTTACTTTTTTATCAAGGCCAGTCATACGACAAGTTGTTTAGAAAACACACAAGATTTATCTATCTATCTATTTATTTATGGGTAACTTACTTTTTTATTACCTAAATAGGTAACGTACTTTTTTAAAATTATCTATGTAGGTAACTTACTTTTTGATTACCTAAATAGGTAACTTACTTTCTGATTACTTGTTAAAATAGGTAACCACTTTAAATACAATATGTAAACATCTTATGTCATGGTTTTTTTGTAGAATGTACTTTGTGTTTGGGTTAATATATGTGTCATAATACCAATAAAATATAGATTATGTATCAAATTAAATGTTGTCAATACACAACTAAATAAACAACAATGCTGTCTAAATGTTTCCATCGAGAATATTGTCCAAAAAAGCAACAAAATGCCGCCAAACACACATGAAATGATGCATAAATGTTGCCAATGTGCTTCAAATAGTTGTACCACTAATTGATTGTACAAGTCATTTTTTCTCTTTTAAGTTTTAACCGGTAGAATAGATAACAGGTAAATTTTTGTTTGAAGTGGTAAAAGATTTCAAAATAAGTTACCTATTTAGGTATTAAAAAAGTGAGTTACCTACATTGATAATTTTGAAAAAGTATGTTGCTATTTTATAGCCTTAATATTTAGTTGGTGCCTTTTACTATATATAGAATTAATTAACATTTAACTTTGTTTGTAACAGCAAGAAGGTTCAACAAGTACTTACCTGATGAAGATTACTTTAGCAAGGGATTATACATGTTCGATATAGGCCAAAATGATCTTGCTGGTGCCTTTTACTCAAAATCGTTTGACCAAATCGTTGCTTCAATTCCATTTGTTTTAGCCGAGTTTGAAGCCGGAATCAAGGTACATTTGCTACGACTATAATCAAGATAAAAGGGTATAATATATTTTAGAAAGTAGTGTTGTCCACATTTTGTAATTGGACTCTTTAACATCTTTCAGAGGTTATATGATGACGGGGCAAGAAATTTTTGGATTCATAACACGGGGCCCCTCGGATGCTTACCACAAAATATTGCAAAATTTGGGACAGATCCCTCGAAACTCGACGCCCAGGGTTGTGTTTCTATGCACAATCAAGCGGCTAGTCTTTTTAACATACAACTACATGCGCTTGTGACGAAATTACAAGCGCAGTATTCGGATGCCAATGTCACTCATATTGACGTCTTCACCATTAAATCTAGTCTCATTGCCAATTACTCGAAATATGGTTAGTACTTCGCCTTCTCAGATTTAGTATTTTGGTAGACAAAAGTTTTAATAAATATATAAAAAAGATTAATATACATGCATGAGTCATTCAAGTTGGTGTGTGTTTGCTGTTGTTTTGGATGAAAGAAAAGCTATATATTGGTTAAGAAAACAACAAATGTGGGGGGACTGGGGAGTCACATGCATGTGATATATGTCAAGAAAAGTCAGAATAAAAAAGGACAAACGTACAATTGGTATTGATTCAGAATTCAGATTTCCTAGATGGATGAGGCATGGTTGGTATCCATTGTTCATGTTGATTGATTATCTTACATTAACAAACTATTTATGCCATAGACCCTTCTACTATATAGGTGATAGATAAATTACTTTTTAAGTAATTTTAAATGTTAAAAGATAATATTATAATCATAATTATAAATATATACAATTGACAATGCTTAACATGCACATAAATTACTATTCATTAATAGAGTTTGCTAAAATGCGCCTATAATCATAATTATAAATATATATAATTGACAATGCTTAACATGCACATAAATTACTTTTCATTAATATAGTTTGCTAAAATGTGCCCCTAATATATAATATATATGCTTTTGTTCATGACTAAGATCGTGTGCATCGGATGCGCTGGTTCACCATGGGTTGAGGCTGGTTGAGAGCCAGTACCATCACCCCTCCTCTGGTTCAAAAGCCTTTTACCCGTGGATGGTTTCAAGACTAGCTACGGGTCCCCCCCCCCCCCCCTCCCTTTTTTCATTCTCTCTTCATCTCTCTTACTAAATATATATTTTTTATTAATATTTGATATGGGTTAAGAAGGGTTGGATGTGAGGGTTGAGAGTTAGAGAGGGTTGGAGGTGAGAAATAATGTGGAAGCTGATGTGCCAGTGAATTTGAGAGTGTAATTTATTTTAAGTTTAAATGTATTTTTTCTCTTTATTCTTTTCTTTTTTTTTAATTCTATTTTATTTCTTAAGTGTAATTTATGTTTAGAGTTATATACTTTCTTTTTCTATTTTAATTCCATCTACATGATTATTAATATGCATTTGTCACTTTTTTTATATATTGCTTTTAATTTTATCAAATCATCTGATATCAATAGTTTAAAAAATATAAGGTAATCTGGTTTTTAAATTTTACATAAATGATTGTTTTAACCAATTTAAAAAGTGAGTGATATAAATTGTATAGTGTACTTTATGCTTAGAGCTATATATTATCTTTCTTAATTCCATCTACATATTATTTAACACGCATTTGTAACTTTTTTCTACATTATTTTAATTCTATCAAATCCTCTAAATCAATAGTTAAAAAAAGTATATGGTATTCTGGTTTTTAAGAAATACATAAATAATTATTCTAACTAGTTAAAAAATGAGTGATATAACTTATATCGAGTCTACATTTTAATTTCATTTTCAAATATTGCACAGAATGAATATTATTTTTACACAGTCAGAATTAACTTTTCAATCATATGCCGATTCAAGATGTTGAGTTGAAACTTTTTTCGTTGATTTTGAAGTTGTAATATATGTAGTGCTATAATAATTATTTTCTTCATTATGACTGTTTTAATGTCATTATATATATATATATTAAATTAATGATGTGTTCTTCTAATTTTGAATCCATGGTTTTTTTAATAGACATATATTGTGTCATTAATTTTGTCTTATTTAAAATAACGTTATTGCATTTTTACAACTCCTTAAAACACACGTATAAAATCCAGTTATTTGACTTAAACAATGTATGTATTTAAAAAGAATTTAATGTTACGTACATATAATATCGATCTTATGTATGTATTATAATGTGTGAACTTGCAGGTTTTGAACACCCTACGTCGGTATGTTGCGGGTACGGAGGTCCGCCTTTGAACTACAACAGCGAAGTAAGCTGTGGGCAAGTGAAAAACATAAACGGTAGCTCCATAACAACGACGGTGTGCAACGATACAACTGAATACGTGAATTGGGATGGAATTCATTACACAGAAGCTGCAAATCAGCATATTGCTTCCCAAATACTCACGGGAAAGTTTTCTGATCCACCCTTTGCTGACAAAATGCCCTTTCTTCTAAATCTCAAGTTCTAACACCCTAACCTAATTCATGTACTTCGATATATCCATTCTTTTGATTTTCTACCTACTTCATAAAATTCATATCTATCTATCATATATGCATGCGTCCATGTTAATTTCGAGTTGTACGTGAAATCGACAAATTCGGAACCTATATATTTAACATAACATTATACATTCGATTAATCGAACACATGACTCGATCATACACTTACATATATATACATACATACTTTTTCTCTAAACCAATACATACATGCATGTATTATTTTTGTATGGTAATTATGTAGTGTTTGATTTTAACTTAACTTAATTAAACTTAATGAGAAAGTAACTTAATTAAACTCACAAGTTAATTATAGTCATATTGTTTGTCATTTACTTAAAATAGAGAAGTATGATTTAACACAATAAGTTGTCAGGCTATCCGTTATACTCCACTTCTTCCCCTTCCTTACCCACCGCCACATCAGCGCCACATCATTTTTCCTCCCCTTCCCTTTTCCTTACCCATTACACCCGTTATATCTTCCTTTTTTCATTCCCCTTTCCTTTTCACTTTTTTAAAAAAGAAAAAAAAATATTAAAATTGTGATTGGTTGAATGTGGGGTATGGGGGTGGTGGGGGGTTGGGTTTCATCGAGTTAAGCAGCGAGTTGGAGAACCCGGAGCCCTCCTACCCGCGCGAGTCGCCAACCACCCGAGGTGGTGTAGCTCGCAAGCTCGCCACTCACTCGCCGTGAACTCGCCCTCTCCGAGACTTGTATAACGGAAGGCCTCATGGTGATCATACTTTTCTTATTAATTAAGTCAAATGATTTTAGTTTGCTTTTTCATTTAAACAGTTTATTCAAAATATAAAACAAACAACATTACTATTTATTCTAAACAAATATCATTGATCACAACAGACGCTTTATCTAGGATAATTAAGGAAAAACCGACTGTAAAGAGGCAAGAACACAAACATAATTTTTTTTAACAGACAATAATTATTATTCAAAGAAATAAAATGAGGATTACAAGACACATACAATCAATCCATACTACAAGAAGTAGACATGATGTCAAGAGTAACTACAAAAGATAATAAAAAGATTCAAGCTATCTTACATATATAGTACCCTAACACCACTTGAGCCTATTTACTAAACGCCCATTTGATTAGCTACTTCTGACGGGTAAATGATCCAGTCTGTCCAAGTCATTATTGACTTCCATCTCTTTATTCTACCTTTGAACCAATGGAATGAGAGAAATTTAATCTCCAAGACCAAGTCATCGATCACTAGCTTCTTACCACAAAAAATTAGCATGTTACGACTTTTCCATAATAAATATCCCGAATTAATTCTCATTAAAGCTTCCCCTAGACGAACTTGCGATGCAGATAAGGCAGAGACTTCTTGGAGTGTACTCCCGCCATTGAACCACAGATTCCACCATTTGTGGACCACATGCATCTTGACCATAAACAGTAGAAAAGAATGTGAGTCACTGTCTCTGTATCCGCTTCGCAGAAAGGGCATAAGATTGATGGCACATCTACCCCTTTATCTGTCAACTTTGTGCGAACAGGGAGACTGTTGTTGTCTGCTCTCTAGGCATGGATATTTCCACGAGTGATGCAATTCTTTCCTCGAGCATGGATATCAACAGTGATGCAATTCTTTCCGTTGACCAAAAGGTTTCCGTTGTTGTTTCCACGAGTGATGCAATTCTTTCCTCGAGCATGGATATCAACAACACCTGGATATTATTATCCGAATTTCACACACAAATACATACCATGTTTGACACCTATATATAATGTTTCGAAAAAGGTGGTTACACCAGACCATACAACCGTCTCTAAATAACTTGCATAAAATATTGTTATATACATATATTAAAGACACACTATGTTTTGCTTATATTTTAACATTTACAAGCTCTATCTGTTTTCATTGTACATTATGTTCCATTGCTTCATTTCACATTTCATATTTAGATCAGCTACCCTGCAATATAATAGTGCTATTACGTTTTTGACTCTAGATTGTCTTATACTGGTTCCTTGAATATTAAGAATGGTTCTTATACAAGTACATGCAAAATAATAGGAAAGGATTACAACAATATTGACTACAATTAAGGATCCACACAATCTCTACAAGATTGGTGGGATATCACGTTTATACCCCCCTTCAAGCGAGGAGATGGGGGACCAACACGGAGCTTGAATCGAAAATGCTCAAACAACGGGCGCGAAAGACTTTTTGTAAAAATATCAGACAATTGGTGATTGGTAGGCACAAACCGAGTTAGAAAACGTCCCGAGGAGACAAGTTCTTGAACAAAATGATAGTCGATATCGATGTGCTTCGCACACTTGTGAGCCACTGGATTTTGACTTAAAGATATGGCATTCTTGTTGTCGCAGAACAAGGTGGGTGAAGTTGTTGGGGAAGCATGAAGATCACGAAGTAAATGAGTGATCAAAACAAGTTCAGAAGCCGTGTTCGCCATTGCTCGGTATTCAGATTCACAACTTGAGCGCGAAACCGTTGGTTGCTTCTTAGCACTCCAAGAAACAATATTGCCACCAAGAAAAATAGAGTATCCATACGTGGAGCGACGAGTCAATGCATCGTGCCCAGTCAGCGTCTGAATAGGCAACAAGAGAGATAGCAGAGGAGCTTGTAAAAGTGAGACCAAATGATAACGTGCCCTTGACATAGCGAAGAATGCGCTTAACTGCTTGAAAATGATTATTGGTAGGGGCGTGTAGAAATTGGCTCACTTGATTCACCGCATAAGATAAGTCCGGCCTAGTAATTGTTAAGTATTGTAAAGCCCCAACAAGTGAACGATACAAAGTCGGATAAGAAAATGCATCACCATGACTAGTAAATTGAGCGGACTTAGTGAGAGGCGTGGACGCGGGTTTTTCATCCAATAAGCCGGCCAGTGTGAGGATATCATGAGCATACTTGGCTTAGGTAAGGAACAAGCCATTAGTCGTGTAGGATACCTCAAGGCCTAGAAAATAATTTAATTTACCCAAATCTTTAATAGCAAATTCCTTATGTAGACGAGCGATGAACTGTGAGATAAACTCGGGATTGTTGCCTGTAAGGATGATATCATCCACATAAACAAGAACATATAAGATACAAGAGTCCCGTTTGAACACAAACAAAGATGTATCAGCTCGACTACATGTAAAACTAAGTTGAATAAGGAATGAGCTAAGCCGTTGAAACCAAGCCCGAGGGGCTTGTTTGAGGCCATAGAGCGCCTTCTTAAGACGACAAACATGATTTGGGTAACGTGAATCAATAATCCCGGAGGCTGCTCCATGTATACAGTCTCATTAAGGTGTCCGTTCAAAAAAGCGTTTTTACATCGAGTTGATGAAGAGGCCAATTTTTTAGGACAGCTAGGGACAGAACAATCCGCAAAGTAGAAGCCTTCACAACGGGGCTAAAGGTGTGAGAATAATCCAAGCCAGGAACCTGAGTAAAGCCTTGAGCCACAAGTCGAGCTTTGTCACGTTCAATGGAGCCATCTGATCAGAACTTCGTACGAAAAACCCATATTGAACCGCAATATTCGAAGCAACGGGTCTAGGAACCAATTCCCAAGTCTCATTTAGGCGAAGGGCAGACATCTCTTCATTCATTGCCTCTAGCCATTTCGGATGTTTGGCAGCGGATTTAAAACCCTTAGGGTCTTTATGAAAAAATAGTGCAACATGAATGGGGTTTGAACCAAGGGTAGCAAGATCAGCAAAGTGCCTTGGCTTGAAAATACCTGCACGAGATCGTGTAGTCATAGGATGCACGGAAGGTTGCTGGGTTGCAGGATGTGGCGGTGTTGGTAGTTCAGGTTGCTAAGCGGCAGGTGGCGTGGCAGCTGTAGACGCTGCTGAAAGAGGTGGATCATCGGGATAAAGAGAACACGAAGCAGAAGGCGTCGATAGACTCGGCCCTGCAGGAGAGCGATCTTCACTGGGCTTTGATTGGGCCGGCAGTGACAATGGAGGCTCCTCAAAATGGGAGAATACTAATTGTGCAAGATCCACATGAGAAACATTGCCAGCAAAGGGAAATGTATTTTCATCATATTTGGCATGCCTGGTTGTGTATATCTGAGAAGTTGACTGATCCAAACATCGATAACCTTTATATTGACTGCTGTACCCTATAAAAATACAAGAAATACTGCGCGGTGCAAGTTTGTGAGGTGAGTAATTTCGTAAGTAGGGAAAAACACGACAACCATGTTGGTCCCGAATGGATACTACAACAACAAATGTTTGTAGAAGGGGGGTTGAATACAAACTTTAGCAAATTAAAGTTTAAGAGACACACGGTTTACTTTTATATAATTCTTATTGATGTTAATCAAGAATTACATGAACTAGATGCGGAAAATCTAAGTTCAATAAAAGGTGGCAACTAGATTTGTCTAACACATAGACAATGCTAATCTTAAACAACTAATGTCTAAGATGTTCAACACATGAACAAGTTTGTTACACTGAAAGTAAAATGCTAACTCTTATAATTATCAACTTATGAGATTTCAGTGCTTTTCAACGCATACTTAGCATGTTTCCAGGCATGAGTATATATAAGCAAGGTGTGTCCGGGTTGATGAAGAGAGGAGGAGACAAAGGTACTTGGTTTAATAATATTATAATAGATAAAGGTAGTAGGTGGAAGGTAGTTTATCTTTACACGCAAAGTGTGAAAAGTAAACGTACTTTTCAGTAAGGAGTATACCCACTATCTATTATTATATTATTAAATTACTACCTTTATGTCTTGAGAAAGTAACCTTATCCTTCCATGCTTGTGCTTTAATCGACACCATGCTTTCTGAATATTTGACTTTACCAAGTATGGAGTTGTCAGCCATACTTAACATCATATCTTCGAGATCTTCTTTTCAAGAGTATCTTTCTCCTTTTCCAGGGGATAAAGATCTATCCTTTTTGTATCTGTGCAGATCCAAAAAGTGCTAAGTACTTTTACAAAGAAAGATCTAAGGCATAATAAGAACAACAAATGTTCTGCCTTTGACTAAAGAAAATATTACATAGAAAAGCTATTAACTGAGATATAGAATAAAGACTCAGCTAACAGACACTGAACTGCAATTGTAATTTTGCTCAGCTAAGGATAAATGTGAAAGACTCAGCTGACTAGATTTGCTCAGCTGATCGAAATGCTCAGCTAATAATACAAAAAATCAAAGTATAGCTAATAAACTGGTCAAACTAAACTGTCAGTTGTTCCCAAGGGCTCAGCTAATCATTTGAGTATGATCAGCTCATGAAGAAAAGAGTGGATAAGTAGTAAATACCTTATCTGACAGATGGGAGGCATCAGCTGATCAATGAGATTGTGTCAGCTGATCCTTGACTGCTCAGCTGATCTTGAAATCTTCATTAGCTGATGGTTTTAGACCATCAGCTGATCCAATGTGATTTCTCAGCTGATGCTTTTCGACTGATCTTTTCTTCTCAGCTGATCTTCCTGAAGCTGGTCCTTTTGGCTGATACTCAGTGTTCAGCTGACACTATGATTCGTCAGCTAAAACTTCTTTCTTACAATTTTCTTTAAGTCTAACATGAAAAACAACACATGTTTTTCATTTAACTAAGTCTAAACTGAATAAGTGGTTTTGTTAACATCAAATCCTATTTTACATAATAGACAGGTTTGATTTAGGTTTAATATTACTATCTCCCCAACAAACCAAATATGCGAAAAACATTATAATTTGGTGAAGTATTAAACAGCAGCTCAAAGGGAGAATTATTTTGTAACACCTTAGATGGCAACCGATTTATAATGTATACCGCGGAGCTGAAAGCATCAACCCATAAAGAGGCAAGAGCATTTGCATTAAAGAGCATGGCAAGACCGGTCTCGGTGATATGACGATGCTTACGTTCATCACGCCCATTTTGCTGAGGCGTGTAAGGACACGATAAGCGGTGATGAGTTCCATTTTCTGTTAGCAAAGATCAAACTCGATGATTTAGAAATTCCGTGCCACCATCACTTTGAAATACTTTAACCTTGCATAAAAATTAGGTTTGAACAAACTTCAAAAAAATCCGTTAGGACTTTGAAAAAATCAGATTTTTGTTTCAATGGATAAAACCAAGTGAAACGCGAAAAATTATCAACAAATATCGCATAATACATGTAACCATCAGTAGACATAATAGGTGCGGGTCCCCACAAATCACAATGTATCATATCCAAAACATGCAAAGATCTTTTCTCATTAAGTTAGAATGGTAATTTATGGCTCTTAGAAAGTTCACAAGAAGAGCAAACATTTGGTTTAGGTAAAATAGATGTAACAAATAACCAACCAAATTTATTCAATAAGGAAATTGTATCAAACGCTACATGTCCTAAACGATTGTGCCAAAGCTCGTAAGAAGCACGAAGCCGGTTGGAATTAAGTTGAGACGCAAGTGCTTTGTGACCTTGCTCGAGCACATAGAGTCCACGTTCACATCTACCCCTTGCTAGTATTTCCTTTGTTTGCCGATTCTGAATAGTGAAAGCATGACCAGAAAATAACACATCAACCGGAGAATCAGAGGTTAATTTGCTACTAGAAAGAAAATTCTTCGTTAGTCTTGGAACAACAAGAACATCCATTAAATCAATATTCTTGGAGATAGAAGCATTACCAATATGAGAAATATTTAACATATTACTATTACCGAATGTGACATGATCATTCCCCGTGTAAGGCATTGAGGAATCCAGGTTGGTAGCAGATGACGTCATGTGAGCGGAAGCCCCGGAATCGACAAACCAATCAGAAGAATCATCATGAACATTACACTTAGCATGAAAAGCATGAGCCAAGTTTGCATTAATAGGACCATGTTGTGCAAAGGTTGAAAGATCGGGACACTGAGTTGCATAGTGCCCATCTTTCCGGCAAAGTTGACAGTGGGGTAAACGGCGACCACGACCACGTCCACTAGAGCGATCACCACGATTAGAGCCACGACCAGAAGACCCACGATTAGAGGCATGTGAGGAGCCACTCTTTGCAGTGTTAAAAAGCCACGGTAGGATTATTTGAACCATGCACAGATTTAAGAAAAAGTTTGTGGCCTTCAGCTTGCGAGAGAAGATCACGAAAAGAAGGTCGCGGTTTGACAGCCCGGTGAGCGGTGGAGAAAGTTTCAAAAGAAGGACCCAAACCACATAAAAACCAATGACATTTATCCATATCATCTACTGGTTGACCAATGGCTGCTAGTTGATCACAAAAAGACTTAAACTTGCGACCGTATTCGGCGACGGAAGAGGTGCCTTTTTGGAGTTGACATAGGGAATCTTGAAGATTCTGCATACGTTCGATTGAATCGTGACTATAGGCCGATTCAAGAGCACGCCAAACCTCACGGGCAGTAGAGAGACCTAAAACTTCAGCCATGGCTTCTTCGGTAAGAGAAGAATGAAGGATAAGAAGAGCCCGTTGATTTGCTTCCTGCCATATAGTGAAGTCGGGGTTGGCGGAGGTTTTGCCATCAGCGGCAGTGAGGGCGGATGGAGGGGCTGTCATGGTACCATCAACATAGCCAAGAAGACTTTGATAGGTGAAGAGAGGGAGGATTTGATTCTTCCAGAGGAGATAATTGGTGGAAGTCAATTTAATGGTTAACATATGAAGGATGGTGGCTAGGGGAAGAGTGGTGTCGGTGGAGGAAGAAGAACCGGCGGCAGCCATGAAAGTAGGAAGAAGAAGGCAGCAACTTTTTAGAAAAAGGATCGTATGGCTGATACCATATAATGGTTATGAATCTCCGATGATTATGGAGAGATTGCATTTAACAATATATATGATACAAGGTACATGCAAAATAATAGGAAAGGATTACAAAGGATTACGACAATATTGACTACAATTAAGGATCCACACAATCTCTAGAAAATTGGTGGGATATCACGTTTATATATAGCTTCAGAAAATTCAACAGTTCATTCATCACAACTTGACCATGCATGAGAATGGCATGTTACACGAGATGGGTTATTGGGTTTGTTCCATTGCGAACTGTTTCACTTTATTAATTAACGATAAATTTATGCTCTATTGCATCATAAGTGATGTCCCTTTTAATATTTACAATATGTAGATGCACAGAACAAAGATAAGCTCCATAAAGTGACTGAACAAATTTGTCACAGTGGTTTTGTTTTCTTTAATATCTTATGCATGATCCATGGTATCTTTAAATTATGGTTCAGGCTCAACACATCTCAAATCAATAGGTCTAACGCAAGTTTTCAAGAATTTCATGCTTATGTAAGCGTTGAAGAAAATGGGTAAACCAAGAAAAGATTCACAGTCAAAAAGAGGTAAGGGGAAAAAAGGCTCAAGAAGAGGTCGAACTACTTCTAGTAGTAATGAAGAGGAAAAGGCACAAACAAAGACGGAAATAGCAAAGGGAAAGAAGCCAGCGGAAGTGGAAACAGAAGAAGAGGTGCCTGATGTGGAATTCATTACGCGAAAAGCCAAAGGAATTGCAATTGGAGGAGATAAATCTAAAGATTTTGTTATGAGTATATACGAGCTAAGATCAGGAAAGAAAGGGAAAGGTGTGACCATTGCTTCAGAGAATAAACCAACAAATTCTGAGCCAATAGGCAGAGGAACAAAGCGTGGACGAGGTCTCAAGAAGACAGTTTCTCTAACATCAGGACTTAATGAATTGGAAAATGCAGAAAATGCTGATGTTATTATGACAAAGGGGCTGAAAAAAAGGCAAAGGAAAGAAGCAAGAAGAAACTGATGCTATCGAAGTTTCGTATACAGATTCAGATGAAGCCTGTAGAAGAATTAAGAAGGAAAGAAATGATGGCAATGACAGTGATGATGGTGGAGCAGGAGGAGGTGCTGGAGTAGGCATAGGAGCATATACGGGGATTACGGCTTAGAAGGGATGGCAGAGAAATGACATGTTGCTTTTGTTGTTATGCTTTCATTCATTCATTCATTCATTCATTCAGGGTACGTACGTACATAGTAAACCAATTGACACCAGATCACTTACTTGATTCTGTTAGTGTAAAGCTGATAAACATGAAAAGATTCATGATATAGCGAGTCTGGCTATTTTTTTGCGTCTTGGATATGAAGATACATATGTGATAAATGTGTGTAGAAATCAAGTTTTTTTAACAGCTAAACACATATACCAACCTAATTCTATCCCATATGTCCACACCGGGACTTGAACCTACAACCTTAAGGTTGAGGAGCACCTTTTTTTTAACTCTAATACCGCTAGGCCAAGCATGTTATCACCGAGGATATAAATTGATTGGATTTCATGATGAAGATTCATGTTAAAGCAAGTGAATAAAGAAACCTGCCTGTTTTCCTTATTTAAGTATAAGCCTGTGATAGTCATTGAGTAGAGGTCTATATGATTGTATACTTACATAAAAATATTAGGGATTGGCACAACCAAAACAATGCAGGATCTTTTCAGGTTGCAAAGAATCAAAATTGAAACCTTTAGACAACTTGGTGTTTTTTGTTGAGTAATTGTTTCATATCGGACAGAAGATAACATTGTAATATGTCTTATAAGTGTCATGGGTTACTCCTCACATAACCAATTGGTTTTGAGTTGAAGCCCCATAACTTAAATTTTTGGCAAATAGGTTTTCATTTTATCAACATGTACTTTCATTGAAATATGATTTGTGTAACGTTACAAAAAAGGAAAAACTGCATGTAATCATAATACGGTTTTACTTCATCTTGTTAAGCCAATGGAATAATCTCAATAAATTTCACAAGATCAAAAATATGGGAAAGGAAACTACAGAGAATGTGAATATAACTATATAAGTACGTGTGATGAATTGGCAAAAGTAAAAAAAGTAATAGGAATTTCAAATGCGAAAGAATTATTGCACCTTACATTTATCTAGAAAAGACCTTTATATATTATATACACGTTAGTCATAATGCTAACAAAAACGACTTGCTGCATAGATAGAGATGTATTGTTTTTAACGATGGCTGAGTGTTCGAATTGAATTTTTCTAAACCCAAAATTTCTTTTTAATTAAAAGAGTTTGGGCCTTTCGCTCTTTCATTTTTTAGGGTTTTGTTCACAAAAATGTATTCAACTTGTCACATTTGCTATTGTATGTATCAAACTTTGAAACTTATCATTTCATGTATCAAACTCCAAAAAGTTATCATTTAATGTATTGAACCTGATATAGTACGTTATCTGTTGACAAGTCATCGGTTAAGCTGACATGGCGATGACTTGACAGTGACGTGGCTAGTGATGTGTTTTTTCTTCTTTAATAGTAATAGTAATAGTAATAGTAATAGTAATAGTAATAATAATAATAATAATAATAATAATAATAATAATAATAGTAATAGTAATAATATCTAGGGATTAGATTTAACTCCCCTGCTACTCTATCCCTCATCTTCTTTTTATTCTATACCTCATCTTCTTTATAAACTGTTAGTTGTATATAATGTATATAGTAGTGTGTGGCCCATGGGCTCGGCCCAACTTGGATTTCTAGGGTTTGTTCATGTATTTATAGGGGTTCCCCCTTCTCATTATGTAATTCAGTTATTCAGTTACTTTTACATGGTATCAGAGTCATTGCTCTTGGTACAAGTCTAACAGCTCTTAGTACAAGTCTGCACAGCCCTTGGTACAAGTCTGCACAGCCCTTGGTACAAGTCTGCACAGCTCTTGGTACAAGTCTGAACTGCATCTGTTCCCTCCCTGTCAGTCGCCGGAATCTGCTGCCACTCGCCGGAAAACTCTGTTAGTTGCCGGAACCCTAGCCGCCATCGCCGGAAAACTTGTTTTAGTCCAGATCTGCAAACCGAAACCCTAGCCGAAACCCTAGCCGCCACCAGAACCCTAGCTGCTGCCTTTGCGCCGCCACTGCTGCCTCGCCGGAAAACTTTGTTAGTTGCCGGAATCCTAGCTGCCATCGCCGGAACCCTAGCCGCCATCGCCGGAAAACCCATTTCTGTCCAGATCTGCATACTCTGCTGTCCAGAACCACTACCATCACCGGAAACCCAGTTGTCGTCGCCGGAAACCTAGCAAACCTCGCCGGAACCCTAAACGGAGCACCGGAGACCTGTTTTAGTCGCCGGAAACTTGTTTCACTCGCCTGAAAACTTGTTTTAGTCCAGCCTAGGCTCATCAGCAGCCCCCAGAGACTTGTTTCTGCCCAGATTTGAAAATCAACCCGCCGCCACCTGCCGCCGCCTGCTGCCGCCGGAATTTGTCTCCGGCCACCGTCTGCATTTAATTTTGTTGTCCCAATCTGAGATATTCTTTTGTCGTACCCTCCTGACCTGTTTTAATCTTTGTTTTTTAAACATGAGAGGCGAAAAGAATGAGACTTGCACATACACACTCACCAAGGAGGAGTATATTATGCTCAAACAATTGCTTAACTCTCAGTCGGGTTCTCCTAGTCCACGAACCCACTCGGCACGCTCAGGTATGTCTTCTAGTCTTGACTCGTCATGGGTGATTGATTCTGGAACCACACATCACATGACTGGGAATCAAGGTATCCTATCTAGCCTTAAAGAAACTTTTCACCCTCCTGTTCAAATTGCTGATGGATCCTCATGTCCCGTACGTGGCATCGGATCCATTAGTAACTTAAAAAACCTAACCCTATCTTCTGTCCTTCTTGTTCCTAAATTTCCTACTAGTCTTTGCTCTGTTAGTCAAATTACTAAACAAAATAATTGTTCTGTAACTTTCTATCCTACACATTGTGTTTTTCAGGAACTAGGGACCAACCGAGTGATTGGAACCGGTTATGAATCAAGAGGTCTCTACCGTATGTCCCCATTGTCGCCTCCAACAGCTAACATCTGTGATTCCAGTATTAGGGAGGCTCACTGTCGGTTAGGTCATCCGTCTGCTGCCGTTCTGAAGCAAATGAGACCCGATGTTCATGTTCCTTCCGATTTTCATTGTCAGTCGTGTCAACTCGGTAAACATACTCGACGTCCCTATCCTCCAAAAGTTTCTAGTAGAGTCAATGCATTGTTTGAACTGGTTCATTCTGATATATGGGGACCTTGTCCCATCAAAACTCCCTGGGGTTTTCAATATTTTATTTCCTTCATCGATGATTATTCTCGTGCTACTTGGGTTTATTTAGTCAAATCTCGTAGCGAAGCTATTTCAATCTTTCGTGAGTTTCATTCATATGTTAAAAATCAGTTTAACACATCCATTAAGACTTTACGCACAGATAATGCAAAAGAGTATTTATCCACTGAACTCTCTACGTATTTGAAAACACATGGCATTATTCACGAGTCTTCATGCGTGTACACACCTCAACAAAATGGCGTTGCTGAACGCAAGAATCGTCATTTGTTAGATGTTGCACGCACAATCATGTTTCATTCTCATGTCCCCCATCGTTTCTGGGGTGATGCTGTTCTTACTGCTGCTTACTTGATAAACCGTATGCCGTCATCTGTCATCAGTGGTCGAACCCCATTTTCTGTCTTGTTCCCTAACGGAAACCCCTTTCCACTCCCACCCAAAATTTTTGGGTGTGTTGCGTATGTCCATGATCATCGTCCGAGTGTCACTAAACTTGACCCTCGCGCCATTCGCTGTGTTTTTCTTGGTTATTCACACGTCCAGAAAGGGTATCGGTGTTACAGTCCTACTCTTCACCGGTATTTCACGAGTGCTGATGTCACTTTTCATGAGTCATGTCCCTACTTTCCTGAGTCTTACTCTCCAGTCTTCGACGTGTTTCCTGATTCTGATATACCTGAGTCTCACACCATTCCTGTCATTCCTGTGTCCATTAGTCCGTCTGTCCCTCAGGTCTCTGGCACCACAGATCATGTTCCTGCTTCAGCTAGCTTACCGACTGATCCTCCACCTATACTCTTCACATATGCTCGACGACATAAGGACAAGACAATAGAGACACCTGATTCACAACCGGACCTTGACCCTGGTATGTCCTCAGTTCCGCTTTCTATGACTGCGCCTGCTACACCTATGCCCGATGTAACAACTCATGATACTACCCAAGTTACACCCGATACACCCGTTTCTGACCCACTCGGTGCACCATATCCTGATATACCCATAGCTTTCCGTAAAGCATCTAGACATTCCACCCGTTATCCTATTCAGGATTATGTTGCCTATGCTCACCTCTCCCGTGACTCCCATGCCTACACCACTGCCATTGACTCCTACCCAGTTCCCAAGGATGTGATGACAGCTCTTAATCACCCAGGATGGCGAAAGGCTATGGAAGATGAGATAGGGGCTCTTCGAGCGAATCACACGTGGGATCTTGAGCCACTTCCTCATGGGAAGCGTATTATTGGTTGTCGTTGGGTATTCACTGTTAAACTCAACCCTGATGGATCTTTGCATCGCCTGAAAGCCCGTTTGGTTGCTAAGGGTTATTCTCAGGCTTACGGCATTGATTATGAGGAGACATTCTCTCCGGTTGCCAAAATGCCATCTGTCCGCATCTGTATTTCTCTTGCTGCCATTAATCATTGGCCGCTCTACCAGCTTGATGTCAAGAACGCCTTCCTTCACGGTGTTCTTGAGGAGGAGGTATATATGGAGCAGCCACCTGGATTTGTTGTCAAGGAGGAGGCTTCGAAGGTATGCAGGTTACGTCGTTCCTTATATGGCCTTAAGCAGAGTCCCAGAGCATGGTTTGGGCGTTTCTCTGATGTTATGAGAGAATTTGGCATGGCTCGCAGTGCATATGACCACTCTGTTTTCTTCAGACATTTCGATGGACGAAGGATTATTTTAGTCGTTTATGTGGATGATATCATAATCACAGGAGATGATGAGATTGGGATTACCAAACTCAAACAGTTTCTTCAATCTCAGTTTCAGATTACCGACTTAGGCCGACTTCGGTATTTCCTTGGCATAGAGGTGTCACGTTCTCCACAAGGAATACTTCTCTCTCAACGGAAGTATGTCCTTGATATGTTGACAGAGTGTGGGTTACTGGGTTGTAAACCAGCTGATAGCCCAATGCTTCCTACAGGAAAACTCCTTCCTGAGGATGGAAACCCAATGAAGGATCCTGAACGATATAGGCGTCTTGTTGGGAAACTTAATTATTTGACAGTCACTCGACCAGATATATCATTTGTTGTTAGTGTTCTGAGTCAGTTCATGGCCACACCATACACCGGACACTGGGATGCTGCTCTTCGTGTTTTGAGGTATCTCAAGACCACACCAGGTCAAGGGATATTATATTCTGATCAGGGTCACTGTCATGTGGGTGCATTTACAGAGAAGGGAGATGGACGGATATCAGGATTCTCAGATGCAGATTGGGCAGGATGCCCTATTTCACGACGGTCTACGACTGGGTATTGTGTGTTTGTCGGTGGAAATCTTGTGTCCTGGAAGAGTAAGAAGCAACACACGGTGTCCAGATCGAGTGCCGAGTCAGAGTATCGAGCCATGGCAGATGTCACATCGGAGATGATATGGGTCCGTCGTCTTCTTAGAGAACTTGGGGTTGTTTCTGACAACTTGATGCGATTATATTGTGATAGTCAATCAGCTATACATATAGCAAAGAATCAAGTATTTCATGAGAGGACGAAGCATATAGAGATTGATTGTCATCTAATCAGGGATCGGGTAGTAGGCACTCAAACAGACCCTCCATCTATTCAACCGATTCATGTGAAGACAGAGTTTCAACTTGCAGATATCTTTACCAAACCTCTTCGGAAACCACAGATAGATTTCATTTGTAACAAGTTGGGCATGATTAACATCTATGCTCCAACTTGAGGAGGAGTGTTAGTTGTATATAATGTATATAGTAGTGTGTGGCCCATGGGCTCGGCCCAACTTGGATTTCTAGGGTTTGTTCATGTATTTATAGGGGTTCCCCCTTCTCATTATGTAATTCAGTTATTCAGTTACTTTTACATAAACCAAGAAGAATGTGAAATGAAGCATATGCTTCTTGGATTGTTATCTTCATCTTGGTTTATGAAGATGGAGGTATAAAGTAGAATGAAGATGAGGCATAAAGTATCAAGTGAGTGTCATACTTTTCTCATTAAGTCAAGTATTTTAATTTGTTTTTTCATTCAAATGGTTCATTCAACATATAAAACAAATAATATTACTACTTATTCTACAGAAATAACAACGCTTTATTTAGGATAATTAAGGGGAAAAAAAGACCCTTAGCATTCTATAGCAGACTCAAGAGGCAAAGAGCAAATAAGGCAAAAACATAACCATTGAAAGAATGAAAGTGTGTGTATCATATTAGTAATTGCAGTTAACTGTATGCGAATTATCAATGAGAATTAGTTGTGTATTCAGAAATTGCATAGGAATATATGTTGAATTCATTCACATTTAAAACTCCTATTCACACTCTCTGTACTTTCCTTCCCCTTATTTTTGATCTTGTGAAATTTATTGAGATTATTCCGTTTGCTTAACAAGATGAAGTGCTATCAAAACCGTATTATGATCACATGCAGTTTTTCCTTAATTAATGTTACATAAATCATATTTATATGGAGGTACATGTTGATAAAATGAAAACATATATGCCAAAATACCATACGTTTACCAAGTTGTCAAAAGGTTTTTGATTCTTTGCAAACCGAAAAGATCTTGCATTGTTTTGGTTGTGCCAATCCCTAATAATTTTAGCATACAATCATAGAGACCTCTAGTTAATGACTATCACTAGGCTAATACTTTAATAATGAAAACAGGCATGCAGGTTTCTTTGATGACTTGCTGTAACATGAATCATCATGAAATCCACATCCATATTTATCCTCAGTGGCTAACATGGAAAAGCAACTGATCTTCACACTCATCTCCAAATTTATCAGATATGTATACAAAAAATTGCCTGACTTGCTATAGCATGAATCTTTTCATGTTCATCAGCTTACACTAACAGAATCAAGTAAGTGATCTAGTGTCAATTGGTTTACTGTGTACGTACGTACCCTGAATGAATGAATGTATGAAAGCATAACAACAAAAACAACATGTTATTTCTCTGCAAGCCTCCCTAAGCCGTAATTCCCATATATGCTCCCATGCCTGCTCCAGCACCTCCTCCTGCTCCACCATCATCACTGTCATTCCCATCATTTCTTTCCTTCTTAATTCTTCTACAGGCTTCATCTGAATCTGTATCTGAAACTTCGATAGAATCAGTTTCTTCTTGCTTCTTTCCTTTGCCTTTTTTCAGCCCCTTTGTCATAATAACATCAGCATTTTCTGCATTTTCCAATTCATTCAGTCCTGATGTTAGAGAAACTGTCTTCTTGAGACCTCGTCCACGCTTCGTTCCTCTGCCTGTTGGCTCAGATTTTGCTGGTTTACTCTCTGAAGCAATGGTCACACCTTTCCCTTTCTTTCCTGATCTTAGTTCGTATATACTCATAACAACATCTTTAGATTTATCTCCTGCAATTGCAATTCCTTTGGCTTTTCGCGTAATTAATTCCACATCAGACACGTCTTCTTCTGTTTCCACTTCCGCTGGCTTCTTTCCCTTTGCTATTTCCTTCTTTGTTTGTGCCTTTTCCTCTTCATTACTACTAGAAGTAGTTCGACCTCTTCTTGAGGCTCTTTTCTCCTTAGCTTTTTTCGATGGTGAATCTTTTCTTGGTTTAACCATTTTCTTCAATTTTTACTTGAGCATGAAATTCTTGTGCGTTAGACCTGTTGATTTGAGATGGTGTTGAGCCTGAACCAGAGTTTAAAGATACCATGGATCATAAGATATTAAAAAAAACAAAACCACTGTGACAAATTTGTTCAATCAGTTTATGGATCTAAATATGAATGTGAAATGAAGCAATGGAACATAATGTACAAGAAAACAGATAGAGCTTGTAAACAACTTCAGAGAAAGATGACCCAAACAAGAATGTGATTGTCAAGATTTGAACAACAAAAGGGGACAATGATCCAATTTACAGACGATAATATGTAGAAAGTGCCAAACAGATCCCCAAGAAACTACAATTTAGCATTAGGAATAGGATCACAACTTAGATCAAAACGTATATCAGATAGTAAAGCAAAGCAGACTCAAGTAATTAAACCTAAGACTAACACCCAATAGATTTCAAGTGTCTATATTATGAGCACAAAGAAATCAGAAATCAAGAACGAAGAGAAGAAATCATAATAGATTAAAAAACTAATTCATGAACAATATATTAATGAATCAGAAACCAAATTTGTATGAAATCAGATAGGAATGAACTGTTAATTTAAACTGAGGTTTCAATATCCCTAAAAGAACTCCAAACAGACACATAAGCAAGAACAGGGGAATCGAGGAAATAGCCACATTTATGAAAATTGAGTACGTATATGCAATTCCACAAATAGCAATCGAAAAGTCAAGAACCCTAAATCAGATGCAGAAATTTCAAACGAAGATTATTAAGAGATTTGAGAAGAGAGGATGGAGTACCTATTGATGACGAACAGAATTGGCAGAGCAGATCACTAGAAGTTGAAAATCGAATTCTTGGTGATCAAATTCGCATCTGAAATCATGAAGACAGAAAACTTGTTGTGAGAATTAAAGTTTGTTTATGGTGATTTGATTTGTAACGAGACTGTGATTTTTATACGGGAATCAAGTGATGAAGTGCGTCGTCGAGTTCAAAACGGACTAGTGGTGTAACAACATTACAAAAGGCGGGAAATCATATTGTACACGTGGTATCTCCTTGAAAAAGGGGAATCACCAATTTAAACAAATATCCATTTCTTTATCATTTTTCAAGTTTTTTTAGGAGTAATTATGTTAAACATGTATAAAGTAGAAATGATTTATGATATTAACTTTATTGAAGTTAGTTGATGTTGTTTTTACAAGCTTTTTAATTAGTAAAGCAATTAAACTATCCTTCATTAAAAGCATGTGATAACAGTATTATTAAAGTTAGGTTATGTTAATATCGTTTTATCATTTTCTCATATTAAAAAAAGTTAGTTGGTCAAAGATTATTTAACTTAGTTATTTCTACCGATTTAGTTCTTTAATTTTAAAAGTGGTAAAAACAGTTTTTTATAAACTATTTTTTGGCGAGTTTATGATTTCTAACATATTCCGTTTATCATCTCAATGAAAGTAAGGTAAAATAATAATTTTACTCTTTTGTTTCTATTTTATTCTTTTATTTATAACTTTTACTTATTTTACATATTAAATATTAAATTTTATTTATAACTCTTACTTTTTGGTTTATACTCCACCCCCACCTATCACAGGACACCATCACCACACTAATGGATGTTGCCGCAACCAATTAAGCACCATTGCCCATCCTCTCTCTCTCACCCCCCCCCCCCCCCCCCCCTCTTTCTCCACCACACATTCAAACAAACCACCACCGTCAACCACCATCTCCACCAATCACCGCCTCACCCCAGTCAATGTCACCACCACCATGGCCACCTTTCTCACTCTCTTTACTCCGCACCGCCACCGCCGCCAACGAAAAAAGGTGAAAGTCACATAAACCAATGTTACGAACACAAAATCAGAACTACAATTCTTGAAATCAAACTACGTTGGAGTGTTTATGAGGTCGGTTTTTTGGGTTCCTCGGTTCATTCAAACTACGTTGTTAGGGTAGAATTTTATACCAAATTTGAAAATTGACTCGAATTCAAATTCAAGCACAGAAAGTCAACATGGATTCGAATATTCGAATTGGGTAGATTTTATTACTTTGTTTAAAAATGCAAACCATATTCCAGAAAAACTCAAAACATTACAACAAAAATTCAAAGTTATAAATATTGTAGTCAATTAACTAAATAAAATACCCAAAATGTCTAATGAATATATAAAAACGAGTTGCCGTTTTCTACATGCAAATAAGTTGTTTGCAAAGATGAATCCGACTGTTGTTTTTCCTTGCTATCTTTTTTACAAGTAAACGTCTTTACAACCCACAAACAGAAACCCAAGAAACAATAGACGATCTGTTATCCTACAACACAAAATACATATACCATACCAACCCCAAAGGTGCACAAGACATCTCAGCACAAATACTACAAGTTAAGCATACGACCAGAAAGGAAAAAAAAAGGAAACTTTTTTTAGTATTAACAACAATTAAGCGGGTTCCTGACCCGTATTCACTTTCCATCGTTGGCAAAATTCAAAGAACCGTCTTTGAACAATTTCAAACTGAGGTTATTGTATCTTTCTCTTGAATACTGTCTAGATGCTTTCCTCCAATCTGTTCCTGCCTTCATCATTGCCTCAAATTCCTCATAGCTGATTTGTCCGTCCTGCCATCATAACATTTTTAACTTTATTATAGCCGTTGGAAATGCGATTTTTCTGCATCAAAATATATAAACAAATAAATTGAAGAAACCTTGTCTGTGTCGACATCTTGAATAATGGCAGCAATGATATCTTCACTATTGGATTCAATCTCATCAGCTAAGGTTTCCCTAAGTTCATCAACCTCTATGTACCCGTTTTTATTTACATCAAAAAAGTTAAATGCATCTTTAAGATGATCATCATTCCCCATTTTTCTTAAATGAACAGAAATCGCAACAAATTCTCCATAGTTCAAGTACCCGTCTTTGTCCACATCACCCTGTACGAATGCACGTATTTCATTATTATTTTATAAAATGAATTATGATTGCATAACACTAACTTGAAATACATTACTTACGGCCTCCATAAGCATTTGAAGATCTGTATCAGGAATCTGATGACCAAGTTTCTGCAAACCAGCTTTCAACTCAACAATGTTTATCTTCCCTTGCTTGTTAGTGTCCATCAGATCGAATCCTTGCTTTATCCCCGCCACTTCCTCTGCAGATAAACGCTCAGCAATTACCTGCAATTTCATCATTCACAAACATTAGTTCAAAAATAAAAAGAAAATTAACCCAAAATCATGAAAGTCTTCATTACCCGTAGTGCTCTTTTCTTGAGCTTGTTCATGAACGAGAATTGCTTTAGTCTTGCTTTAACATTTTCACCTAAAGAAACGTTTGGAGCCTTCTTGGCATTCTGTATCCATGGATGATCTGTAGTAGATCAAAGAAAATCCTAATATAGAAATCTCTAACAGATAATCCAGAATCAATTTGCAAATAGACGTTTTACCTAGAACTTCTTGAGCAGTAAGGCGGGAAGTAGGGTCAGGATTTAGCATCTTCTTTACAAGGTCTTTTGCATTATCAGATACCTTAGGCCATGGATCCCTTTTAAAGTCTACAACAGATCTAATGATTGCTTGTGCAACTCCTTGTTCGGTTTCTGGATTAAAAACAAGTTGTTATTTAAAGATTCAGTTGAAAACATGATGAGTAGATGGATTTTGAAAGCTTTTTAAAGGAAGATTGGACTGACCAGCCCAAAATGGCGGGACGCCACAAAGCAATATGTATAGGATTACCCCAGCACTCCAGACATCTATTTCCGGACCATAGTTTCGTCTCAGGACCTCAGGAGCCATGTAGTATGGACTGCCTACAATCTCATCAAATCTTTCACCTGTACAAGATTAAGAGGTGCTCGTCCAGTGAAATCAAAAAAGGGTAGTGTTTTCTTAATGAATCAAATTAAAATCAAATCTTCACCTGGTTTGAAGATAACAGATAACCCAAAATCAATAACCTTCAAGGCTGCTGTTTCTTTCTTATTTGCATACAGAAAGTTCTCGGGTTTTAGATCCCGATGCATAACTCCATGTTTGTGGCACATCTGCAGTGAGAAACAAATACCCTCAATTCATAAAAAGTTGCAAGAATTGAAATGTCACAGAACAATTATGTTTTCTTTCAAAAGGGAGTCAAGCTATGCTCAGATGTACACGGCCTAACCCATTTCCTTGGATATTTCCTATATCCCCTTTGGCCATCCAAGATGTTTACCCTGTGAGGATTATAAACTTATGCAGAAAAATGACTGATTTTTAAATACTAGGACTAATTCAAGAACAACCAAGGTTGCAGCCAGAGATCAGTTTAGAGAAGAGAATATGCCACCAATAAACAGGTAAAAGATTAATATTATAAACAGAGTACATTGAACACTGTTCAAAATAATTATGGGCGCTGATTTCAACCCCCAACTTTCCCTCTTTTATTCTATTTTCAATGTAAACCATGCAATATGAAATTTTCGTGTGTATGACACGATTTCATTGTTCCAAGAAAATTAATATGAAGAATCTATGACCCTGAAGATTATTTCAAATATATGTCATTATCATCTCAAAGCCTGGTCTATTATTTGCTAGAACTTACCTCACATGTTATGATACGACATGTAACAGGACACGATAAAAAACCTACTGAAACTGTCCCTATCTGGTTGCATCTCAAAAGAACTTTAAAAGTGAGTTTATATAGTCATATTTGATAGCAGTTACAAAACCAAATTATTCCCTACACCAAAGTGCACAGACTAAAATTCACTAAGATACTATCAATCAAATAACAGCAAACGTACTTTAAAAATCATCAAAATAACATACTTTCACACATTTACCAATTATATAACAAATCGAATTGCAGCTTTAGCAAGTTAAATTGGAACCATCAACTGCAGTTATTAATATTATACATGATCAGAAACGAATAATTGGATATATAGATAGATAAATCATAAATCTTCACCTGAATGACTTCAACAATGGTGCGAGTGACACCAGCAGCCGCACGCTCTGTGTAATGCCCCCGAGCAACAATCCGATCAAACAGTTCCCCACCCTCACACAATTCCATAACCAAATGAACAGCACTATCATCTTCATAGGTGTCCTTCAAGCTCACGATATTCGGATGAGGTGGCATATGCTTCATAATCTCAACCTCTCTCCTCACATCCTCAATATCAACCCTAGTTCTTAGCTTCTTCTTCGATATCGATTTACAGGCGAAAACATCACCAGTAGATTTATCGGTACACATATATGTAATCCCAAATTCCCCTCTACCCATCTCCTTACCAAGCACATAAGTTTGCTCAATTTCATGTCCAGTTGGGTTTTCTAACACATAGGACTTGTATCCAGCATTCTTAGGGCCACCATAATCAAGAGAAAATGGGTTTGGCTTATTTTTACCCTTTTTATTTTCAGAATCAGTGGTAGAGGGCGTAGCACAACAATTACCCATATAATGAAAGCTTCAAGATCGACCTTTTCTTGAACTGATTTACAGAAAACAGTTTCAAGATTTAAGGGGTAGCGGAAATTGAACAATTTAAAGGTCAAGAACAGCTCAAGAACTGTTCGTATAACATAAAAACTGAAAAGGGTCAGAGGGGCCTACCTTGAAACCAACCAGATCTTGTACTTGGGCTTTGATTAGCAACCTGAATTGGGGTTTTCAGGAAAATAATAGCTGGTGACAAATAATTGGGAAAAGAATAAGATACTGAATTATACTCCAAGAATTATTAGAAGATTGAGTTGTGATTTATGAACAGGATAGGGTTTGGAAGGGGCTGAAGAAGGGGATGGTAATGTGAATTGTCAAGGTATTAAGGAAAGAAACTGCCCCATTATTGCGTTGAGGAAAATGAGAGAAAGGTCAATGCTCTTTATTCTAATATTTCATATATAATAATATATAATTTTTATATTTTAACTTAAACAAAGTATGCTTTTGTATTGTTGTTTACCTAAACCCTCACAACAAGTGATATTTTACTAAAGAAGAGTTGGAATTTGTTTTTTTGGATTCTCCAACACTTTGAAAGATTCTTCTTAATTCATTAAAAAATTATAGACACAAGAAAATACGATAAATTAGGAGCATTAAAAGGAATCAAATCCTTAATCAAAAAATTAAAATAATTAACTTACCTAAATCACTGATAATTGATAACTAAATATACTAGACAAAATATTCTTTGTTTACATAGCTTCACAAATTTCAATCTATCATTACACAAATTTCATCATTATATGATTTTTTTCTTAAAAAAAACTATGAATCTTCCACAAACGTTGTATCTCTTGAATTGTGTTACTAGACCACGTCTTGCAATATCCAAACATTTGACTCCTTCCTACTCTTGTGTCAACGCAATAGGAAGAAGAGGGGGAAAAGAGAAAATCTAGTTTGGAATTTTTATCTCATTTATATCTGGAACTTTGGTTAGATAATCATTGTCTACAAAATAACAATGATCAAGTCATCCAACTTCGAAATACTTGTATTTCAGCATTACACTTTCACGGAAACAGAGAAACACAACATCGGCCATTAAAACTAAACCAAGTGACTGGAAATGTTTTCTGTACAATCAGAAATTAGAACAAAATAGTTCAATTAGAGGGTCGGATCTTGGAGCTTTCATTACATGGGTATAGTTGTACTCTTCCACCACTAATCCTTAAAATAAAAAAGGGTAAAAATTAGACAAACCCATTTGCTCTTGATTATGGTGGCCCTAAGAATGATGGATACAAGTCATATGTGTTAGAAAACGCAGTTGGACATGAACTTGAGCAAACATATGTACTTGATAAGGATATGGGTAGAGGAGAATTTGGGATTACATATATGTGTACAGATAAATCTACTGGTGATGTTTTCGCCTGTAAATCGATATCAAAGAAGAAGCTAATAACTGAGGAGAGAGGTTGAGATTATGAAGCATATGCCACCTCATCCGAATATCGTGAGCTTGAAGGACACCTATGAAGATGATAGTGTTGTTCATTTGGTTACGGATTGTTGCTAGAGAGCATCACACCAACATGGTAGATGCTGGCATCAGGCACACACCATTGTTGAAGTCATTGAGGTGAAGATTTATGAGTTATCTATATTATTGTCCTGGTTAATCAAAATGTTTAATTGTGGCAATTGTTGGTCTTAATTCAACTTGTTAAGACTTGATGAATACAACCTTGGGAATGGTGAACAACATGGTCTTTCTCTACAAATAATCATACGTGAATAAAGTCTAACACAAACCAAGTGTTATTCCTTTCAACCCTTAAAAACCAAAAACATTTGTATCAAAATAAGATCTATTATTCTCAAAGTAAATATTTCCACCTATTGTTACGATCTTAACCTCCCTCGGTAAACCACACAAAGCTTATGTGTTGCATGTATCAACTTGAAAGAAGTTTGGATGTAAAAGAAGAACAAGTCTCGTGTGTGCTAAAGCATAAGCAAGTTATGCATTAATTGAAAGAAACAAAAAGCACAAAAGAAGGGGTCGGACCTCCATCTTTTACGCTGTGTTCCCGAGTTAAAATCAGGAGACAAAAGAAAAGATTTATGAAGGAAAATGAACTTCAGTTGTGTTCCCAAGTTTTTTAGGAGAGAAAAGAAAAGATTTTGGAAGGAAAATTCTCTCTTATTTTCTTTCCAGATTTTCCTCCCAAAGTAGGGAAGATTTTGGAAGGAAACAAAATAACACTTAAAATTCCACTTTTCCTCTAATTTTCTTTCGAACTCAGGAACACGCAATGACAAAAACATTTCCCTTCCTCTTCTTTTCTCTTCTCTCCCTAATTTTCTATCCTTTCATTTTCTTTCCACGTGTAACTGTGGAACACAGCGTAACAGGTTTCACAACCGAACTCAGTGGAGGATATCCTTTTTTTTCACTTTTATCAATTAAAATGGGATGCATGTGTATGGACAAGTGAAGCTGCAAGAATTCGTGCATCCATTAAAAACTTATAAATAATAATTGAATTCCCTCCATGTCTACCCATACTCACGTATTCAACAACATGAGGGTGAGAAATATAGCCAGAATGTGATCCATGTACAATGATCCATCAGAATCGAAGTAGGCCGGTAAGTGGTGACAAATACTTGTAGCCTTTTTCTGTAGGTGATTGACCACCAAACACACAAAAAATCAAGGATTTAAAAAAATAATGTAATGTAATACGCACAATCCAAGGGTTCTAGTCTAGTGGTATGAGGGAGTTTAGGCTCGGTGTGGCTCATTGCCTAAGGTTATAGTCGTGTCCTGCCGTGAACAAGTTTGGAGTAGTTAATGCTAATGACATAGTTAGCAATGGTGTTTTTTAGGACCACCAGTCAGACTAGACCTCTACCAACATGATTCCAGTTACTTAGATCATGGAATCATCAGTACATGAGTCGAATTCAAGCTCAACAAGATACAGCGGCAACCAAATCGTTAGGCCCGTCCTTTAGTTAAATACTTTTATTAACTTCCCATTTTATTCTATTTCCTTCATTATTATATTTTTTTTCTTTGGGTATTATCACCGCTTCAAATTTTATCGACCAAATTATTCCACAGAAATTTCGGCTGTTAAATCCACCTAAAAAATAATCTTATATATGTTTTTGTTTGGCTAGATATACTGGACTATCTTTTAAAGTGAATAATAAGTTGATAACAATGCAAGGTCACCAAGTTCCAGCAGGTTATCAATAACAAAGTGATACATGAAACCTGCTTAGCCTTCATCACTACTTTCGTACTGTTCGCATAATGATTGCAGACCAGTACTTGTAATGTTGTTGGCCTTTAAATCTTCATTTGGTGCTTGTGTTTTAGTCTCTGATGACTTCTTCACCACAGAAAACTTTACAGTCGAAGACTTGAGAAAAATTCGTCCACTTGAGGATCCACAGCCCTCTGAATCTTCTGTAATATTAATGCATACAAACAAAACCATTAGAACCCTTTCCACACAAATGAACCAACTAAAAACCCCACAAAATTTAACTCGCCTTTTTTATTCATTCTGTCAGCACTAGCGGTTTTTGTCAAGTAATCTGTTGGGCTATCGGAAACTTGTTGAGAAACCTTCCGCTTCTAAACAACAGATAAGACATAAGTCTTGCATTATAAAAAAACTAGACACCACATAGTTGAAGTAAATGGACTTGGACCATATCATTATACCATACCTTAGTTATATCATAATCATCATCATCAAGCTCGTCATCATCAATTCTACGAACCAAATCTCTTGACCCCTGAGTTAAGTTCAAATTAATAAAAAAATTGTCTTGCAAATTATCTTAACGTACCATTTATAACAAGGTAGAAACATAGTATGATATTTAAAAAACTAATAACAAGAATAATACTGCTACTAACTTGGAAAATAGATTTTATAAGGGCTTCATCCTCTTCTTCGAGTCTCTCCTCCTGCTGCAGAAACATCCAGAAACAATATTTAACAACATTTCTGTGGTATATATACACACACAATAATAAAAGCATGCATAAATATCGAATATTTATCTCTAAATCAACCAATCTTATTGGATCCAATCCATATACATGGCCCAACAGATTAGTAAGTAAAAAAATTATCCCTTGATTCAATAAACAATCCAATAGATCAACCAATTTACATGACACCTGCACCACCTTATTGAAGAGGAAGTGACAGGTTGTTCTTGCCCGTTGGGGTTGACATCCCTAGTTGTGGCTACCTAATAGATTCTTAGTACTGAACATCAGCTGGGTTAGATATCCTAGTCTTGGAGGGGTATCCTAGTCTTTTATTGTCCTGAGTGAGTTTTGGGATTATTCTGTTGATCTCTATCTTGGAATCACTTGGTTGTACAAAGTCTCCACTTGTTGAATGAACATTTTTATACTTGTCTAACAAAAAGCATTTCAGGATAAAAAATTTGGGTCGATTCGTGGAATGATCAAACTATTTAAATTAGTTCAATCGTGGGTGAGCTTATGATTTATTAACTAATGGGTCGGATCACAATCCATTTAGTTAGATGATGTGTCAGATCATACCTGATATGAGAGAATCAGACACATTGAAAGGCCTAGTGTCATTTGTATGTCAGTAAATTATATTTTTAAATACAATATACACAAAAACCATGGAACACTTCACCATACCTGTACTGGAGCTGATTGTTGCAAGGCTTCAAGCATTGAATCTACACTTACATGTGCATGCCTTGACTGCAGACAGAGACAGATTTTTAGAATCCAAAATAGTTTTATGAACAGCAGAAAACAAAAAACAAAGACAAAACAAAAAAGAGTAATCCAAGCCAGAAGTATATCAAATAAATAAACACAGACACACACATGCAGATATACATGCATACATGTGTGTGCGCGTTGATAAAGGCATGTTGGACACTTGCAGTTCCTAAGACATTTGTTTGGTCTATAATAATTTAGATGTGTTGCAGGAATAAGAATGTTTAGATTGTTAAGCCATAAGAATAGGCATAGATTTATATCTAATCTACCAGTCTACCAGAATGAATGAACAGCAATTTCAATTAAAATAAAAACCTTCATGGACTTCATTTCATCAAGGGCAGAAAGGATGTCCATCTCTCTTTTTGAATCCAGTGTTCTATTCTCCAAAGACTTCATTGCGTCTCCCATCTCTTCAGCATCTCGCTTCTGTCTCTCCTCCTCACCGACCTGAAACAGAATATATATATTCATGAGCTAAAAACCATATGCTCATTACTAGACAATAGAGACGGCAAGATGGGTGTGTCGGGAACAAATTTTCTTGTCCATTTTTTATAAATGAATTAATGCATATTTCTATGGTTCCCAAAACATAATTAGATGAATACTTCAATACAGCGATTTAAGAGGTTGTATACATTATAAATAGAATTTATTGTCTTTCAACCCGTTCCACTGCTAGCTAACTTTGTTTTATTTGACACATTTGAAATAAACCACAACCTAGATCAACACTTTAAGTATTTAACAGGCAAAAGGGTCAAAATTGCCACCTCTATTAGCATCAATACCAGAAAAAGAAAAGGTAGGTCTCATTATATGTATAAATAATTAACCTCATCTTCTGCACGCCAAGGCTCAAAATTTCTTGCAGCTCCAGACTCAACAACATAATCTGAGTTTTGAGGGTCTGTCTTCATGGTAATCTCCGCCGAACACTTGGTACACTTAAAATAGAACCTAAATATTTGAATTCCAAGATATGTCTGCACATATAAGAAGTGAGTGACAGAGTGTCATTTTAAGTACATATAACCTTAATGAAAATAAAGAGTTTTACACAAACTAAAAATTAAGCTCTCAGTAGAATACTAGCTCAAGCTCGATGCATTGTTAATATATCTTTAAAGCCTTAACTCAAATGAGAATAGCAAGTATAGATAAGAAGGGGAAGAGGGGGGGGGGGGGGGGGGGGGGGGGATGAGTTCAAAGTGACAAAAAGAGTAGCATAGCTTCCATTTTTATGCCGAATTTTCTATCGAACCAACATTACTTAAGTATTGTATAGTTATAGCCAAAAAGTTAGTATATATCCACAGATTACAGCATATTTCTAAAGATAATTAATAACAAATAAACATGTGGAATACATAATAAATGCAATATGCATGTAGTTATGTGTTCATTAGTAGCATACCTCTCCAATAACATCTTCTTTACGTGAATTAAACTTCGTACCCTTATAAATATAGTTTCCACATGTGCTACAGCGAATGCTCATTGGAAGCATCATTCGAACCTTCATCTGTTGGTTCTTAGGCATTCGCCTCCTTGGAATTTTGGCCGGATCAAAATCCGGCGGATAGTACTTATTCAAAACCTTTCTCTCTGCCATCTCTTCTTATTTCTTACAGATCAAAGAAACTGATGGAGATTGCCTGATAACAAAATCCTGTGTTCATATCAACCAAAACTTAATCAGAACTCAATGGAGAAAAATATCAACACACTTCCAACTAGGGGTGTTTAAAACATCCGAAACCTAAAAACCGCCAAGGATTGTAACTTTGTGTCAAATGCCGTATTTTGTATTATTGTGTCAAATATCGTAGAGATTACAAGAATTGTATTTTTGTGTCAAATACCGTATTTTGTAATATTGTGTCAAATACCGTGAGATTACAAGGATATATATAATGTACATATTTACACTCTGAAGTCTGAACCCTCTAGAACATAATAATGGTAAATAATGTCTAATAAAGAGCAAAATGCCAGACCTTGTGAGCCTTGTATTTGGTGATGTGTGAGCTGAAAACTGAGCTTTTGCCCATTACAATTTTTTTCCCAGGCTTTTAAGCCTTACTTAATATTTCATATACTTAACACACAAGATTGAAGAATTGCCTAAAACAGTTCTTATGATGTCCAATTGCCCATAACAAATTATATATATAGAAGAATTGCCATACATTACGCTAAGTTATGAATATGATTCGACTTGATAAAGTTGCCCCCAACAAAATGATACGAACCAGATTGATATATTATTAAAGCGGAACGAATACAATAGTCGGTGTGCTTTCGAGAGGCACCCGTCTCTCCTTAACCTACTTTCGAGAGGTAGGAGCTCTCCTAAACCCTAATTCAAATACTAATTTATCCACACCTAACAATAGCCCTAGCATTTCCTATAAATAGGCTACCCCTAGTTAACCTAATCAACCCATGGCCGATGTGGGACAAACATTTCACAAAACTTTCATATACTTAACACACAGAGAGACCGACAAATGCCTAGTAGCACTCACTCTTCTGCAAGAGAGGCTGACTTAATTACCTCTAAAACAGAGAAGCCAAACTAAACTACTCTTCTTCACGAAGCCAAATATTTATATAAATTTATATTCTATACATAATGAACAAATAAACAAATTATGTAATCCTTTCCTTGCAGAGTAATTCAACTTTGGCCTGTAGTCACTTGTTCACTATATGAATCAAGGCTTTGAAACAGTACAAGGTAACCCAAGAACATACAAAAAAATTGGTCTTGTTGGCTTCAAATTTTTGTTAATTTTCATGAATTTCTGCTGCTAATCTGTTCTAATATGTAAAAAGATTTGAATGTAGTTGAGGTCTTCTAAAATACCAAAAATATCAGAAAGGCCTAATCGACCCTAATCAGTAAGCACTCAAAACAAAACTTCTAAAATACCAAAATAAGATAAATTCCTTGACTGACCTCTCAAAAATAAGATCGATCGTTGTTGAAGTCGAAGTCAAAATCACGATTCACGGTTTTGGGGAAGCACCAGTTCCCGTCGATATCGCAACAGAGGAGGGCAACTCAATTGCAAGAAGCAATCATCGATGAGGGCAACTCAATCGCCGGCGAGAGAAGAACTTCCCGATTTGCGATTTGGGATTATGGGATCTAGGCGAGAAATGTTTTCATGAATTTCTCACCTGTTTGACCCATTTCTTGGTTTTTATCGCACCCGTATGACCCGGTTGAGGGTTTTTTTTTTTTTTTTTTGGTAAAGCCCATTAACCCCAAAGTTTGGTTTCAAATGTTTAAATGGGCCGAACTTGAGAACCGTCGTCATTATAATACTGATAGCTAAATTTACGGAATAAAATGTTAAGATTTTTGTTTTTTGCATGGATATATCGTTTAGAAAAATGTTAAATATAGTTCATACTTAATTTATAGTTTTAAGAGACTAATTTCAGTCTTTGGATCAATAGAATCAATGGTCCAGATTGCATTTTATAATTTTGAGCGGAGGGGCATTTTCGTGATTCATATGTGATGTTTTTACAAATCACATGTGATTATATACCGAATCACATGTGATTGAATATTAAAATGTTAGGACTATGTTTTTTATATGTACTTTATTAAACATGACTCATATTTTCTATTTTACTACCTGAATTAATGAAATATTCCTTCTTTTTAGACCGTCCGCATCGCCTTCGTGAGGGGCCTTCGTGAGAGGTCTTCACCGTGGGAAAACCATCGCCCCATCTTGTGATGGGGTGGCTCACGCTCACGGCCACGGTTATGATAACGTTCGTGACTGCCTTTTTTTATTTTTAAACAATGTGAGGAGATGTGAGGATATGTGATGGATGCAGGAGTTTATATAATGTGATGAGGAAATAATATGGTGCTGAAGTGATAGACAGAAAAGTATGTAAAACATGTGATGGATGTTGATGGCGTTAAACCCAACAACAAAGTAGCCTAACACTACTACTAGAAGGTATGAAAATGTCAATAAGTTGGTCCCCAAATGACGAAGTCGTTTTATGGCCTTTCTTGACTATTATTATGCTTCCCAAAAACAAAAAAGAAAAAAGAAGAAAAACAGAAAGAAAAAGAAGAAATGGTTGTAGGATAGTAATTAATTCATCTTAAGACGTCCACATGCAGACCGATCTTGTGACGGTAAATTGTTAGATGCATTTGACACCTTCAACGCGGGGCGACGAGATT
>OX359291.1:82049111-82529111 GCA_947179395.2 Pulicaria dysenterica
GTGACGGCGATGACAATTATTGGTACTCGGTAACATGTTTGATTTAATAAGTATGGTATGGTATGTGAAATGCGATGTTAGTCAACTTATCCATGTATTTTCTATATTTTCTGATTTATTTACTTTTTTTTACAATCAACCATTTTATTAGTTGTTAAAATAGTTTTTGAAAAACAACTAAAAAAATATTATTATTGAATAATTAGAGAAAAAGATATTATAGCCTTAAATTGTATTGATGTAAGTAATTTAGCCATAATGAGATAAATTAAATAATTTTTGTGATGTTTAATGATTTACAAAAGTAATAATTGTCTTAAATTATTTGAGATAATCAAGGGAATGATTGGTTAGGCTATTGCTTTAAGTGTTTGTATCTTAAACAAAAACATTTGTACTACTTAAAATTAAGTAGTCTTAAAATTTTTAAGAGAGAGAAAGTTAAATGTTTTATAATGTAGTATAAATATAACACCTATATATTTATTTAAGTATGTCTAAAATTAGTAAAAATACATTATTTTTACTAATCTTCCCAACAAGTTATACCCATGGTTCAAGCAAGTATCTTGAAAGATCTAACTAATTAATTGAATAATTTCATTGAATGTTTGATGAAAAGTTACATTAGTAGAACCATCTTAACAAACATAGGGCCATTGATAAGATTCTCCACTAGCTAGTAACAAATTCAAACATCCTAAAAAATGATGATATTTTATTTTTATTTACTACAAAACTAATATTTCACTTCTCATCCCTTTAAGATTAAACTTCCTTTAAACATTTGCTTGGCTGTGTATATATTGTGTAGTTTTTCCGATTGTATATGTGATCTAGAGCGAAGAGAAAATCGGGAGACCCGGTAAGGTAGCGCCCGCATCAACTATGAAGACATTGCCACTTATGTACTCAGACGAGTCATGGATCAAATATCTGGCTAGCCTGGTCAAGGCTGGATCAGCCGTGCCAAATGTTCTTAAAGGAACGGTTCTTTGAGCCACATTGTTGAGCCACTCTTTTTCCATTAGACCTTCGGTTATCTCAGACCTGAAAAGTCCTGGATTGATCGAGTTCACTCGGATCTTGTACATGCCCAACTCCATAGCCATTACCTGTTCAAATCATTAGATCCCCAGGAAAAAGAAACTAACTATAAACTGACTTATTATGGAATATTAACGATAGATTCAAGATTACCTTGGTCAATGTGACAACACCCGTCTTTGAAGAAGCATAAGCGAGGCCGCCGGGTAGTTGTCCACGATCAAGACCCGCAATCGATGAGATGTTGATTATTGATCCTCCTTGTTTCGCATCACGCATACGTATACAAATATACTTTGACACCAACCACGTTCCGGTCAAGTTTGTTGTCATGGTACTATCCCATTCTTCTTCAGACAACTCCAATGGACTTTGCACGTTACCTGAAAACCACAAGTTGTTGTTGGTATATGAATAACCTACCTACCACTTGTTCTCATATTCAACTCTGGTCAAATATTCCTTCATGGCGTTTGATTTGTAAATACAATCGAAAAGGATTATAAGTTTAAAATTAAATAATGAGCAACAACAACATCAACGAAACTCAATCCCGCTATGGCAGGGTATTGGGGAGGTGAGATGAAGACAATCATACATCTACCCATAGGTAGAGAGATTGCTTCCTGAAAAGGACACGTATAGACATAAACAAAAAAGAAAAATAGGAAAACATGGAAAACCAGAAACAAAGGTATTAAAGAAAACAACAAAATAAATAAATAAAAAATAAAAAGAACGTTAAAAATAGAAAAATAATAAAAAATAACAATAAATAAATAAATAAAATGAGCAAGAAAATGTTTTATTAATTGTTTTATTAGTTGAGTTGAATTTTTATTTATAATTAAGAAAAAAGTGAGATTCCAAGAGAGAGTCTGTTTTATAAAAGCGATCATAAAGTATTCGTTTGAGAATAATCTCATTTTTTGGGTATTAATAAATTATAAATCTGTATGAAAAACACATGCTCTTGTACTTATTCACATACCATTTAAATTATTTAAAAAAAAGAAAACTCTCATTATTTAAGTGCAACAACACATATTTCCCTTACAATAAATTACTGCTATCACTGTCTTTTTAATTCCTAAATCTATACATTTAATTAAGGGACAAGGGTATTATATATATATGGTCAAACTGAACACACACCTATATTAATTGACATGCCTGGTATTCTTTATGAAACTTAATATTTATGTGGTCTATATGAAACTGCATTTTGTATGAACCATACATGTGAATCAAATTCGGAATGAACCATTTCCATCCTAATTAATGTCCACTTTTAGTATATATGGAATGGACCATTTCCAAATTGTGTAATTGCAGCAAACTTTTGGCCACTTTTCAACAACGTTTTTTGAGTCAATTTCACGACATGGAAAACTTCAAACTTGATTTTTAGAGTATTATAGTTCAATAACTCACTTTTTGTTGTGGACAAAAAATCTCCTATCGAAAAATTATAATTCTGTTACAATAATTTACAATCCTTTTTCGAAAAGAAATTCACATTATTTTGATTTGCAAATTTGATATTAAGTTTAAAAAAATTGTTATTAAAATTGGATAAAAACAATTAAAATAGGGAAAGGAATCAATTGCTATGAAAATGGACAAATTTAAGGAAAGTTATTTCGTCTTAAATAAGGAATAAAAAGTAAAAACAGATTTAAAAATTGAAGTTGCAGTCGGAGACGGATGGAAGTATTAAATTACTATTTATTACCTCTAACTCCGGCATTATTAATCAAACCGTCGATTCGCCCAAAAGCGTCCCACGCCCTATTCACCGATGCTTCAATGGCGGGGCCCTTGCTACTGACATCAAGCTCCACAGCCACCGCTCGTACTTTATCGACAACGTCACCATTACCGAGTCGGTTGATCTCGTCGCATAGAGACTGGAGGCGGTCGATACGTCGTGCCGCCGCGACGATTCTGCAGCCGGCCTTTGCCAGGTCCATACAGAAATCTCGGCCGAGACCAGATGACGCGCCGGTGACCATAACAACCTTGCCGATTAGGTCATGCCAGGGCTCCAATTCGGTCGGTTTGGCCATGGTTAAGTTGAAAATTGAAATTGTGAGAATTAAGCAGCGTGAGGCGTGGTGGTGTTGATGTGATTGTATTGTATGTGGAAACTGTGTAGAAAGAATCGAAGATATATAAAGGAAAAGGGGAAGAAAAGAACAGGTGAGATAGATGATAATGACAGGAATCTTCTCTTGCATATGCAATTAGGAAGTAAGGAAGGAAGAATTTAAGACCAGCGCACTAGCGACTAGGAAGGTTTGTTGCTTTGAACCCGCCATTCAATTTACACATAACAACCATGCTTAACCCCCTATGGAATCACTCATCCTTTCAAATCCCTTAATATAGGATTAAATACATGTTTTAATGTGTTTTTATATTTATATAAAGGAAGGATATGTAATTGTTTTAATGTTTTATTCATCTTCTAATATTCTAATTTTTACTACTCTATAAAGCATTTAGCTTTTTTTTAGATAATTTTTTAATTAAGTAGTACAAGTAATATAACATGTTTTACAATAGTACAACTGTCATTAAATTCAGGACATTTTTTTGTAATTAATTTTTTGACAGTTTTAAAGCATTCATTATGTATTTAAATTCTGACAGTTTTATGTAATTAAAGTATATAAAGTGTTTAAGATCATTGTTGAAACATATTGTAAATAATGCTATTTGAGTTATACTATTTTATGTAATCGGTTTCGGTCTTTAAACCGAATTTGAAAACGCTTTCAGTTTTATGTAATTAAAATATTTATGGTAATCAGTTTCGGTTTTTAAACCGAATTTGAAAACGGTTTCGGTTTCGGCTTTTATGGTATTGACTTTGATTTTCTTAAATATGTAAATTTTTGTTATTAAAATTGAATATAAGAATCTTATTAACTATATCTAATATTTACTCGATTTATTTTATATGAGGATTAATTTAGTAATTTTAAAACACTTCAGTTTTAAAAGTTTAATCAAAAGGATTAAATTATTTATAATATAATATAAATTATGGCTCATTATCTTACGCTATGAACAACATGTTGTTAATTTGCGCCTCTATTTATTATATATCTACTATCAGAATAATGGGTTTAGTTTTAAAAAGTGTACCGAACTTGTCACTTTTTGCTATTGTGTATACCCAACTTTTGAAACTACCAATTTGTGTATCCATCTTCCTAAAAACTACACATTAATGTATTGGGTTACCTGCTAAGCAGGTAACCAGTAATTTTATTATTTTTGATTTATTTTAAGACCACTAAATTACACTTGTACAGCCATGTCATCAATTATTTCTTATAATTTTAATTTTATACGAAGATGATGAAGACACATGAAATTAGCAGATGGAAGCAACAATAATAATCGGACAACAAATGGAAGCAAAATTAGCAGATGATAATCGAACAACAGAAGGAAGCAAAATCGAACAACAGATGATAATCAAACTTCGAGATCTGGATTCAAGATCTGAATACATAATCAAACAACAGATGGAAGCAAAACCCTAAAATCGTATGAACAAAACCCAAAAATATAAACAATCAAAACCCTAAAATCAATCTTGTAACCAATAATTAGCAGATGAAATCGATTTTGGAGAGAAGATCGATTAGCAGATGAAACCCAGAAACATGAAACGAGCAAAACATGATTAAAACCCTAAAACTTGCAAGAACGGAAACCCTAAATCGAAAAAAACCCTAAATCAAACAAAACCCCCAAATCTCGTATGAACAGAAACCCTAAATCGAACAAAAACTCTAAATTTACCTAGGTCGAAGATGATGGTGTTCTTGAATGGTTCAGTCGATGGTGCAGTCCATGGAGTTGATCGATGATGATGAAGATGAAGCAGATCGATGCAGTTGATGGCGACGGTGCAGTATGGCGATGGCGGTGGTAGCTACCATGGTGGCGATGGCGACAGTTCAGTCGATTCAAGTCGTGGTGATGAGGGGTGGCTGCAATGGAGACTGATCGTTCGTTAAGCATGCCCCAATGAAGATGAAGCCGATTGATTGTTCGTGAACTCTGGATGACGAATATCATTATTATTATTATTATTATTATTATTATTATTATTATTATTATTATTATTCAATTATTTTTAACAAATATTATCCATGTCAGCGTCCAATCAGATGCCACATCAGCAAAACCGGTGCCACATCAGCAAAACCTGTTGAATAGGTAACCGGATACACTAAATGGTAGTTTTAAAAAGTTTGATACACTAAATGGTAGTTTTGAAAGATGGATATACACAATAGCAAAAAGTGACAAGTTCGATACACTTTTTGAAACTAAACCCCAGAAAAATTCAAGCATACAACATGGGTTGAGAACTTATGATAGATATCATTCCTTACAACATGGAGCGTATTCATGCTTGGACATCTCATGTTTCGCACCATATCAGCGACACTCACTCATGTTTCACCAATGCTTAACCCCCTATGCCACTTATGCTTCGTACGCTTCAATATATTCTATTAAAAAAATATTATATATCCTCTATACTCTCTCCTCGTTTTCTATCTTTCTCTCACCTCCCTCGCTCCCTCTCTCTCCTCTCTCTCCATCGGTAACTAAGTGTCTAGACCTTCTATGATTTATATTCGTTACCAAAGGAAGGGGGGTCAGGGGTGGTGTACCCCTCTGTACCACGCTGCCAACTAGGCATGCCGAAGAGCATACCAAAGGTACTCCGCTTGCTCTTATAACCAAAAGGTCTCCGGTTCAAAACTCTTGTACCCACTTCCATTTTCCTAGACCCTAATTTCTAAAGTAGCATATTTAATTCTACAAGTTTCATTTTTAGTTTTATTATTTTGAAAAGGAAAATAAAAAAAAACCTTTTGATATAAATAAAAATATTTTCTTTAATTTTAATTTAAATATATTTTTCTGTTCATAATTCATATCACACATGACAACATATTATTTTCTTTGTTCTTTGTTGTTTTTTTCCTCCATTTGATGTTTCCTTTTCGTTTCGCTATCTCCTTCGATCTCTTTTTATTGTTTTTTTCCTTGCTTAAATTCTTAAACAATATAAACTTTTCTTTTATGTTTTTTAATTAAAAATCATCATCTTTACAAGTTTTTCTTAAAACTAAAAGTTGTAAATTTTTACTAATATTAAGTGTTACTTTAATTACTTTTTATTTTTACTAGTATTTTACCCGCGCGATGCAGCGGGGTAAAATAGTTTCATTTGTCGACATAGGGGTGTTAAAATTCGGATATAAACTGTTTTAACCGTAATCCGAACCGTTCCATAACCGAAAAAGCCGAAACCGTTTTCAAATTCGGTTTTCGGTTCGGTTTAAAAACCGAAACGGATTACCATAAACGGTTTTCGGTTCGGTTACGATTTTAGGAATTTTCAAACCGAATTATATATTATATAATATATAAATTTTTTTAAAATTTTTTAAAGTACCCTCTCCCTGGCTCCCTCCGACCTCTCGCCTTTCCTGTCATTAAATTCAGGACAGTTTTTGTAAACATTTAAAGTATATTTAAATTCTGACAGTTTTTTGTAAAGCATTTAAAGTGTCATTAACTTCAGGAAAGTTTTTTTGTAAAACATTTAAAGTGTTTAAGATTATTGTTTAAACATATTGTAAATAATGCTATTTGAATTGTACAATTTTAAAAGTGTTAAGATTGTTACTGGAAGTTGATCAACTCAACTTAACCCCAAATATCCGAAAGAGGGTTAGGATCTAGCAGTCTCAAAAACTAATTATATAAAATAAAAATATGTTATCATAGTTACTCAATCAACCACAAACAAAACAAGTTGTTTGTTTGTATGCGTGTGTGTGCGTCTAAAAAGAAAAAAAACCGACCCGTTTTCTTCCTCCTTTGTGGTCGGCCAAACCAACAGGGAGAGGGGAAGAGAGTTTTTTGGTGACTTGTTTCTTAAGCTATCTCATTAACTTATGAGGTAAAATTAAGTTAAATCTATTTTAAATACCATTTTATTTAAAATAGATCAAGCCTAGATTTAGCCCATATGAAACTTGGTTCAAATAAAAAATGAATTAATGTAAAATGTGTAATAGACATTCACAAGATGACATGTGACAAAAACTATAAAAGGGTAAATTAGACTTTTTATATCGTTTATGATGCATTTAAAAAAAATTAATTAATCAAACTAATCAATATTATGTTGGTAAGTATTCCCGCCTGTTTTTATCCTTTTCTTCAATATTTCTTTCTGATTTTCCTGAGCACTCTCTAGTTTCTTTATATTGGTTTAATTCTGTTTCATGTTTACTTACAAATTGATTTAAGAATATGTACAAAGTTCATCATTTTAATCGAACAAAATAATATATTCATCGATTTTTTAGTATATGATAATCCATCAATTATTTACTACCCAATCATCAAATTTTGAAATAAATTATGAAGTTGGGCATCCTTCAATTTTTGAAATATATGATAATTCACCAATTATTTAATATGCAGTCATCAATTTTTAACATAAATGAAGTGCGCGTACCTTTTCTTTCCGATGAATCATTTCCTTATGATAAAACAGTCTTCTATTTAACTAATCCTATGAATTCCGTTTTCCAAACAATCGCGAGTGCTAGAGGCCACATAGCATATTTCTCGGTATTTGGGTAACTGAATTGATCATTTTATTCCAATTTTGCCCTCGCGTCTCAATTAAACCGTCCTTCCATGTCATCAATTTTGACCGACGGAAATTGACTTTTTATGGCAATCCAACGGTTAGATTGCCTCTTACCCTTTTTACATTTTCACACCTTTTACAATAACGACACTCTATATATACATATTATCCCAAAAAACATATTTTACCCCGCCGCATCGCGCGGGTAAAATACTATATATATATATATATATATATATATATATATATATATATATATATATATATATATATATATATATGAATTGTATTCAATATAGTCCATCTTTTTTGTATAGTCCTGAGGGACGAATCTCAGTCACACGATCAACAAACCGTTTTCCGGCGATCCCACCGTCGGATCATCGTAATTTTTGGTGAGGGTGATCGGTTTTGACTCCCCTACAAGACTATGGAGACTGATCGTCCTCACGATCCTCGATTAACGAGAAATCGAGCAAACTCCGGCCACCATGGCCGCCGCTGCAAAATCCGACTACCACGGCCGGAGTTAATGGTGGTGGCACACATGATTCAACTCGGTTTGATGAGAGGAGTCCAGATCTGGTCACGGATTCGTCATTCGATGCTTAAAAAAAGATCTGGAGTTAATGTCTCAGATCGGCGCCGACGAGGCCAAATTCGCCGGCTGCCGGAGTTTTTTAGGGTAGGGATGGTGATGGTTCAACTCGGTTTGATGAGAGGAGTTCAGATCTGGTCTCAGATTCGTCGTTTGATGCTTCAAAAAAATCTGGTCGGCGGTGGTGGTGGTGGTGGCCGACAGTGTGCAATCACATGTGATTGCGTCGCCAGAGGAGGTGCCGGAGGTGATGGTCGGTGGTGGTGGTTGGCGGTGTGCAATCACATGTGATTGTGGCTTCAATCACATGTGATTGTGTAGCCGGAGGTGATGGTCGGTGATGGTGGTTGGCGATGTGCAATCACATGTGATTGTGGCTTCAATCACATGTGATTGCGGCTGCCGGAGGTGGTGGTCGGCGGCCGTGGTGGTGTCCGGAGGTAATGGTCGATGGTGGTGGTTGGCGGTGTGCAATCACATGTGATTGTGGCTTCAATCACATGTGATTGGGTCGCCAGAGGTGATGGTCGGTGTTGGTGGTTGTCGGTGTGCAATCACATGTGATTGCGGCGGCCGGAGGTGGTGGTCGGCGGCTGTGGTGGTGGACGGATGTGGTGGTCGGTGGTAGTGCTTGGCGGTAATCACATGTGGTAGTGGTTGGCGGTAATGATGCCCCTCCTCAGTTAATGCTATATATATATATATATATATATAGTGGGAGGTTCAAAAGAGACCAGGAAATAAAAAAAAAGTACGGGAGACCAAATCTGAGCCGTTGATCTCATCCCTGTTAGTGCTGCCAGTTAATGTTGCCCTCCCCAGTTAATGCTGCCAGTTATATTTCCGCTTTAATGAATAATAACTGTGTTATATCTGTACAATTCTAAGTTGGTTCAAACCAGTTTGGTTGTGAATCAGGACAATTTAAGTATGAATTGTGACATGTAAAACCCAACAGTAGTATCAGAACCTCGACTCAGTTTATCACACTGTTATATATATATATATATATATATAGTGTTTTACCCGCGCGATGCGGCGGGGTAAAATATGTTTTTTGAGATAATATGTAAATTTTGAAGTAAAATAAAAAGAAGAAGAGTGGGATTATCGATAATATGTGTTGTCTATATTAAAATCATTTTAAAAAGACTAAATTTAAGATAAGTAATCAAGATATACTTTAAGACATCTTTTTTTTAACAAAATTTATATTGAATTTAATATTATTTAAATCACAAAAAAATTTAATACTTTAAAGAAATATTTATTAATTTTTGAAAACTATTTTAATTAAGTAGTACAATTACTAAAAGATTACTTACAATACCTTAAAACAATAAATTATTAAACTAAACTTGAGTTCAATTTAATATGCAATAAATCATAGTAATTGGTTACAATGATTTGAAATTAATGTAATTAATTAGTTTGTTTTGTAACTTACAATTAATTAATTTTCATAACTTCAATGTTTGAAAATGTTGCTTTAATGTATTGTAATATATGCAAAATGTGTTGTACTACTTAACTTAAAAAATTCTTAAAAAGAATAGGCTAAATGGTTTATAAAGTAGTAAAAATATACTATGCTAATATCCGCATGGCATTGCCCGAAATAATAACATATGTTAGGAACATTCATTATATTTTAGATTAATCAAGGTTTTATGAGTTAACTTATATAATGAATTTGCTATATTTGTATTATGTCTGTAATTATGGACCTGTTCTAGCACATTGCTAGTTCTTTGGTTAATAAAATAACGATATTTGGAGGGATGATGACAATAACAAAGCTTCCTTTCTTACCCGCTTTATTTTGTCGTTAAAAAAAATAGATTGCGGATTCATGCTATCTCGTTTAAAACATTCATTGCGATACCCATATTTTTTTTATGTTTTCTTACTTCTTATATTGGTTTTGGAACATGTGCAAAGTTTTTAATGTCATGATAAATTCTGGACTTAAATGAACCAATGGTAGTATCTTTTAATCTTTATTGCAATTGCAGTGAAATTACGGTTGTAATCGGAGGGATACTAAATTAAAATGTAATCTATCTATATCTATCTATCTATATTTATATTCTATATATAAAATGCATGCAAATTTTTAAAAATTAACCATAAATTGAAACTCAATCATCCAATCACAACATTCAATTTCAAAATTATTCAATTTCAAAAACAATTTTAGAAAGATTAATAGGCATCAAATTCCAAATCAAAATTAATTTGGAGGGGCTAAATGAAAATTATGAGGGGTTTTATAAAACATGTGAGGGGTTTTTAAGAAAATGTAAGAGGGTTATATAAAAATTGTATATTAATGTAATTAATTATGGGATTGTCTAAATATACATACTTAATTTGCTAATATACAACCCTCCATAATTAGATTTCAATAATTCCAATTATAACTATTACTTTAAATATGATAATTAATATAAGTATACTTTCTAGATTTCCTCTCTATTATTAGATTTTTTTTCATAAATATAATAAACATTTTTATAATAATTAATTAAATAAACACCTATAATTTAAATATTATTTTTTAAAAATATATAAATATTTTTAACATAAAAATATTAAAATCATTGTAATTGTTATACCTGATTGGTAAAAAATAATGAAGTCGCATTAGAGATATTATTGTCATCACCCGACATAGTTTATATCAAGACTACAAAATAAGATGAACAATAATTACTTATGTAAAATAATAAAACCTAAACTATAAAAAAATAAAACTTTCTAGAACATTTTTTAATTACATATTATTATTTAAATATTTTTGAAAAAAATACCTTGTTTTAAAAAAAAAATTAAAACATATATTTAATTAAAAATATTTAAAAAAAATATTAGATAAAAAATGCAGGTGGTAGAAAAAGTGTTTTAAAAAATAGTTTTTTTTTGTTTCAATTAAAATTTATATATTAAATTAAAGAATTAAAAAATATTAAATTAGAAAAAAAAAACTATTACATATACCCCTCTCTTTCACTCTTCCCTTCTCACTTCCCATCAAAACACCAAAACCCTAATCCCCTCCCTCTCCACGCCGCCTCCCTCCTCACGCCGCCTCCCTCTCCCCTGCCGGCTCCTCCTCCGGCGACTCTCTCACCGGCGTCTCTCTCACCTGCGCCTTCCTCTCCGGTCACCTCTCTTCCCATCTCAACCAAAAACCAAAACCCTAATCCTCCCCTCTCCACACCGCCTCCCTCTCCGGCCACCCCTCTCTCCGGCCACCCTTTCTCCAGCGATTCAGGCGACCCTCACCGGCGTCTCTCTCCGGTGACCCTTCTCTCTTCAGCGACTCTCTCACCGACTCACTCTACGGCGACCCTTCTCCCTTCTCCCTTCTCCCTTCTCTCTTCTCTCTTCTCTCTTCGTCTCTCTCTCCGGTGACCCTTCTCCCTTCTCTCTTTCCTAACCTCTCTCCCTTCTCTCTTTCCCGACCTCTTTCCCTTCTCTATTCGGCCTCCATCTCAAAACCCATATCCCCCTCTACCTTCTCAAACCAACAGGTTGCTCCCTAACCAGAATCTTACCGGCAACAGGTACCTTGACGTCGTTGTTCTCTTCGTGTACGGCGGTAGCGATGGTAGACGTATGACGGCGGCAGCGGTGGTGCACGTACGACGGCGTCGATGGCGATGGTTATACGTCGTCGGCGGCGGAGATAGTCACGCGCCGGTGACTTCAGGGGGTTATGGTTTACTGATTTACTTCTTTTACATGTATTTATAACTTGTAATTATTAGATTATTATAGTAACTGAATTTTTAATTTAAGATATAGATTTAGAGAGATTTTAGTTGTAGATTTAGGATGTTTATTGAGTAATTGGGTTGTACATTTAGCATCATCCTTAATTATATGGTGTTTATAAATTATGTTTAGTAACTTGTGATACATGTTGTTTAGAGAAAAAATAATTATATATTTACGATCGTCTCATTTTTATCCACGTTTTGGTATAAATATTATTATAATATGACACTTTTTAAAAATTAGTATATTTTTATTTTTTTGTTACCATTAATAGTAGTACTTAAAAAAATTTAGTTATTGTTTTTGTTACAAATTCTGACATATGTAAATTTTTGGTGATATTTTATTATTTTTATCTGAAAATATTAATATCTCAAAACACTTCTGAAACACTATTACACTTATTTTATTATACCTCTTATAATTTCATATCATCAAATTTTATAATTTTTTTTAAACATCACGTGTTTTTACACGGGGCAATAAACTAGTTTTGATTAATTTAAATTAAAAACACGTCAATTTTAATGAGATTCACGTTTAAATATAGGACTATGTGTATTCATTTATATCTTTCCATTACCATATCAACATCATATTATTTTTTCATTCCATCTCACTTTATCACTCTAACATTTATATATGTCACCCTCCAACAATCTCATCTTTTACATATTTTAATTTTAATTTTAATTGTTCTATTACAATTATTTAGTTTAAACAATTTAAGTTTTATAGATAATTTACAAGAAATAATACGTTTTGATTCCAATTATATAAGTTTTAATTGTTCTATTACAATTATATAATACATTTCATCAAATAAAAACACTGTACTAGTGGTTGTCGTTATTCCGCAAAAGATTTGAAATGTTTTCGATTAAATTCGTCCAAAGTTTATAATACGTTTTGCGGTTTCGGATTTCTGTAATGTTACTCCCCATCATATTACAATGTCAGGTTTTCTCTTTCACTAAAAAGCTTTTAGTGATCATTTCTCACAACAACTTCTTTACGAGTGTCTTCTCTGTAGATCTCTCACCATAACCTCTCAATATGATTCCATTTGGTGACCATGTTGTGCAGCTTCCATAACACTGTCAACATTTCCTCACTCCGAGCATGTGAATACTGTCAAAACATAATTAAGAGCCTATTAATAAGTTTCTTATAAAAATTTTGAAGATTGATCTTGTCTCGTACCTTTCAAAATATACATACACAAATTGTTTTGTACATAATCTTCTAATACTAATAAAAGAGTATTATAAATAAAGTATACTAGACAATTATAACCTTTATTTTAGACTAAATTTTTTATTTTTGAACCATTCATTTAAATAAAATTTAAAATTTAGTTTGACTTTTTTTGTCAACATTAATAATTAAAAAACGTATACTGCACAATATTATCAAAATTTTGGTAATTATTTAGATTAAGTACGTAGAAACGTGCTCAACATATAAGATGCATCAACATTTATAATTAACAAAGACAAATACTTAAATGTATCAATAATTTCATATATTTTTTGTTTTAATATCTTTTTCCAAATAATTTAACAATAATAAAAGACCAACATTTATCAATTTAATTAAATTATTCTAACACTTCATTTAGTCAAACCTAACAGCATTCTCTAATTAGGATATTCTAGCCACTCATTGTTCAAAATTAAGCTCATTTTTACGTTAAATCAAAAGATTATTCAAATTCACTGTTAATATGAGATAAAGAAGAAGGTAAATAAAATATTTTACTCTAATTCAAAAAATATTGTAAATATATTAAATAATGTCTATTTATTATACTATCTATAATTAAATTAAGGATTATATAGTAAAATTTACAGTCAAATCTAGTATTGTTGAAGAAAAAATATACAAGTTATAATATTTCAAATGTATGATAGTTTATTACATAATGTTTGTCTTCATCTATAAATATTACTTTTATCTATTGACATTAACAACGAACTAATAATCACTTATGATTATTTTATATCAAATATTTATTATGATTTGTGTAGTACACGTGAACTTTAGCTAGTTTGAGACGAATATTGCATTGTTATTACGAGGAGGAAGTTGAACTTAGGTTTGGTTTGTCTACCATTATTTGTCTTCGCTAAAAGGTGTGCTAAAAATAAAACTAAATCTAGAAAAGGAAAAAATAATAAGAGTAAAAAAATAAAACTAAACACGTTTGGGCGGAGGAAAAGTCACAAAAGAAGCAAAATTTAATACGTCCTGCAGGCAGACATATAGTCATATACACATAATAAATTGATGTATCATTTTTATTTTTATTTTAGGGTTTAGTTTCGGAAAATGTATCGAACATGTTACTTTTTGGTATTATATATATCCAATTTTCAAAACTACCATTTAATGTATCAAACATTCTAAAACTACTATTTAATATATGGTAACTTATTATAGTAGGTTAGTGCTTATGTGACACAGGTTTATGTTACATGGCAGTGACATGGCGGATGATGTGGCAGTTATTTGTAATTTTCAATCAAAAAATAATTGAAAATAAAATTAATATTAATTTTATTTAATAATGATAATATAATAAATATGTTTTATTTCCAATACTAGATCTGTTCATCCATCGTTCGTGGGTTATGTGTATCGTGGCTTCGTGGGTTCATCAGGCATGGCAGCCACCATCGAACATTAGGATGTTCGATGGTGGCTGCCATGCCTGATGGTTCATGTTACATCATCAGTTAGCTTCATCTTCGTAATATTATTAGTTATGGTCATCTCTGGCGACTATTCGTGTTCGATTGTTCTTGTTCATTGCTTCATCTCCGGTATGTTCGATGGTTCTTGTTCCATTATCAGTTGCTTCATCTTCGTAATATAATCATTTATGGGTCATCTCCGGCTACTGTTCTTCGAGCGACTGTTCTCCGGCGACTTTCAATTAGGGTTTCGATTTGGGGAGCCTGCAATTTTGGGATTCCAGATTTGGGGTTCGAATTGGGACTGCACCATCGACTCCATGCCCTGCACCACCGACTGCGATGTCCTACATCGTATGTACTTCCTAATCGATGTAGGTGGTAAATGCTGATCTGTACCTTCTAACGAAGAAACGATTTCAGGTCTGTACTTCTTAATCGATGTAGATGGTGATGAAGATGCCCTAATCGATATGTACCTTCATCAGATATGTCATTATAAGAACAGGTTTGATTGTTCGTAGGTTTTCTGATTATTTTCAGATCTGCATCATCGACTTAGGGTTTCTGTTCATATTCATGTTATATGTTCGAACATAGAGTTTTGATTCCAGATTTTGTTTCTTACGATACGTTAGGGTTCTTGTTTATGTGTTCTTGTTTATGTGTGAATCAGATTTACGATTTCGATTTAGTTTGATTTTCGTTGGTTCGATCTGAGGTTTCTTTGAATCAGATTTAGTTCAATTTAGTGAAATGTTTTTGAATCAGATTTAGTGATATGTTTTTTAATCAAAGATTTAGTGAATATGTTTTTGTTGAAGACCTTCTTGAATCAATGAAGGTGTTCTTGAATTTTGATGAAGATGTTCTTGAGGGTGGGAAGAACAAAGAACATATCTTCATGTGTTCATCTTGTGGAAGATGAAGATTGTTGAGGTGGCAATTATGAATGATGTGGCATTTTATGGATTCAAAAAATAAATAAAAAATAAATAAATTACAGGCTACTTGTTTAGAAGGTAACATGAGGTACTAAATGGTAGTTTTTGAAAGTATGATACACTAAATGGTAGTCTTTGAAGATAGGTATACACAACAGCAAAAAGTGACAAGTTTAGTGTACTTTTTGAAACTAAACCCTTTATTTTATATAAAAGTTCTTATGTAAACCATCTTTTTATCATATTTCTAATCCAATTAAAATTTACAAGATTATAAAAAATTTATATATTATATTTTCATACTATTTTATTTATTTCTTGTTAATGAGCGTGTAGCCACACATATCCATCAATTTAATGACTTAACGTACCGGAAGTAGTGTTATTGTATAAATTTAATATATATATTGTGTACAGAGAGACAGAAAATCTGATGTGACCGTCAATTTGAATTAGGAGGGTGTTTAATGAAATATTTGAAGAGATTTTATGAAAATTGTATTTTAATATAATTAATTATTAGTTGTTTAGAAATTATGTTTAATAACTTGTGATATATTTTGTTTAGAGAAAAAATAATTATATATTTGCGACCGTCTCATTTTTATCTACATTTTGGTATAAACTTTATCTTATTATGACATATTTTTAATAATTAGTATATTCTTAGTTTTTGTGTACATCAATTGCGTGAATTGCATTGATTGGTAGATAATGGGGAAAACAGTTACATTACATTTAAATTCAATATAACTAGATGGTTCAGATGTAAATTGTGAGGAGGTTGTATGTAATATGGGAGGGGTTTTATGAAAATTGTATATTAGTGTAATTAATTATAGGTTGTTTGTAAATTATATTTAATAACTTGTGATATATTTTATTTAGAGAAAAAATAATTATTATATTTGTAATCATTTAATTTTTATCTACATTTTGATATAAATTTTATCGTAATATGACTTTAAAAAAATAGAATATTATAATTGTTTTATCCATCGAGAGCAACATATAGGTAATTGTTGAATATTTAGTTTTTATTACTACTCAAATACCATATTACAACGATAAAAAAACAGGAGACCCAATTTTCACTATACTATTCGAACTTACATCTATACACCTATTCTGCAAGACATAGAATATGAAATATAAAATTTACACCACACTCAAACACAAACAATTTAAACCTCTATTTACTTCTTTTTAAAATCAATCTTCGGTCCAAACACCACGTATTCCATTCTAGATTACCATTTATGAATTTGGATTTAATCCATAAAAAAGTCCTCCATTTGAACTCTATAAAAAATATTTGACGCCTTCCAACTCTTATCTTGAATATATTGTTACGATGATACCTTATAAGATTATAAGATATAAGAAATATCAACTTGCAGCTCTCATAATCTGTCTAGACTCTTTTCTCCAATTGGAAAAAGGGCCTAAATGCGTTTTGATTTTTCTAGGCCCGTACTAGCCCAGCAACTAATTTCCCTTTTAGTTAATTTTATATAATGATAATTATGCAAGCTTGTAGACATTGTATAGCTTATAACAAAAATATAAATTTTAATTATAGAAATCTCTTTATATATATTTTATAAATATTAATCATGTATATACATTGTATAATTATTATACGTAATATCTACTAAATTATATATTGAATATCTAAGTGTTAAAAATGATTAGTTATAGAGGTTTTTTCTATATATGTATCGGATTTAAAATTATGTATAAAACATGTACTTAATACTGTAGATTTATAATGACTTTGATCATTGATATAAACACAAGTATATATACATTAGAAAAACTGTCCCAGACGACGAACGGGTATATAACACTGGTGTACAATTTTATGTATTTGGATAAAGAACTTATGGATTTTATGTTCTTTATGCACCATTATGTGATATGTAAACTTTAAATATTTTTATTTTACGAACGGGTATAACTCAGCTTAATGACCTTTTCACTCATCTTTTAAATTTGTAAAATAGGTATGAAAAATTTACACACGTACATTTATATATGTATTAGCAAAACTAACACACATAGACATGCATATATATGTATTAGCAAAACTGACCAGGCCAACGGACGGGTATAACACTAGTTGGAAAGTTGTTCTAAATGTTAAGTTGGATCAGTAATAGTCAACAATACTTAAAAATAGTTATAGACTACGGGCTACCGAATAACATATACATACACTAATATTGCTTCTGGCGGATCTAATAACTCAAATATTTACTCATGATCAATGTTTTAACACAAAATATTGTTTTTAACAAATATATTAATTCAAAACTTTTTATATATGAATAATGCTTTAAATTTTGACTTTATGAAACTAGCAATTTGGTTTACATTTTAGCATTAATTTTTATTTTAACTTTTAATGTTAAAAATCTGTCTAGTAATATCACTAAAAGAATACTAAATATTTTTAACTCCATAGACTCATACGACTAGTTACCCCTGCCCAAGTGTAACCCAAGGTCCACCCATGGTTCCCACTTAGCTCATACTCGCATGTTTTGACATCCATATTAAACCTATGTACTAACAAAGCTCCAATATGGTTGTAAACTTGTAATGTGCATTCTATTGTTTTCTACTATACACATTTGGGGTACAGGCAAGTTATTCATGAGTTGTGTGGTTTAGGAGTTGTTAAATTTTAATATTTGCATAGGTAGCTCATATTAATATTCCAAAGAGAATGTAATGTACTAGTTAAACCTGAAAAACGGTGAATACCAAACCTTTATATAACGGGTAATCGTCTTTAAAGGTGCAATCAAGCTAAGCTGAACCGAAATATATCATTCTGATCTTTAAACATAAATAAATGATTATAAAAAAACGTAGTTATAGTTAAATAATTACACCAGTTACAATAAGTCAATAAAGTTATAATATCATACTTTGTTCCTTTTATTGAAAGGCAATGAAGAAAGTATGATATTATAACTTTTATTGAAAGGCAAAATAGTTTTTTGTTTTTCAACACGTTATTTTGAAGAATGTAATGAATGTCGCGAACAAGTTTTTAGCATCATGTGTGTTTTTTCAGTTTTTCTTATATCTGTATCAACTATGTTATTAATTTTAAAAAGAAATTCTAAAAAACATTAAAATAAGAAAAAAGATTTATATCTATGAAATAAGAAGAGAGAGAGAGAGTTAGTGGAGAGAGTATATTTTAAATAAAGAAAAAGTTAAGTAAATTAATATTAAGTCGACGAGAATAATTTATATAAAAAACGGTGAGGATGTATAGATTATGAAGTGGGTTAGTAATATAGATTATATAAACAAATGATATCTAATGAGAATAGATTAGTAGAATTCATGATTCCTATAATTATGTATGGAAACCAATTTCTATTTTAAAATTTCACACTTTCCGTTATCTCTCTTTGGTTCAAATTCCACAGTGTAACTTAAGTTGATTTGATTTATTTTTGACACTTTTTTTTTGCGTTTCTTGCTGATGTGTTACTGTTTAGGTGTATTATTTTGTTGCAAACACCACTATCTATGAAGATGGATCGAGAAAAAGGCGAGTGAATTTTATGTGGAAGAGAGTTATAGGTAAATGATCAATTTAAGATATTGTTCTTGGATTTAAAATCTTGTCAAGTCTTTTTACAGTACTTCCAAGGGGTTGTCTACATATATTTTTGGATGGTATGAAATTCTAGGAATGAGAAGGTCTTCAAGAATAAATGCTGCTCTTCGAGATGTGGCCCGCTTCCTGTTTGATTCAATCGCTCACATTCTTTTGGATCAAGCATCGTATTAAAAAGTTAGCTAATCTTGATTGGAACATTTGGTGTTGTAATCCTCGTTATTATAACTCTTAATTTGTATCTGACTCTTTTGCTAGCGTCTTGCTAGTCCTTTTGGGTTATAATAATATTTTTCTTGGGTTACTTGAGAGGGGGTGATGACAATGCTGAAGCTCCCTATTAGTGACCTTTTGCCGTTAAAAAAACAAAAGCTATCCAATATGGTGTTCATAGTCTTCTGCTTTTTTTCATTTATTTTGTTTAGATGTCGCTTCATGTCTAATATTATTGTTACGTTATATTTGATTACTCATTGCTTTAAACATATATATGCTTTCACTATTGTCTAATCATAGCTTAAAGATTTCTCATGAACCACATTTTAAACTTAAGTGTTTTAAATCTTTGAGTATTTTGACCACATGTTCAACATCACATTAAATGCGCATGGTTTGATTCTTTAATTTATACACACTCTCTCTACATTATAATACTTTTAATAAACCCTCTCATACTTTACTCAATCATTTATTATTTCAGCAGTTGGAAGTAATTAAAATACCCTTTAAATAACCTTCATTTTCAATATACATTCTATTTACTATTTTACAAACTAATCAGTAAATGCATTCTTTCATAACTAAACACTTTCTCGTACCAAACAAATGAAAATGGTTGTTTTATTGTCTTTTAATTTGTTCTAAAAGTGAAGAGAATAGTTAATGGAAGAGAGAGAGAGAGAGAGAGATGAAACGGCATGTTATCTTTGTATTCTATAAAACGATATGTTATCAGATGGAAACAATTTACCGCCACATCATTGCGCTGGTACTATGCTACTATTTTCGTTTACTAACTTATCTATCCATATCTTATTTGTTATATCCAATATGGTGTTCATTGCTTTATAGATATGTACGCTTTCACAATTATGTCTGAATCATAGCTCTTAGTTTTATCATGAACCACGTTTTAAACGTAAATGTTTTACATCTTTGAGTATTTTGACCACATGTTTAACATCACATTAAATATTAAATGTGCATCGTTTGAATTATATATATACCCTTCAAATTATTTAAATCATTTAATAAACTTTCTCATACTTACTCAATCATTTAAATTTCAGAAGTCGGAAATTATCAATATACTCTTTAAATAACCTTCGTTCTCATTATACATTCTCTTTACTACTTTACATACTAATCAATAAACGCATTCTTCCATAACTAAACACATTCCCCCTACAAAAGTTTAATTGGATTTCGGATTTGAAAAAAAAGAATTGAATCCATCCAAACAATCTTAACATTTGAACCAAACCATCCAAATTACAATTCAGTTAGATCAGTTTTTACAATCCGTTTTCATTCTTACATAAATAAATGCTTAAAGAGTCTAGTTGTTTAAGAATAGATTACCTATACTATTAAGATTTAAATATAGTTGTCCAAATTAGTGAAGGACTAGTGGCTTTGACATAAATTTATAATTAAAAACATTAAATTGTAAAGTAACATAGACATTATATGTATAGATTATTTTGTTCCACTAGTATTATATATATATACACACACATATAATCGGTTTATTCGATTTAAATTATAGTAACCAGAACCAAACCGAAAACCATATATAGTAATTATTCGATTTTGATCCAATCCAATCCAAAAATTCATAATATCTTAATCGAATAGTCTGATTCAAAATTTTTGATTCGGTGATTCGGTTTTATCGATTAGTGACCGCCCCTATATATTAGTACATAACGAGTTTTTACACCCAGTGCGTTGCGACAGAAAATAAAAAATAAAGATGATTAAAATATAAAAACTTATAGTTGAACATAAATGATTAAAATAAAATGAAAAAACATTTAAATTTCTGAAAGTGCAATTGTGGTGGAATTCTATTGAAAGTGCAATTGTGGTGGAATGCATATTCGTAAACTACTTTTTTTTAATTATAATTTGCCATTTCAGTGCATTTTTAAAAATAAATATAATATTTTGATTAAGTTTATATCAAGATGTAGGTAAAATAAAACGATCACAAATTGAATGTATATTTATATTTAGATTGAATAATATATATCAAAGGTTATGATAAGAAATTAGCAAAATTAATTACTTTAATATAATATTAATAAATGTAAAATTTGATTTAATATGATGAGTATATGCGTATGTCTAAAAGCATAAAAAAGAAACTTGAAAATGAGTCATCTTAAAGTATTATCCTGTAAAGAAAAAAAGTTAATAAAAAAAAATTGGAGCCTCTTGGAGGTGAGCAAGACTTGAACTTGGGCCTCCAGTCCAACACTAATGTATTTAAGTATTTAACCTCTAGCCTAGCTTTAATCTCTGTTTTTATTTGTGCAACATATTTAAATATATAGTTAATATGTGCTGTAGAAGAAAACAAAAAACACTGTTCACTTATCCTAGTAAATGCTATATATATATATATATATATATATATATATAGGGGAGGGTTCATGCGAGAACCGTTGTTAGTGCGGGAACCGCGAGAACCAATCTCAGCCGTTCCTTGGATATGGGAAGTATCATGGATGAAGAGCGTGGAGGGATAGGGTGTGGCAGGGTGCATGTGAGGAATTCATGGGTGGGCAATGACATTGAAGGAAGGGGAATTGGACGGCTTAGATTGGTTCTCGTGGTTCTCGCGCTAACAACAGTTCTCGCATTAACTTTTGTCTATATATATATATATATAAAATAGCCAAATTTCAAACTCATAGACAAGTTTTGATTATGTAAGGAAAACACAGTTTTTTTTTTTGAGTCTTTAGTACATAAGAACAGAGGGTGTACTGTACTCCCTTTAAAGCAACCTATGTTTCGCGACATATAATCGTCACATCATCATAAGTTCATAACTCACTCCATGCTTTAGCCTTGCTTAAACCTACTTACTACACATGCTTCACACGCTTTAAAAAAATTTATTAAAAAAATACCATCTCTTTTATCTCCTCTTTTCTCTCTCCCCTCTGACTCCTCTCTCCTTCGGTATTTGAATACCGAGCATTCATGCTTTGCTTCGGTACCACATGGTAGGGGGTGGTGTTTAACTCGATACCAAATGGACACATAAGCATCCCAAAACCATGTTTCTTTGTATACCATTTGCTCTAAGAACTAGTAAGAAGTACACACTTATCTATATATATATATAAAAGACATGCAATTTTTTTTATAAATAATCATAAATTGAGTATTAATGAACCAATCGCAACCTTTAGTTTCAAAATTATTCAATTCTCAAAACAATTTTGGAAAGATTAAAAATAGTGGATTAAAAATCGTGATACAAGAATTTGAATTCAATTTTAATGAGGGGGTTAGATGAAAACTGTGAGGGGGTTTTATAAAACATATGAGGGAGTTTTAAGAAAATGTGAGGGGGTTCTATAAAAATTGTATATTAATGTAATTAATTATAATTTATTTATAAGTTATGTTTAGTAATTTGTGATATATTTTATATAGAGAAAAAATAATTATATATTTACGACCGTCTCATTTTTATCTATGTTTTAATATAAATTTTATAGTAATATGACACTTTTTTGAAATTAGTATATTCTCATCACAAAGGTGATTTTCATTTACTGCATTATTTTTATTTAAAAATTTTAATATCTTAATAACACTTCCGAAATACCCGTACGTGCACGAGTCAATAAACTAGTACTTCAATATTACCTTTATATATTTCAACTTAAAAAATAATAATTTCTCTCTCTCTCTCCTTCAGTAAGTAAATGACGAGAAGTATGAAAAATTACGGTAACAAAAACTTGGGAATGGCATTGAGAGAAGTTACCACTCACTACACTGGTGGTACCACTCTCTTGTTTCATGGACTCCATATGGGTCAAATGTTTTATATGGTATGTTCAATCATCTTACTCGTTAGACTAAAATATGTGTTAAAATCAAATAATGAGATTAGAAAAGATAGTATTAAATATACCGTCACTAAATATGTAGAACGGTGGAAGAATAACGTAGAAATATTTAATAGTAAGAAATACAGTTTTCATCAAAATATTAAATATATATAACAACCCTATAATATAAAAACAGTAGGTTGTCTATAATAGCTAGATCATAAATAAATAGTAGATGGTGTTTTAATGGAATAAAAAGTATATGGACCCATAAATAAATAAAACTTTAATGGACATATAGTTTAATCAATTGCGTGGTTAAAGAGCAGCCTCTGGACCATCCCTGGCAATTAGTGCATAAGCAAAAAATAATGGCATAAAGGAGGTTATAGTTGGTCAACACTAGTATCCCAAAACACAAATCTATAAAGAGGGGCCATGACACTTTTACTAGAAGACATTAAATTAACAGTCGATTCTTTAGATATATGCAAAGTGATATATGATTTTAGATTTTATTTTATTTTGATATATACTTCATATATATGAGTCACATGCTTTGGGTATCTACTTAAAATTGGTTCAATATATGTAAAATTAGGTATAATTAGCATAAACAAAAAGCATGTAAAGCTGTATAAAGAACATATACTCCAAAATTTTTTTAACTATTAGATACATTGTAATAAGATGTATGTAAATTTACACTTAAATTTCAAAACTTATTCTTGTTATTTGTTTTAGTGTAATGTGAAGGTTTTACTAAACTTAATTGATATATGAGGAAGGTGATGTGAAATGTATGATCGTTCATGACTTAGCTATATTCCTAGACCTAAAACAATAGGGGTTGAGTAAGCCAAGTCCCCTCCACATGATCGGTTGGGGGTCAAGGCCGCAAGGGGCAATGACCCGAAACCTAAACGAAAATAAATTAGAAAATAAATTAGTTATCTTTATACTTTTGCATTTAGAAAACAAATTAGTTAGCTGTATCCATAAAAAAGTACTATATCATATACTTTTGCAATTAGAAAACAAATTAAACCGGTAATGTAATTTTTCTTCACATGAGCTTATCTTTATAATTTTACATATATACTCTTACTTTTCTTCTTTTTCTTAATACTTTCTCTTCCTCAAATGTAACAATATTTTTTTAGTCATTTTATAATAATAAGCTAAGTCAAACTCCTTTTTAAAAGTAGCTTATTAACTTATATGTCATAAATTAATCTAAATACTATTTTTACAAATAAGCTTAAAAACTAGAGTAAATTACATCAATCGTCCCTGTGGTTTGCTACTAATTTCACTCATCGTCCCTGTGGTTTATTAGTTACACTGGACGTACCTGTGGTTCATACTTTGTCACGCCAGTAGTCCCTCGTTCACTTAAAATGCCCCTAACCCTTTAATTTAACATTTCTTTAAAATTCTTATTTCTTTTCTTAATTAATAAAAGATTATTTTTATTTTTATTACTATTATTATAAAATTAAAACCATTTTAACCCTTCCCGCTCCCCTTTGAAACTCAGGCCTGCTGCCACCACCGTATTTCCCCAACCACCGCCCCCACCTTGTGTCACCGCCGTGAGAAGACCGCGATCGTGAAGACCTCCACACTGGCCTTCACCGTTTGAAGAACACAGCAACGCCAACCACTTCCTCCTCTCTCTCTTATGGCTGCGTTTTGAGAAAACCCTGAATCGCCGATCTGGTGCGTGGCGCGTGTGTGTGTGGGTGGGTTTACAGATCTGGTGTGTGTGTGTGTTAAGTTCTCGATCAACAGATCTCTGTGTGTGTATTACAGATCTGGTGTGGTGTGTGTGTGTGTGTGTGTATTACAGATCTGGTGTGTGGTGTGTTAGGTTCTTGATCAACAGATCCATGAATGTGGCAGTGGGTTAGAATCAACAGATCTGGTTTGATGATGATGAGATGATGATGGTGATGGTGGTGGTTACGATCGACGATGGTAGTGGGTTTTTGGTGGCAGTGGGTTAGAATCAACCGATCTGGGTTTTTGGTGTACGATCGACGAGATGAATGTGTGGTGTGTGTTCTTGGTGTACGGCGGTGGATGTGTTACAGATCTCGCCGGAGTTGCAGGAGGTGGTGGTTGGCTCATCGACGGAGAGTTGCAGGTGGTGGTGTTTGGCTCATCGAGGGTGGTAGTGGGTTTTTTTTAATAGAGAGACGGAGGGGGGAGAGAGAGACGGCGGTGGTGGTGCCATGGTGGCGGTGTGGAAGAGAGACGGCGAGAGATTGAGGGGGGGGGGGGGGGAGGGTTTAATTATTTAATTATATAATAATAATAATAATATTAATAAACTCATTTATTAATTAAGAAGTAAACAAAGAAATAAACAAAGATGTAAAAAAAATTCTAAATAAAAAAGAAAAGGGCATTTTATTTATTTTAAGTGAACGAGAGACTACAGGCGTGACAAAGTATGAACCACAGGGACGTCCAGTGTAATTAATGAACCACATGGACGATGGGTGAAATTAGTGGCACCGGTTGGTGTAATTTACTCTAAAAACTAAAAAGCTCATAAATAAAAAAGCTAATAAGCTTAAACTAAAAAAAATAAGCTTAGTAAACACTCCTAAAGTGTAGTGACTTGGCCTTAAAATTATGGCAATCTTTTTTTAAGAAGGTAAGCGATCAACCGGCTAGAAAAACCGATTTTAGCAAAGAGTAGGACGATGACTGGACCGCAAACAGTCGGTTTATTTCAGATTGTAGTCGGGCATGAAACTGGTTAAGTACGTAGGGGCTAGGGCCGGTGCCTAAAGCCAAGCCCCAAGCCCACATGACCTCTTTTGCAATTTGCATAGAGACAGACACATGCAACATGATTTTGGTTATTCTTGATTAGTTAGTTTCTAAAGCAACTTCTCGATCCATCTCAAAATATCGAACCTAATTTGAAAAGAGACCGAATGTTCGTTCATGTTTGCAATATGAATACGTACAACTTTCGATTACGCCATGTTATATATGTTGACTACTTTGGATTTCATGCTTCATATACACACACATACGTACCCACACGCACACGCATGTGAAAAATAGTGGACATATGACCTTAAGTCTTTAAATAATAATATCAATACCGTTATACCGGCCTTAAGTATCATTTTAAATAAAAATTATAATATAATGAATATGGAAAACGTTTCCGAAGAAGATGCGATGTGAAGAAGCAAAAGAGGTATAGCTAGGTTATCTGTTTAAAAAAAAGGAAAAATATAAATTAAAGAAGCAAAAGAAGAGGGGGATTAACGGCCTGATGGGCTAACAGTTTCGTAAATGGGCTCATCGGTTTTGTGAGGGATTTAATTAAATGGGCTGCTTGTACCTTGTAGTAGCCTTATAAGTTATACCAGCCGAGCCGGCTCTAAAACTATTGGTAAAAAAATTAATAGTTTAAAATGAATCTATTGTGTCATGATTTTCTGAATGACACCACTTTATTAGAAACACAGATTGTCGATTTAAATAATTTCATTTTTATAATGTTTAAAAGAGCATATTTTGTTGTAATTTTAATCGGTAAAACTGTTTGGCTGTAACTTAGATGATATGTTTGAAGACACTACTATTATGGATAGAAAGATTATACACAAGTTCTGGTTTACAAATGGATTATAATTGTCTTACTAATAACTAAAACCGTAATAAGCTCAACACTGACCCAATTGTCGGGGTAACTTGGATTAAATGTTTTACAAAGATGTAAAATTGCTAGCAAATGTCTACAATTCTAAGTGTATGATTCAGCTTCATGTGAATGAGTACTTGACATCCAACGGATATATAAGTACACAAAGATCCATGTTCATGGGGGTTTTCGAAATGATAATGTCCAGATGCCTCACATGACTTGTAGATTAGACATGTTTTTTTTATATCATTCTCATACTTGTCATTGGTGCTACTTTATGGTGAATGGGTCGACATACACAAAAGGATATAACCTCATTGATGATATATATTTGGAACAACACTTTCTTGATATCATTCTCATACTCATAATATCAAAAAAGAGAAATTCAGAATCGCACAAGAATGTGTAGGAAAGGAAATCCATTGTGTATTAAATGTTCTTTAAGCATGCTAGACAATTGTAAAGACCCGATGAGAGCGATTAATAAACAAATAGAATAAGGTGAATAATGAACATTTCATCATATTGCATAATATAATTGTAAAGGGGGATGATATAAAATAAATACAACCACAATTCTTAAAAAATGTAGATCTTGAAGAAAAAACAGAGAGAAATAATGGTCGAGTCGGCGGCGTTGTGGAGGTGTGAGGACCGAAGTGTGGTGTTGTGGGAGGCAGCAAAAGATGTAGTGTGGCTAGAAGAAGATCTATGTGATAAATGGGGGTTGGAGAGAGAAAGAGACTGAGAAAGAGAGTGAGTGTTGAGGAGATGGATGTTTTTGAATTTTTCTATTTTCTAAAAAGTTAAATACTATTTTATGAGAAATGTTCAATATAGTACATACTTAATGTATAGTTTCAAGGGACTAATCTTGGCCTTTGGATCAGCCTCACCAATGGTCCAGATTGAATTTTGAAAATTTGGGCGGAGTGACATTTTCGTAATTAACATGTAATGATTTTACAATCACATGTGATTGTATATTAAATCACATGTGATTAAATATTAAAATTCAGGATTATGTTTTTTATATGGACTATATTGAACACAACTCACTATTTTATATTGAAAATCAATTAAACAATAAAAGATAAGAATGTCTTTATATGCAGTACACGTTATAGGACTTAACAGAGCAAACAAACGGAATTTGTGAAATTAACTTTTAATAAACATTTAAACACTAGCACATAAAATAATGTTGTTGTGAACATCTTTCACAATTAATAATAAAATTACCTTCTAGATAAAGAAAGAAAAATCACATACTTGTCAACTTTTCAAAAGGGAATAAATTAAATAAACAAAATGAAAATGAAAATATATGGATAATGTACAAGTGTACAACACTTTTTGCCTATGTAACAAAGTTAACAGCTAATGCACAAATGCAACGTTACAATCAGATTTCGACGTTCGTTTCTTGTGGTAATGACATCACACTTTATGGAAAAAGAAAAATTGTATATTTTTCTACGGCTTATTCATATAGAATTAATGTTCAATATAGTCCATACTTATTGTATAGTCCTGAGTGACTCATCTTAGCCCTTGGATCAGCCCCATCAATGGTCCAGATTGAATTTTAAAAATTTGGGCGGAGTGGCATTTTCGTAATTAACATGTAATGATTTTACCATCACATGTGATTGTATAGTGAATCACATGTGATTTTATATTGAATCACATGTGATTATATAATAAAATTTAGGACTATGTTTTTTATATTGACTATATTGAACACAACTCATAGAATAATACTTGTTATCTTCTTGTTACTTTAGAAACAATATTATATATATATCCTTACAATCTTTCTAAATTATTTATATATTCTTATAAAAATTAATATTACATTAATATTTTTAAAAAATATTTTAACTTTCAAATATATTCTTCTACTTTATTTAATATTAATTATATCATTTAAAAATTAAAAATATATATATATATAATCTCTAATTTAATTTACAATTGAAATCACTAAATATATCTCTTCTTCGTTTACCATCTTCCTTCTTTTCTTAATACTAGCATGATACTTGTGCATTGCGGCGACAACGAATAATTTATACTCCTTAACATGTGTATTTTCAAGACGTAAGAAACATGATATTTATGTAATACGATGATCACGAATAATTTTTGTTTGATGACATATCTATTTTCTTTATCTTTTTTTCACTTCCTTTACTTTTCTGTTCTCCATAATTTTAAAAAAAAGTTATGAAAATATTTTTAATAACTAAGCTAATTTGTATATTGGCTTTGATTTTCAAAAAATTATGTTGACTTTGATTTTCTTAAATATGTATAGTTTAGTTATTAAAATGGAATATAAGAATATTATTAACTATATCTAATAGTTACTCAATTTAGTTTATATGATGGACAATTTAGTAATTTTAAAACGCTTAAAAATTAAGAGTTTAAGCAAAAGACTTAAATGTTTTATAATGTAGTATCATATACAAGGACATATTAAATCTAACTAGTAGTGTACCCACGCAATGCTGCAACGTTAAATAGTTTCTGTTTTGCAACATGTCGTTTTCAAGGATACAACGCGTAATTAAATGTCACGAAAAAACTTTCAACAACATGTCCGTTTTTTTTCTTCAATTTTTCTTATATTTGTATCAACTATTTTATTAATTTTAGAAATAAATTCTATAAAACATTAAAATTAAAAAAGATTTATATTTATGAAATAAGGAGAGAGAAATTAATAACATTTTGAAAATTATATTGATGTTGGTGGATAATTATGTGTGTGTAAGAGAGTGTGTTAATGAGAGATTATATTTTAGAGTTAATTACACGCATGGTCCATGTGATTTGTCCATAATTACTGGTTTAGTCATTAAAGTAGAAAAATGACGCCAATGATCCATACTTGCACAAAAGACAAACTAACGGAGGAAATAGACGGACAATTACAATAAGGACCAACGGTGTAACAAAACTTGCACAGTAGGGACCAGTGGTGTAATTTTTCTACTTAAAGGACTAAACCAGTAATTATAGACAAACCACATGGACCATCCGTGTAATTAACTCTATATTTTAAATAAACAAAAAGTTAAAATTTATTAAGAGAGAAAAATGGTTAAAAATTTTAATAGATGAGATTAATTTAAATAAAAAGAAGGGTGGAGATTAGAGATTGACATAATTTTAAGAAGTTCTTAAAAGTTGGAAGGAGAGAAAGTGTTAAATGGTTTATATAGTAGTATAGATAATCAGAAAAAAATCGAAAGTCCCATCTTTTGTTGATAATCCTTACTCTATGAAATTTCACCACAAACTCTCTCATCCAAACCCATTAGTGAATACACTTTAAAATAAATCTTTCATTCCCTGTAGCTGGGATGGCAGAGACATACGACAAGCAATAAGAAAGTTTATTACTCAGAGAACACAACACGATTTTAGAAGAGAGGCTCGTGTTTGCGAATTTGGAACCAGCAGAAAAGGATTAGACATCATGACTATAACATCACTCACCATGTCGTAAAGTCTTTGCCCCGCCAAGACAGGGGCCAAGTTTTACCCAAAATCCGATAACTTGTGTTCAGAAAATCTAGATGCAGAAAAATATATTCGTTACCTAGAATTGTAGAAATTTATTTTCCTTTGGGAAGCTATAGGCCTAAGAAAAAGCTATTTGTTGATCAGAAAATAAAACGATCACCAAAAAGCATTCTATTTCGATGAAGCTAAGAATAATATAAGTTTAGTCAAAATTGCAAATCTAAAACCTTAAATAAATACGATTAGATGGTTGAAGATCAAAATCGAAAAAATCAAACACATGATCTGGTATAGCTATGAGAAGAAAGAAGAAAATAGTTATGGAGAAGAAGAAAGATCTTGTTTAGTTGTGAAGAAAGAATGAAAAAGGTAATGAAAGAAAAGATATTTAACATATTTTATATTTTCACTTGTCAATTGAATTAGAAATTGTGTTTTTCAAATTTCAAATGATTTAATTATTATTGTATATTAAACAAAAAGACATATCTAAGAGTTTAAAAGGTTTACGAAGATATTAATATAATATTGATTTTTATAAATATATATAAAAATGTAAGAGGATATATGGTCTCCTTTTATAAATAAATTCTCATCTACCTTGGAAATTGGAAGATGATTTGTATATGTACATTCCCAGTTAAGTGATATGCCATGGTTTTTAAATAACATCTTGTGTCGTTGTAGTTTTTGTTATTTAAAGAATAATTTGCCTCTGATGCCAGTCCCATGAAGCAATTTATCTTTTTTATGTCTTATTTTTATGTATTTTGTTTGTCTTTTGTTATTTCATTTCGATTTAGGTGTCTAACATTCTATCGTTTTGATTAACACGAAGATTAGATAGAGTAGTTTTAGGGATTTTTTGTTTTTCTAAAATAAGTATTTATTTTTAAAAACGTCTGCGAGCGTGCAAACATTTAATTAAAAGACTGTTTGTTTAAAATTATATGTAAAAAAGTAATAAGATCTTATTTTCACTTATTATCCTTATTTTAAGAAGTGATTAAAAACCACTTATTACAAATAATATAAAGATCTTATTATAGATAATATAAAAAACCACCGACACAATCGCCAGCGACCACCACCAACCGCCGCTGCCGCCGCCGAACACCAACCGACGCCTCCGCCGACCACTACCAACCGCCGCCGTCCACCACCAACCGCCGCCGACCACCAACCGCCACCGACAACCACCAACAGTCGCCGACCACCACCAATTGCCACCGCCAGCACTGCCGCCGACCACCACCACCGCCGACCACCACCAATCGCCGCCACCGACCACCACCGACCAGCACCAACCGTCACCACCAGCACGGTCGCCGACCACCACCAACCGCCACCTACCACCACCAACTGCCACCGCCAGCACCACCACCAACCGCCGCCGCCGAACACCACAACCACCACTGCTACCTCCGTCACAAACACCACAACCTCCGCCGAACACAACTCAATACTCTAAAACAAAATTTCTATTAATTTGTTTCCATTTTTGTCAAATCTTATTATTTTCTCACCAAAATAAAACTTCAAAATTAAATTAACGTAAATCTAGGAGGAAAACGCGTTTTCTCAATCTTGTTCATTTGTTAATGCTTCAAATTACACCAATTTATTTAATCACAGGTTACTGTCATATTTCATAACTTTTGAACAGACAATGACATTCATATTATGATAATAAAAAAAGGAAGCATCTTGGAAGATCTAATGAGCACTAATCAAGTATACTAAGTCCTGGTTCACTTTTGAAGTCACAATGCATATATACATTCATATCTTTGTTGCATCAAACCACCTGAAATAACTTACTCAAACCACATTAATTTGAATGTCTAATTACCAAGGATTTGCTAGTACCAGGAGTGGTGATGATGATCCAAACACTCATAATGGAGATGAAAGTTTCATCAGAGACATTCATGCCTTAAGCCCATCATCCATCCTCCCTCCACAGACTTCCCACCTTCTTGGATCATATTTATCCATGGCTTCAAGTGATCGAACTTTTCGTGACGATTTCTAAAATATGAGTGTTACTAACAGTACTTTGGTGGTGGCAGGATCTCTGACAGGAAGCATGCGACTTGAAAGCGATGGTGGTAGCTATCGTGCGATTGGTGAAGAGCATGTAGTTGATGGTTTGTTGCAGCCATCTTTGGCTCCTGATCATGGTAGGGAGGTGGTGGTGGTGCCGGTGAGAAGTGTAAAGAAAGAAGAGGTGGAATCGAAGATAACCGCTTGGAAGAATGCTAAGATTGCAGAGATTAATAACAGATTCAAGTGTGAAGATGCGATCATTAAAGGGTGGGAGAAGGAGAAGTTACAGAAGGCGACTTTAAAGATGAAGCAAGTCGAAGTAATCAAACTTTAAAAGCTTTAAACTTTTTTTTTTTTAATTTCCTCCACATGACGTACATGTATATATTTATGGTCGTTGTTATATATGTAGAGAAAACTGGAGGAGAAGAAAGCGAGAGCAATGGAAAAGATGGAAAACGAGATAGCGAAAGCACACCAGAATGCAGAGGAAAGGAGAGCATCAGCAGAGTCAATAAGGGGAAGGAAGATGGCGAGGATTCTTGAAATGGCTAACTTGATGAAAGCTGTTGGAAGATCACCTGTTAACAAATTATTTTAGGCCTCCATCTATCAATTTTAATTACTATCTTTTTTTTTTAACATGATGTTAAATGTGTGATATTTAACCTTCTTCACATTATTTCAGTTGAAGGATGTATACCTTATATGATCTGGTTTATTTGTGTTTAGTAGTAGTTCATCTTGTAAGTTAACGGAAAAGGTGTAAATTTGTGTCACAATGATGTAAGATCAAGGCCATCATGTCTTTAATATATATATTAGAAGAAAAGATGTTATAATGTCATTATTTTGTTTTAATATTTATTTCTATGAATCAATCCTTTGTTATTTAACTTGCTTACATATGAGTTATTTTCTCAAGTGTCATTTTTAAGTAATTTCGTTTGTTAAAATTTAAATATCAATACTACATTATAAAACATTTAATTTTATCTCTCTTAAAAATTTTAAGACTACTTAATTTTAAGTAGTACACGTTTTTATGTTTAAGATACAAACAATTAAATCAATAGCCTAACCAATCATCCCCTTAATTATCTCAACCAATTTAAGGTAAATTTTACTCTAATAAATCATTAAACATCACAACAACTATTTAATTTATCTACTTTTGACTAAATTACTTACATCAATACAATTTTAAGTATATAGTATCTTTTTCTCTTATTCTTTATTAATAATATTTTTAATTGATCTTTAAAAACTATTTTAACAACTAATAAAATGATTGATTGTAAGAAAAGTAAGGAAATCAGGAAAAAAGAAAAAAAACATGGATAGGTTGACCAACACCGCATTTCACACATAACATACCCTAGTTTTTAAATCAAACATGTTATCGAACATAAACCGTTGTCATCGTCGCTGCATTGCGCGGGTGCAATGCTTCTTTATAAATACATATATTCAAATCATTTAGTAGATACATTCATCTATTTTCGTGATTATTTATTTAAATACGTATACCAATTTGATTATTTAAAAATTTCAAATTTGATTGTATAGAAAGTCAATAGAAAATTGATGATTATATTATATATGAATTTCTGATTTCCGATAGATTTATTCTAATTTTAAGAATTTTTATAATATTATGTGTTAGGATCGAGACACCTAAAACCAGCGTTAGAATAATGCGGAAACAGAAAATAAACGAACACGAGATTTAACGTGGTTCGGTCCAAACACGACCTACGTCCACGGGCAGAAACAGAGACTTCTTTATTATGACTCCAGAGATATTTCGATTTACATATGACTTGACTCCTAGCCTTGACATTTATAGACAACAAACTAGAAACCTAATCCAACTCTAATTAGTAAACCCCATACGTACTATGTGATAAACACCACGGCCATACATCTACAAGATAAAGATAACATTATCCAATCTTTAAATATTAAATCCATGTTTTGAATTCAAAACCCATCTCCACGGCACACCCTTATCGCCAACAAATCACAATTAATCCATGCGTGAATTAATTCAATTCTATGCAAATATTAATTTCATGTCAACAATTTACGTTACGTCGAGATTCCGATTAATTCTAGTTTCAAATACCAAACCGCTAGTCAAGTCACACCCAATATTATGTATGTTTTATAATTATTTTACTATTAGTATTTTTTAATACAATAAATATTTATACATTACTTAAACATCATCCTTGTTGATACACGATGTATTAAGTTAGTTCTACTACAATAAAAATGGTGATAAATTTTAAATTAAATTTAGAGTTAAGGATGGTAATAGGCCCTTCATTGTGCCTCTTTGGCTCATCAATGGGTCACCATTAGCTTCTTCAAGAACACCACCGCACCCTTTTTAACCAGAACTTTTCTCCTTATCGACTCCCATTTCCCTTTCCCCCTCTCTATATATGTGTTTATATAACTATATATATTTTCTTTCTCTCTTTCACTCTTCTCTATCTTGTCTAATATTTATCTAAAAAGCAAGAAAGATTAATGAGATATAAAGACGAGTATAGTCGGTCTATGAAGATAGAAAGAAAAATAAAAGAATAAGTAATAAGACACTAATATAACAAGAAATATTGAGATAAAAAATGATGTTATCTGGATGTGCGGGCTTCATGTAACATTTTAGATATAAATATCATGTTTTTTTCATATTCACAAACTTATGAAAACTGCATTAAGATATAAAGTTCGATTATAATTGTCATAAATTGATTATACAATACTAGATATGTGTCCCATGTACTACACGGGGGAGTAGAAATAGCTGGTGTTAGGTAATAACTAAGGTAATTAGAAAATATTGTTTATTCGAGAGGAAATTCATGTAATATACGAGGGGAGGAGGAGATATACTTGTGAAATAGTAACGAACATTAATCCCAAATAATATTGTAGTTACATTGGTAAACATGCATTGAGCTTGTCAATTACATATAAGGAATTTTTTTGAGAATAGAAGCTAAGGAGGAATGAAATATCAATAACTAAGCACAATACGTATGTTTTTTCATTACATGTTATTTGTACAAAGATAGATAACTAGTGGCGGCTTAGGAATTGAGACACTAAATTTCAATTTAGTAAAGCCAATAATACTTATATTGGTGCAAAAGACTCGTTACAAATCAAGAAGATAAATTTTGTTAATAAAAATAATTATTCGTTAACTTGTAATATGTGTAGAAGATGTAGAATTAAATTACGATAAGGATAAAATTAGTAGGATAAGACTTAAAAATATATAGTAAATAAATAAGTTAGATAAGTACAAATATTTTGAATGTGTAGTAAGTTGATTTTCTTTGATTGATATAAATATTCTTTGTCTTTTTTGTAATTTTAGTTGAATATATATAACGCAAAAGACTATAAAAATGATTGAAACTGTAATTAAAGCATATATGATGAGGATTGATCATAACTAATGTATTTATAACAGATTTAGTATTTATTTTTATTTAAAATTGTTTAAAGCCATAAGAATAAATGGTTTATCTTCTGTATGGGGTAGTTTGACTCTAAAAAGTGATTTAATTATTTTTATTAAGTAAAGGGTTGGGATCCTCTAATAAATTTTATTTAATTAGTCTTTTATTTAGATTAGAAGATAGAAGATAATAAAATTAGTGATAAGTTTATGAAAGTTATATCTAGTATCTAAAACCAATTATCATGATCTTCTCTATTTAATTTTCTGTAATAATAATATCAACTTAGTTTTTAATCATTAACTTATGCAACCAAAATACAAAATCAAGATTCAAGATACTGAAACTGATGTTAATGTTTGATTGGGCTTTGAGTATTGACAAGCCCAATCCCTAAATAGATAGTATTCAAGCCTATACCATTCCAAAATAAATAATAAAAAATCCTTGTTATCAATTTATCATATATAACGTCCGTGAAGATGCATGACATTTTGGGTTTACACATTCATACGAAAATCTGTTCTAGCGTTAATACAAAAATTAAAATATATAAAGGACAGCTTAATTTTATACAAATTCAAAAATCCTAAATTTCAAATACTTTTTAAAAGTTTTAGATCCTTTGGCTACAAAATGAAAAGGTGTTTGAGGCTCTATTTCTTTGGGGTTGATTTTCAAGCTGTTAACATAAATCTTTCCTCTTTATTTGTAAGTAGATTGGATAATTGCTCTAAGGGATAGAAATTTATTTGGTCATGAAAGCTTCATTCATCTGGCGTTTTTTGGTTAATCATTTAAGAAAACTGATTGAGGAATGTTTTGTGATTAACACTAGAAGTGTATAAACTGTTTGGCTCAAATATGTCCCCAATAAAGTAAACATCACGATTTAGCGCTTGTTACATGAACGCCTTCCAACAAAGTGTAATTTAATAAAAAGAAATGTACCTCTGCCCAAATCTTTTTGCGTTTTCTAGTGGATTTACAAATGAAACAGAAAAACATCTTTTCCTGGATCTAATAAATTAGAGTTTTCATCTTGGCTTTAAAGGGAAAGAGACCAGTCGCATTTAATACTGTTATACTGTGGTGTTTTCATTTTACTAGCTTCTGTGATCATATCAGAACAACAGAATATTCAACTCGAAGTCAGCGTTGTGTATCAGTTTGTTTAGTCAATTGTAAAATTTGTTTTTTTTCTAGTTAAATATAAAGGATCATTTAGAGAGGAATCTCATAAGATTAAATTGGATATGTGATTCATGGATAGAATCCTAAATTGGATATGTGATTCATGGATAGAATCCTCTCTATAATCTCTCTTGTTTGTTTATTTTACCAACTTTATGCTTGTGTTTCTCCTTTTTAATAAGAAATTCATCTTCGCAAGTTAAAAAAGATACTACTTGAAGAATTCTATCAAAACTAAATGTATAACTTCTAATCTAATATTATTACGCAATCAACCCATAAATTTTGACAGAGACCAAGAATAAGAATGGTGACTCTCAATTTTTGTATATGTCATTTTTTTTACCGGCAAATGGGGACACTTCCCCGCCTCTCCAGTGTGGGCTCGAATTGCTTGGTGGCGGGTTTTCAACCACCTCTTGTTATTTGGCTTTAACCAAGTTTCGAGCACCACACCTTCACTCAATGAAGGAAACCCTTAAGGAAAAAACCCCCAACCCACTGCATGCAGCAAGATTTGATCTCTTAACCTCTTGTAAGGAAGGGGACGTCTTACCAAATGGGCTAAGCACCGGTCAAGATGCGCCACTTTATAATTATTAATGGTTGGACGTCCGAGGTAGATGGTGAAAAGTTCACTTGAAACAAAATTTAGCATATATTTATTTATACATTTTTTTCTAAAAATTACAACATATTGTTACATTCAGAAAACTAATTTTTAAAAATGACATGTGGCTCGTCTTTGTTGGTTTGGTAAAACTGGTAAAAATCCGTGAGGCACTGATACGTGCCTGATGATTTCATCTTAAATTTGGTGATATTTGAACTTTTTTTTACATCAAAAGTATCATAGCAAAGCAAGGAGCTTCGGCAGTGTCCTTCCATCACCCCCAACTAAGCAAAAGTTTACATGACTCTCAAAGTAAATATAAAAGATTAATACACCACATAGACCATACTAAAATATTACATTTAGCTTTAAACTTCATCTAGGTAAAAAGATTGACTTGAATTTCACCTTCAACCTTCAACAACGTGCATCTGTTCTGATTAAAGAATACATCATTTCTTGCTTTCCACACCAAACACATCAAACAACCAGCCGCCGCTTCTAAGAATTTTCTTTTTTAGCTGTTATCCCACATTCAAAAAGGAGGTATAAAGATTCATCAAGGGAAGCATGGAAAGAAACATTGATGCTGCACCAATTAAGCAACCAATCCCAACTTCATTTTACACATGACAGGAAAGAAATAGATGTTCTGCCGTTTCTAATTCAACTTGACGCAATAGGCATATTGTTGACAAAATTGAAATACCTCTCGAACTTAAATTTGTGATGCAAGAGTACTTTCTGGACCATGGACTAATTTTGGAGTTTTTTTTGTGTGATAATTTTAATACAATTTTGACGATTTATATACTTCAACTAGTTTATTTCCCCGTGCACGCACGGGTATTTCGGAAACGTATTTGAGATATTAAAATTTTTAAATAAAAATATTGCAATAAATCATCTTATTTTAAACCATATTTTATGATAGGTTTCATACATCATTTTAATAAGATTGAAAATATTTTAAAATCAATAAATAAACACTTTGAATAGCATATTCAAGTTGACCACTCAACTCATCATCATAATCTCAAAAAAACCACTCAGCTAAACAAAAAATTACTTATCTACTACTATTAGTGGATAACAAAAAATTAAGAATATACTAATTCCAAAAAAGTGTTATATTACAATTAAATTTATATCAAAACGTTGATAAAAATGAGACGATCGTAAATATATAATTATTTTTTCTCTAAACAAAATATATCACAAGTTACTAAACATAATTTATAAATATCTTATAATTAATTACATTAATATACAATTTTATAAAACCCTCTCACATTTTTTTAAAAGCCCCTCACATGTTTTATAAAACCCCCTCGTAATTTTCATCTAGCCCCCTCCCAAATCCAAAATCGAATTCAAAATCTTTCCAAAATTGTTTTTAAGAATTGAATGATTTTAAAATTGAAGCTTGTGATTGGTTGATTGAAGTTCAATTTATAGTTATTTTAGGAAAATTTGCATGTCTTTTATATATAGATATAGATAGATTGACAATTTAATGTTTTAAGAAATTTATATACATTATTTTAGAAATCATCAGATAAAATTTTGACCTTTAATTTTATTTGTAATTAATTTTATCCATTAAATCTTTAACCATTTTACTATCTTTCTAATTAACTTTAACTTTTTATTTATTTAAATTATATTTTACAACACTAAACTCTCTCTCATAGAAACACAATTATCCACTCACATTAACATAATTTTTAAAACCTTATTAGTTTTTCTCTCCTAAATTTTATAAATATATTAATGTATTTTAAAATTTATTTCTAAAAATGAATAAAATGATTTGTGCAAATAAAAGAAAAATTAAAAAAACAGACATATTGTTGTAAAAAATATTTTCGTAATATTGAATCACGCGAATAACGTACTAATACATTTATGAAAACGAAATATTATAAAATAGAAATTATTTACCATCACAAAATGGATACAATACTATTGTACATAACTAGCCCAAGGAAGCAAAAATTATAAATCTATTGGTAGTAGCAAAAAGTGAGGGACTAGTATTATTTCAAAATGCAGGTGCTGCTTGAAAGCTACAACGATATTTATGTGTTACGTGGAGTTCGTGTGGCATATGATCAATCACGGGTGAACCTTACTCTATACCATGTAAGTTTGTGGGGTTCAACTCAAAACCAATTGGTTATGAGATAAGTAGCCCATGATAATTATAAAGCAGATTACAAAGTCAATTTCCGTTTAATGTGTTACCCAACAATCATTGCGTAATGTAAATTTTGATTTTTTCGAATCAGTACTATCACTTATTTTAGATCCGGATCCGCCCACGATTAAAATAGCAATATTAACAAGATCGGGTCGGGTATCACTTAATTTGTACATAATATTCTCTGTATGATGAGCAGTTTGAATGAAGTGCAGCGAATCTTGACTCGACCAAAATCAGACGTGAAGGTTTGGGTCGGCATACTTTTGGGTCCACGTGTTGATTCTTAAAATCGTTGTTTGCATAAAAGCATTTGTACTTGTCGGCGCAAGCGTCCAAAGGTTGCTGTTTCAACTTTCAATTACAAACAATTTCAATTACGAAAATGCTACTCATTTTCTTTTAGTAAACCTTTCTTTTTTTTATTTTTCTATATAATAATATATAGATCGATTTTACTAATTTTTTATATCACCTTTTGATTTAATATGACGAAGCAAAAGACTGATTATGTATAAAAAATGTAACGATACTTTTAAAAGAATTTCCTTTTAATCAACACTTTTTTTAATATATTAATTAGTCTAATTTATTTATTAAATCGAATTATTTCAAATATGTTATCTTATACTAATAATAATTCTTCAATTATTTCCGTAACACTCTTTTATTTTTATTTTTAAGCCTTAAAAGGTATCAAACTTTTGTTTTATAGAGTATAGACATTCAAAGTAGAAAATTGGAGTGATTTGGCATGAAACATGGCAATCAATTGGACATAGGGCATGCCACATAATATTCTTAAATAAATTTATATAAATTTTTAAAAAAAATTTCAAGTACAATCATTAAAATTATTTTAATAGAAGTTTAAAGATAACATTAATAAAAATTAGTTCTACCGTAGGAGATTTATTAGACACATTACTCAAAATATATTCTCATACTTTTTATTCTTACTCCATTATTCTACCCACTTAATGTTTAACATATATCCTCATAAGTAGAAACAAAACGTAGACGAATATACCATTTCTCTTTTAAAATTTAAGCAAGAAAATAACGAAAAAGAGCGGAAACTGTCAATGTATTATGCATATGTTTTTCATGGTATTTAAGTTGGGCCATTAAAATTCAAATGTTAGTATGAAACATGTAGATGTGGGTTTATGACGTATTCCTAGAGTTAATGTCATCTCGATATATTCCTAGAGTTTGGTGGTATGGTTAGACTACTTCTATAGCAAGACCTTGCAATAGTCCCGAGTATAAAAGATTGATATTAGGTTTTGACACATGTCAAGTGTCACTATGATGATCAATCGTATTGCTATACTAGAGTCCATCATACAACATCATGGTCAAAAGTGTATCACGATGATACGAGATCTAAAGATGGTTCAAGACAAACGTGATGAGCTCAAGAAATTCTCATGATAGCTGAGCAACAACTTGGAGTGTATAATAATTAGTCAAGATATTTGAACCTCCCCTCTTTTTAATATATAAAAAATATCACACTAATCACTTACACTCTCTAATATATATTATATACTCATATATTTCACATTGAAAAAGTCAATTTAGATTATTAAGCAGAGCTAATTAAAATATGCCATAGCACCCACTTGTAAGTTGTAACATTAAAACATACTTGTATTTTATATCAAAAATTTATTTTCATTGGTAAGTCATAGAATAGTTTGTTGAGCCTATGTTGTTCGATATGACAGTCACTTCTAGGTTTCTGAATGATACTGACAACATGGTCCAGGATGTGACTTGTTACAACATTGTAACTAATATAATCTTGATTAGTAATTCATGTATTGGAGTACTAGATATTAAATTGAACCCTAGAATATGTTCGAAGATCTCGAAATAATCTTCCAGTTCCGGGGAGAATTCGCAAGTGATTAGTAATTCTTGTATTGGAGTACTAGATATTAAATATGTGTCTATTTGTTTTTATAATTGATATAATAATAAACACACGAATAGTAATAATTAATTATGTGAAACAGTGAAAGTGTTATTTTATATATGTTTAGTTTAATATATAATTATTTTTTTGTATAAACAAAATAATAGCTTAATTTAAGACTTTTAAAAAAAATGCTATTAGTTTCAGTTGACATATAAAAGTAAATTATAATAATTTTACCAAAGATATTAAATTTAATTACAATAAGATTTTTAGAATATATATATAATAAACATAGATAAAAACAGTGTATACTATTAAATTATTGATGTACTCTAAAAATTAATATAATTTATAAGAAATTTGAATGATAGTGTAACATAAACTAAATTAATTTAAAGTTACAATCGAGTTTCAATTTTAAATAAATAAATTTTTGTATATAGTTAATAATTTTCCTTTGATTTTTGTAATTTTCTTAATAAGTTCACCCCATACTATTTAGACAAACGAATGTCGTTAATTATTAAATTGTAACACTAATAAAATTAGTTTTCATACTTTAAAAGTCACGAGATTAATTAAATCAATGCATACATTATTTTAATGTTAAGACACAGAGATACTACCCTATCTTATGTTAAAAATTAAATATAAATAATATTTTAATTTAGAGTCAAAATTGAGTTTTAGATTTAATCAAAATAGTTAAAATAGAATTCTAATTTTTACTAAAATAAATGGTTAAAAATTGACGATTTAAATTATTATCTAAATAAATGGTTAGAATGATTTAATTGATTTTACTAATGTTAGTATTTTGTTTATATTAAAATTTTTAAATTTGGATTAGTTAAAGCTGCATATTTTTGAATGCCATACATACTCATGAGATTGGCAAACCTTCGGGGTTGATGAGGAAGTTTTCATCATATACTATTCTCTTATCATTATAAAAATAGTATCTTAAACCTCTAATTTATCTAAAGTAAATCAAAAAGGTTTGTTATCTTGCTAATGTACTTGTTGTTTCAATTTCATACATAAAGCATTTATTATTTTTAGTATTTATGAATGGTTAATTATGAAACAGTTAATCGCTTATTAATTAACTGATAATATCATTTGGACATCTAGATCTAAATTTAAACTGAAATAACTTGTTAACTATTTGATTTGGTTTACCAATGGTGTTTAACCCATTTGGTAAAACGCTCCCTTTCTTGTAAGAGGTTAGTGGAATCAAATCTTGCTGCATGCAGTGGGTTGGGGGGTTTTCTCTTAAGGGTTTCTTCATGGCTTGAAAAGCAATTCGAACCCACACTGGAGAGGCGGGGAAGTGTCTCCATTTACCGATAAAAAACAATATTTAATTTGGTTTGATAATTGGTTAAACTGTTAAATAACTTCTTTGAAAAACAACACTAAAGCACACACATGTTGTGTGTGTGGATCGAGAAGGGAAAAATCGAGAGTTTGAGTGAGAGAGATGAATTACAAAAGATAACGAGAGAGATATTGATGTTTATATTTTTATAAAATATAAGTGTTATCTATTATTTTAAATGAAACGAATTTTTAAATAATGAATTAATCAGTAAATAGGATAAGAGAAATTTTATATAGACAAAGGAGTAATTATACAATAATTTCAAATAAGGATAGAATAAACTCGTAAAAATTTACAAATCATAGACCAAATTTGTAGCTTAAACAAAAATATCTAACACCAATTAAAAAATTACTTATATGTATCATACACATGTAAAAAGCAAGATGTGTATGTAAGATCGACTGGGTGGTCACCAACCAAACCGTCACATGAACATCACATCCGCATCATACAATCCATCACTCAAACCCAATGTGTGATCACTTAAAAGTCAAAACCACACCACACCAAAATCTTGTTCAAACTAGTTAAAATATTAAAAAAAAAAAAAAAAGGAAAACTTCCATCTCATCGCTCTCCTTCATGTGATGAGTAACATCTTCCACCATGCCGTCACACTATCATCACTTATGGTGTGTCACGTACCCCTCCCTCACCATATCATGGTTGCCCCTAGCTTATACTACCCCACCTCCAGCTTCTACTATGTTTACTCTACATCTTGGTCCTATCTAAGTTTTTGTGATTTAAAGCCATTTCACCAAATTAATCAATCACCTTTTGGTTGTTATATATTATCTTAGATTTCCTCTTTTCAGACTATATATATGTTATTTATATTACGTATAACTTGCATTCTAAATTTTTACTAAGGACATAACTACGGGTCTACGGTTTACTTAATTAGATAAAAAGAAAAAAAAAACTTATTTTAGCATTCTTTTAGAAGGTTCCGGCTATGGATATATCTTGGATTATTTAATGAGAAATCACCAATGTATAAAAACATAACAATTGAAGGGTATTTTGGTAATTTTAGTGTCAATTAGTTATATTATAGGTAGTTTGCTTGAGATCATAAAGGTTTTCATATATAGTTAACTCAATTTTGCAATAGTAGGAATTAAGAGTAGGGTTTTATTTATACTATTTTATAAAGCATTTAGATCAAATACTTAAATTCTTAATTTTAAGTCACTTGAAATGTCCTTAATACCCTCATATCTAAAAATAAAAGTCAATGTTTTCATTAAACTTCCTCTCATAGAAATCATCATTTATGGAAAGTTACTAAATCTATTACTTTACAAACTAATTAATAAATACATTATTCAATAACTAGACACTTCCTCACTCACAAAAAATGAAAATAGTTGTTTTACTGCGTTTTTAAAAATTGTTCTAAAAACGAAGAAAAAAGAGTCGATGGAAAAAAGAGAGAAATGAAACGGAATGTTACTTACAAGAAACTATTCACCGAATATTATGCCTCTGTATTTTATAAACGATATGTTATCGGGTGAAAATATTTTATCACCGCAGCATTGCGCGGGAACTATGCTAGTGGTATCTAATGCCTTTATAAACAAACAAACTTAATTTGAGAAGCTTCTTTGACTTCTGAAGATTGAAAGATTCTATCTATAGGTTATCCCAAAAAGTAAGTTTGTGATACCCATTTACAAGGGATTAATCTTTACTTTTGAAAAATATAATACACAGTCGAAAATATTATCAAGGTTGATTTTCTACAAAAATTTCTAACAAGACATACAACTTGTCCACTAGAGATCATAAAAAATTAAGATAACAATATATATATCTAATATTTTTTATGTGTAGACCTCATAACAAATTACTTCGTCTATAAAAGTCAATAGACCTTGTTTAAAGTACGTAGATTTGAACTATTCATAGGATCGATCAATTGGTTTTTTGTCGATTTGATAGTATCTCGGGCATATTACTTTATACTTTTTCTTAATATTAGATATTAATAGAACACCAACATTAGTCAGTTTTATTAGACAATTATGATCAAAATTAAAATATTTTTAATTATGCAATTTTAACTCTGGTCAAAATTAAGACGAAATGTTTACTATAAGAAAGTCGTAAAATAAAATATGATAGAAATAAGCCAATTTTGAGCGAATAGCATAATTTATTTAAACGTAATTATCCATAAAATATATATTATCTTCCATAAATAAAAACACTAATCTTTAGTCTACTGCAGATAAAATTCTTTATATACGATTTTTAATTATAAATCTGTCTCATCTATTAATTTGTATTCCATATTTCATATAAATAAAAAACTATAAAAATTATCTACATCATAAGTTTAGCTATATCCAGAAAAATTATAATCTAAATCTCCTCTTGTAATTGCTATTCAACTTCTCAAATTTGGAAAGTGCAAAGAATTTGTTACATATATTATTCATCAAATTAGATTTATTATTTTTATTCGTTATTTTGAACCAAAGACTTAAAAGAAATAACTAGGCAAAGTACTTGGTAGATTACAACCATTACATAATCCAAGATGATCACAACATTCCAAAATAAGAATCAAAATAAGATACGTGATGATCAAAGGTAAGTTGAAAGCAGTCAACATTAGACTTCAAGTTGTACAATTCATATAAATTATATAATCCAAACAAAAAGTTGCACATGAAACATAGTCCAAAGTCATGATAAATTGACAATTAATAATTCAAAGAAGACGGTGGGTGTCACATATAACATTTCATTTATCAATTTATGTAATTGCCTAACAAGTTGACGAATGGAAGTTATCCTAAACATGTCGTTTTCAAATGAATCAGTTACTTTTCCAACATTTTAAATTGATGGTTTTGCTCCTAATGTTTGAGAAACTTCTATATTATTGTTTAATATAGTGTGCAAATATAAAAATATTAAAAGTAACTTATGTGTTACGGGTAATGTATGTGTGTAATTTTTTATTCGATAGTTGTGAGCATTGGAACCGGACCGGTATTGACCGGTGCCAGTACTGACTTTATCGAATACCGAGTTGAAGAAGATACCGAATATTAATATACGGTATCGGTACCGGTACCGATTATCTATTTTACCTAGTTGGTTCAGTACTAGTCATGAATACCGAGAATACCGAGTCCCGACTACCGATTTATCAATATTTCAGATACCGAATACCGTACCGGAAATGATAATTCGGTACTGGAACCGGTACGGTTCGGTATATCCGGTACGCATGCTCACCCCTAGTTGTGCTTCTTGGCATCTCTTATTTATATAACTCTATAAAAGTTTAATTGACTGTTATATCAACATTATATATATATATATATATATATATATATATATATATATATATATATGAAAATTTTAATCGAGAATTGTTTTTCGCACGAGAATTGTAAGAACTGTTTGTAACATCATTAATGACTCATTAATAAGGATATTTTGATCATTTTTATATTTAACAAAGTGTGAACGGTGTCCCGTTGAGCTGTCATTAATTTACGATGTTTGCTTTTTCCATAATACCCCTCGTTAGTATTTCATTAATGAGTCATTAATGTATCATTAATGAGCCGCCAAAATTTTTAGCTATTGATTAATTTTAATTAAGGGCTAAAATTGGTTATCGTAGTTTTCGTACGAAAAACAGTTCTCATTAAATCTTCTCCTATATATATATATATATATATATATATATATATATATATATATATATATATATATATATATGTATATATATATATGTGTGTGTGTGTGTATGGGTGTGTGTGCGCGCGCGCGCGCGTGTGTGTATGAAGGTTCCAATGCTAATAAATATATTCAGGTGAGATTGAGAGATGTAATCCTCACCCTTTATTTGGTTTATCGAATGTCTATATTTGACCTTTTATGTTATTTCATTAAATATGAATTGCAACTTGTGAATTGCAACCATTAAATCTAATAGATCAACATAATTGATGGTTAGGAATTTTGCTCTCATCCTCGCGTAAATACTCATTCTCACAATAACTCTCTCCTATGTGTATGTGTGTGTATATAAATATACAGTGATATTTCAGATATGAAACATTATGTTATTTCAGATATGAAATATGTTAAACATTATAAAATTGTGACTATTTACGAAAATGTCATGACGTTTTTTTTAGATCTGCGCCCAGATCGGACATCTGATATCTAGTCTCCCAATCTCATTTAATTTCCAATTCTCATTTGAACTCCGTCTATATAGGGGAATTGGACGGCCAAAATTGATTCTCACAATTCTCATACTAACAATGGTTCTCAAATGAACTTCTTCCTATATAATAAGGGTTAAAGTCATTAAAGACAAAGATATTTTTCACCATGTTCCGATATGGCACATTAACCTTTTTTTTACACATATGACCATTTAACTTGTAAGAAACCTGTTATTATAGTCATTTTGGTGATTTTGACCTGCAATAGCAGATCATCTTATTCCCTAATTTCCTTTACTTTGAATACAAACTTTGAAGCCAAAATTCTCCTTCTACACTTAACGAAAATCGATGATTCTTGACTCTATGGAAAGGTAATCAAGTTTTCTATCAAATAGTACAAAAAACCGAACAAAAACGAGTTTAAAATGTGTCAATTCATCAAAATACCGTAAGGGTGTCGAATAGGGTCATTACCGACTTTAATTAGCAATAACTTGGCCTACACTTGATGGTTTTTCATGAATTTAGTGTCCATTGAAAGGTAAAATCTACGACAATTTAAAAAAAGAATGATGTAAAACGATCAAAAATCGAGCAAAAAAACACTCTTTTTTTCTGCCCTGTTTTCGAACAAAAAACCCACCAAAATCGAGACTTTGAGCTCCAAATTCTCCCTCAATACTTGACGAAAATTCATGAATTTGGTGTCATTTGAAAGGTATAATGATAAATTACAAGATTCTACAAAAAAAATCACAAAAAAGATCAAAAATCGACCTAAAAATCGCAAAAAACGGCTAAAAACGGGCTGGCAGGTTGCAGGTCACGTTTTGGCCACATCAACACGGTTTTGGTAAGTTAAATAGCCAGACGTGTAAAAAAAAACTTAATGTGCTGTTGGAACCTAGAGCGGGGGTGAATAGGTTATATGTCCAATTTTTGAAGTTTTTACAAGTTCTTGCAAGAAAAGAAAAGATATAGAGTTAGAGAGATATCACCAATCACAAGTTGAACACAATGATTTATAGTGGTTCATGCAAGTGTTAACAAACTTGCATTACATCCACTCCTTGGCCTCACCCACCAAGAATTTGATCCACTAGCTTCTCTCTTTGAAGGTAGAGATAAACCTTTTACACTTCTCTTTTTATACTTGCAAGAATTAATCTTCAAACTTGCAAATAAGGTAAAGATAACATTTCTTCACTCTAATTCTCAAGGCTAGAGTTGATCCTCACTTCACTTTAATTTGGTAGGATAGAGTTGATCCTTACACTATTACAAATAATATGAAAGTATGGAGTAGTGTTTAAGCTTTGATGGCTTTGACTCTTGCTTGAATCTTGAACTTGAAAGATGAAATAATATTCAAAGATATGAGCTCAAGTATTAGAGAGTATTCTGAATGTTTTGTGTTTGCAAGAGGTGAGTAATGAATGAGGTTTGAGTTGGTTTAAATAAGGAAAAAGGTCCAAGTCTCAAAACTGTCCAGACTTCCCACGGACGAACCACGGTCGACCGTGGCATCGACCGTCAGTCATCTGGCATTTCTTGTTCTTTGCAATATAGACGTTGAGCTTTATTTAAAACCACACTCAACTCATTTTTACCATAAAAATCAACTGAAAAGTAGATGTTCAAAAGGTTGGTTGATCCCATACTTCTAATGTTTGAATTTAAACACAAAAATGGAAGTTTGGAAACCAATACACAAAGCATGTTGGAATTTTACCCCTTTGGGAGATTCCTTTGCTAATTATGGTGGTGTATTGTTTCAAAGTAGGATTGTGTTTGTTATTTACTTAAAATGAGAAGTCTTAGATTTAATCACCCAACACAAATGAGTTTTACAAAAATCTTTGTCATTTTTATAAAAGTTTTTATAAAAATAATTTTATAAAAACTTAAAGTACTATAATTATTTTATTTGTAAGCTCATATCATTTGAATTTATTTTTGTAGGAATCTTCGTCGAATGCTTCATCTTGAACGTTGATGGCGCTTTATTTTAGACGATTTGGATTTTGACGATTTATACGATGTAATTTGTAACAAATAAATTTAAGTATTTATTTGCTTGATTATATATGTATATGTGCACATATGTTGATGTTAGTGTATACAATTATATAAACATATTGTAAATCTTTGTATTAACAAAAGAGGATATAAATTATATTCCTATTTTCCCAACATGTGCCATATCGGAACATTGGGGAAACCATCTTTGTGTTCAGTGACTTTAACCCATATAATAATAATAATTATAATAATAATAATAATAATAATTATAATAATAATAATAATAATAATAATAATAATAATAATAATAATAATAATAACAACAACAACAATAATTATAATAATAATAATAATAATAATAAGAAAGACATAACTGATTCAATCGTTAAATGAGGATTCAACTCCTCTGTCCATTCAACTTCCATGTCATTATCCACACTCCTTTCAACTCATATTCAATACCAGATCACCTCCATTCATGATCTAACTCCTATTAGAGTTGTGTTCAATAAAGTCCATTTTAAAACATAGTTCACAAATTTTATTATTCAATTATAGGTGATTCAATATACAATCACATGTGATTGTAAAAACATCACATGTTAATTACGAAAATGCACTCCGTCGAAACTTTTAAAATTAAAATGGGACCATTGATGAGTCTGATTCAAAGACTAAAATTAGTTCCTTAAGACTATAGATTAAGTTTGGACTATATTGAACAATCCTGACTCCTATCAACATCCCATTTAAAATGCCCTTAAGACCAACCTCTCTTGTACTACATAGTACATCCCATCTTATTTAATATCAGTTGATGTTAGTGGGGGTATGTACAACTAAATAATATGAAGCTATTGTACATGACTACATGTAAGCCAACTAATTAATATGTATGTAGCCATGTAGGTTTATTAGTTAACATCAGAGCTTGTTGAAAGCAAACATCAGAGCTTGTTGAAAGCATGCAGAATAATTACCAAAATGATTGATACACCACACCAAAATATTAGATCGATTATAATACCCTATCGCCTAAGAGGGTAGTCACGTAAAGGTCCCTAGCAAAACTGTGTCGATTTGTGAATAAAAATTTACATGGTTTTAAACGTATTGGTTTCGTCAAATCTTGAGGCTTGATCATGTGTTACGCCAAGATCTAAGACTTAAATGTAAGACTTGGCGTATGCTATAATTATAATTTATGGGGACGGTTCAAAAAAGAACTGTTTTTCGTACGAGAACTGCGAGTTTCAATCTTAGTCGTTGATTTGATAAAGTGGAACTCATAGATGTGGAGCGTGGGGGATCAAGTGTGACAAAGCGTATGCGATGAATTCATGGGTGGACAATGACATTGAAAAATGGGGAATTGAACGGCTCAGATTGGTTCTCGCGGTTCTCGTACGAAAAACATTTTTCGTTTGAAATTTTGCCTATAGTTTATATACAAATCTTAGGAAACGTTGTGGCCTCATCACAACTTCCATTTGAAGCTTGACTATACTGTCAAGTCGCGTGACACGTTATTTAAAACCTTTAATATAATATATATATATATATATATATATATATATATATATAATAGTCGTTACAAAATTTGAAGAATATATATAAATATGATGATTATTTGAAATTAACAAAATCAATAAATCATGATGTAATAAACCGCACAGATGCGTTCGTAGGACGTAGATGCTGCAATATATATTATTGGGGGATTTAGGTTTTCCGACCCACGTGAGACCCACCTAGCGGCGCCGGCGGCGAGGGGAAATTTGAATAAAAATGGTGTAACGTCCATCGGTTGTCGGCTTTGATCAGTTGACCCCACTCGCCGTTTATGCAGCCCTGGATACAGCTTCCCTCCTTGTTACTTTTATTTAAAGAATTAAATTACTTAAGACATTTTGAGTTCAAGTTAGAATTAGAAACACATCATTTATTTATAGGTTAATTAAATTTTGGTTTATGTGGTTTGCTATAAATTAATGTGTTTGCTCTCTGTGTTTGAAAACTTACGGTATGATCCATATTAACTCAAATTTATTGCTGATTTGATTCTTATATCGTTAGTTAGATGTTAATTAATTCTTATCATTTTGCTCTTCTGGTCTTTGTAGTTTGTAGCTAATTTCAGTTTTAATTACTTCATAAATTTTTCTGAATTTAGTCACATTTAGTAAGTAAATTAGTTATTTATTACTAACTAGACTAAATGCTCGTTTGAAACACTAATTGTTTAAAAAAATAATATATATTAGACTTTAATTGAAAATATTAAAAAATTATAAGGCATAAATGAGATGAGAAATAAAAAAAGACAGATCGATGACATCAACATATAGACCGACGATGGAAAAGTCGATTTGAGAGGGAGTGTAATATGACGACAGAAACGTAATATCATGATACAAAAAGACGTGAATAAAAAAAGTCAAAATTAGATTAGAATTTTAATCAAAATTGGTGATTAAGATTTGTTAATTAAAATTTTCATCTAAATCTAATAATTAAGATTATTTAATAAATTTTATTGAAGTTAATCTTTTATTTATATTAAAAAGTTATTGTATTAACCATCAATACTACAAATAAATTAACCCTAATACAAAATTTTACTAGTACTTACTAGTTACTATTACTAATTTTATTAAATTAACCATTATTATTAGTTATTTAATCAACATTTTATTAGTAACTTTATTTAGTCATATTTACTTATTAATTGACCATTATTCTTACAACGTATATTTAATTTACCATTATTATTACAACTAAATGGCTCAAATTAAACATATAATAATTGATTCTATCTATAGTCTAATCTTTCTCAAAATTTCTCTAACATTATAATTAGGTTTTGATTTTTAATTTTGCATAAATCTATATATTAGTTTTGCATAAATCTACTTATAGTTTCAAGTTGTTTTCAATATTTAATCTTGATTATCAAGTTTTTTATTTATAAAGTTGTAATGATCAGTCAATTAATAATGGTTACTAGATAAGGAAATATTTAACTTAATTGATCGTGAGCATATATATATTATTAAACATTGTTCCTTTGTTTTAATAACATATTTTTTATTTTCATACAAACTTGTATATGTAGAAACATATGAATATAAACTTACACATTTTTTGAAGTCATATATGTAATTCTTGTTCTTTTGTTCATTAATAAATGTATGTTAAATTTTGTTATCTCTCGTCGGAATTTGCTCCACTATGAAAATGATTGTATATCTGTTTAAAAGATCTAAACGAATATGTGTAATATGTGTTATAAGTTATTAAAAAGATGAAAAGAAATTATAAATCATCTTGATATATTAGCAACATAAAACCAAAATCATAAAATGTGTTGAGGAATAAAAAGAAGTAACAAAAGTGAATAATAAAATATGTAAGATAAATAACGAAAAATTATTTACATTTCTTATTCTAAAAAAATAAAATAACATAGTAGTGACGAGGTTTTTCGTATCCGTACTTTAGCTACAAAAAATTAAAATAAAGTGAAAATTTTTAATCAATTAGGATTGAAAACATTTTAGGTTTTGTAGCATATTCTAATAACATCATACATATACATATACACATGGTTGATAATATAAAACTAAAGTCCAAACATCAATGTTGAAACAACTTATCAACGTAGCTAAAACTCAAGAGGATTTTTAATGTATTCATGTTATTTGGTTTGAAATCAAATATATTGTAGGTTATGTTTTTCGTACTATGGTGAACGAAACATTTAGCGTAATTATATATTTTAGATAGATATTGTATCACAATAAAATTTATATCGTATTTAAATAAAAATGAGATCATTAGGAGTATATGTTTATTTTTACAGTAAGCATTATATATTATAAGTATAAAAGAAACAACAATTAATGTATGGAATTAGTTGTTTTAAGATGATAATAAAATATAAAATCAAATATAAAAACAATCATGCTTACTACTAGAGTCGAACACTACTAACATTTACTAGGTTTATTTAGGATATTTTCATATACTCATATAACTACTATTTAATTAGCATATTTTAAAAAACTTAATTATAAACAGTAACAGACGCACGCTTAGTAGGTGGATATTGTTATATTTATAATGAAAACTAACGGAAGGTATATTTTTGTAAGTTTAGCAACTTAAGATTTTTTTATATTAGTTTTCAGTATAATGAAATTTCCATCACCAAGGATGATATCCAATCACACTATGTCAACTAAGCTTTTTCTATTATCAAAATAATCATCACACACAAACCCTAGTTCCTTCCTTGTGAATCAAATTTTCAACATCTAAAAGAGGTTGACTATAAGTAGTACTCAATTACAATATCAAACTCACGTTCAAACCATTTTAATACAAAAAAAAACTCGATCACCCAGCTTGAGTGTTCTCCGGCATTTAGCATCACGCCACCATACTCATAGCATTTATCCTAACGATCATGTCTTGTTTAGGGGAATCACGATCACGTTAGAGGCTCACTCAACCTTGATATGATCACTCGTTTACCACATCAAATGCTAATACTCATTATATTATCTATCCGGCCAATTAAAAATCAAACCCCTACCGAGGAAATAGAAGTATCCTACCCATGCCATGTAGCGTACTCACTTCCATCCCATGCCATGCAGAGTACATTCTACACTGTGTGAAAGTCACCTTATGAAATTTGTACAAACTCGGCGTACTCTTATACTGTGTTTTCGAGTTTTTTAAAAAGTATCCGAAAGGAAAATAAAAAATTATTCGAGTTTCAATTAAAGAATAAAATTAATTGAAATAAAGAAACCGATTGTTGAAAGGAAAATATGAAGTGAAAAAAAAAAAGAAAAAAAAACGTGGCAAGGAAGAAAGGGAAGAAATGACTAATGAGAGTCGGTATGCAAGTTTCTTGAATGCGAGCAGGGACCAGGGCAGAGGACCCCTCTCTCCTCCTTCTCCCCCTCAAACTCCTTTTCTTCTTTCTCTCTCTCTTTCTACAAATAAATAAATATGGCTGTCTGTCTACGTTTTCTTCTTCCATCTTCACTTCAATTCTTTCTTCCGCCATCCTCACTTTCCTAACCCCCTCACAATTAACTGCTTTCTAATCAACCAACACTTCCTTTCATTTCATCACTCAACCTCTGCTCCTTTATTCCTCCCCCTCCCTTTTAATTGATTCTTCTGATTTTCTTACTATACATATATTGCTCTACCTCCATCAGGTATACTTCCTCAAATCTCTGGGCTTTTCATTTTATAAACAGCTAATTTTTCGTGGATTCTCGAAATACATCCTTTTTCGTGCAAGGGTTCTTTATACTTCAGTCGAAAACAGAATAGTTGTTTTTGAATTCTATTAAATTTGCCCGCTCAGTGCTTTTATCGATTCTTTTTCTATTTTTTGCTGAATTCAATACATTTTAGGGTTACGAAAATTCTGGGTTTTGATTTTCACATCAGTCTTTCCTGTATTTAGAATATAACGTACACATTGATCTATTTGATTACCCGATATGAATTAGTTTCTTCTGTTGCATTTCTGTATGCTGTCACGAAAGATCTTGAATTGGGTGTTTATTTTTGTTTAAGTATTCATATTCTAATACTTCTTTTATTCAGGTTGCATCATTAGTCTGTTGAAGAAATTGTTCTAATGGTGAGTTAAATCTTAATTACGAGTCTTGCGATAAATCCAATGCGGATGCTAAATTTGCTCATAGTTTTACTTTTTATTTTTTCTCTTATTCTGTTTCTTTTTGGTTGGCTTGGGAAATAGGGGGAAGCTCCAGCTTTCTTCGTTGACGATACGAAAATGAGTTTTTCAGATTATTGTGATCTAAAGCTCAAAGACTTCGAATCATCTGTTGTCATTGGAGATAAAACGGTAAGATGTTGAACAAATTTTTATTCAATTTCAACTTTCTTTGAAAGCTTCTTGTCCCATGTTATAAAGTTTTCAATTTTTGAATTCAGTATGTCATTAGTGGGGCTGATGATCCAACATCAAGCGCAATTCGTATTCTCAACAATTCATCCGGTGAATGGTGAGTTTTGAATCTTTTCAACAGCGGTGTATTCCGTGTTCTTGAATTTTTGTGCCATAAAGATCTGGTTTCTGTCATTGACAGGGTGATTCCCACCGTTCTAGGAACAATACCCAAGTCACTCAAGGGCCATTCATCTTTGCTTTTGAATAAAGATAGAATCTTGATCATCAAACATAATTCCAAATCTAATGAATCCGTTTGGTTTCTTGAGGTGGGTATTTCTTGATTTAGTATTTTTATTATTCTTGCAGTTTGTGTGTTTCTTGATTTTGGAAATTATAGGGTGTTTGTTACTTTTTATCAGGTTGATACACAGTTTATTAATGACCAAAAGAAGAACTATAAAACAGAAGTGGTTGCTTGGAGTAAAGGCGTTATTGGTGATGCTGAACTGCCTGTAGTGATTAGTGGGCCTTCTGGGGTGGGTAAGGGTACCCTGATTACTATGCTGATGAAAGAGTTCCCGACAACGTTCGGATTCTCGGTTAGCCACACGACTCGTTCTCCAAGACAGAATGAGCAAAACGGGGTGCATTATCATTTCGCTAAACGCAGTGTTATGGAGGAAGATATTAAATCTGGGAAATTTCTTGAGTTTGCTGGAGTCCATGGAAATCTTTATGGGACTAGCATAGAAGCTGTTGATGTGGTTGCTGATGCAGGAAAGGTCTGTATCTTGCATTTCTTTAAAAATAATATTATTCTTGTTTAAGATCAATGGGACCATTTCGACCCATTTAGCTTTGAATGGGTTGGTGTGCTTATGTTTGGGTTGAATGGGCAAACTAAAAAATCTAGCACAAAAGAGAACGGGTCAATAGTCTCCCATACTGTAATTATTGTCCATAATACCTCCTAAATCACTTTATTAAAGATTTAGATTACTACTGTAACACTATTAATATTTGTAATCATATTAACTGCACCAACCATATCTATAATAAAGAAGTGACAAAGTGTTTTTGGATCAACTTGACCTGTTTTGACCCGTATTGAAGTGACTTGTTTTTGGATCAACTGGTTTTGTGTAGAGATGCATTCTTGACATTGATGTTCAAGGAGCAAGGTCGGTGAGGGCGACTTCACTTGAAGCTACTTTTATTTTTGTTTGCCCGCCCTCGTTTGAGGAGCTTGAGAATCGCCTTCGTTCAAGGTTTAAGCTTTTTCCTAAAAACTCACTAGTGAAAAGTTCTTTGCATTTATCTTCAGGTTGACTAAACAAGTCATTTGATTTGGTAAACAGAGGGACAGAAACCGAAGAACAAATCCAGAAGAGACTTAGAAATGCAAGGGCTGAGCTTGAACAAGGAAAGTCTTCAGGCATTTTTGATCATATTTTGGTAAACGATGATCTTGAAGCTTGTTATGAGGGACTAAAGGTGAATAAATATTATAATTCTTTATGATTTTAACGCTTTTACTATGATCTTATCTGACTAATTATTATGATTTTGTTTTAGAATATATTGGAGATTAGCGAAAGCATGAACATTTCACCAAAAATCCGTAAGTGTATGGAAATTTCAAGTTACACATTGATTTTATAGTGTTTATGCAAATTTAAACAAGTCTTATGGGGCATTACATTGTGAAATACAGCGAGTAAGGTGTTTGATATACCAGCGGATGTCTCATTGTCCAAAATCAATGACAAGATTCTGATAAATCGTGGGACTGCTGAACAGAAGTATGTATATATGTCTTATAAAAAATTCTACATGAGTTCAAACAACTTGTATATATATGCAGTCACTTCACAAAAATCATGCAGCAAACATCAAAGATGCATATTTAAATGCATTTTTAAGATGAAAGTTTGTGCAGTGACTGCTGATAATTTATGTTCAAGTCCTTGGTATTGAATAAATTGTGGTTCTCTTGCAGGGTGGTTCTTGATTTATCTTCAATTAAAGGAGGAGCGCCTAGCCGAACAAGAGGGCTAGTAATGTATGCTCTTGATCAGTAAACCGGTGTAGCCGATAAATCGATCTCTTCAGTACCGATTCTAGGCATGGATTTACCATTTTTTTTCTTATTTAAAAGATGACAAAAAAGTATTGATTGAGGGAAAGGAAAAAAAAGAAAAAAAAACAAAGTTATTCACCATTAGAAATCCTGATATCTTTTTTTCTTTATTGTGTTTTGAAAAGTTATTGATCGAGGGAAATGGAGTAATATCTGAGAATTTTGGTTTTGAAGAATGAACAATTAGAAAGGAGATGAATCTTGACCATAGAGATCTTTATCTATCTGTGACTGCAACCTGAACTTTGGACTTATTTGCATTCTTTTTATGTATTTTCTCATAATAAAGGTTTTTTTTTTTATGTTAAGATTATTCTTAAACTTAAACTCATATATTCTGGATCATTTGGTTTTCAGAAATTAATAAGTATATAATAAATGGTGTTATGGGGTTATTTGTACATCACCTAAATTATGGTTTCACCAGATGTATAGGAGGTCGATTATGGTGCAGCATATGTTTAGTCAAGGAGTACTCGGGTTGGGTTTTGTCGGGTGAAGTTTCAAAATTATATGTATGAGTGTATGACGAACAACAAAATACCATAAGCTCGTAGCAAAATAGAACTACAAAATACCATATGCTGAAAACAAGTTTTTTCTATCAAACTTGTATTAAATTGAACTGAGTTAATGAATTTTAGTCATTATAAATTGTTGACTGAATTTGACTTCTTGCTCCGCACCTAGGCCGAGTTATACCGAATCCAATTTTTTTTACTCGATTTTAGCTCAAATCACCTCAATAAAAGATCGATCGATTAGTGAGTCAAAGCGTACTCAGACAAGTAGACCGGGTTCTACAACACTGGTTATCTTTAGAGAATCATTTAAGCAGAAATAGGAAAAAGCAGAAATTTAGATTGCTGAAATCAAGGGTTTACTGTTTACACCAGGATCTTTTGTTTGTTGGTGAGTGGGATGTTGTGTGTGTAAGATGCTGATGAGTCATTCTGTAATTGGTTTGAGGTTATAAACTGATCATTGGCTGCTTACCATTGGCAGCTTTCTACTGGCAAATATGTGATGGGGAAACAAGAAATTGGTAATACACCAATCACACACTTGGATCAAATCTATTAAGATTTGTTCTAATCATTGCGATCCCGGCATGTTTGTCAGAAATATTAGTTTGGGTTTAGATCATTCAACCATCCTCTACAAATTAAATAGAGTTTACGACGTCGACGTGGTAATCCCACGATATGGTGGTGTCGTGGTGACTTCGTAATATAAAGACATATTATTAAGAAAACCATTTAAATATTTTAAAAACAGCTAATCTTTTTTTACTTCTTTACCCTCTTTAATGACACGATAAATGATCTATTTATAATAGGGTTTATTGTACGGAAATGTAATGAACTTATCGCGGTTTAACATTGTATGTAATAAACTAATTTTTCTTGCAATTAATACAATAAACTACCCATTTTTTACATTGTGTGCAATTTTGACCCATTATCAAAGGTTACCGGTTACCCTACGATACACTTGGCATTTTTTCAAAAAAAAATGCTTATGTGGCATTCCACATAAGACTCCACGTAGGAAACTCTTATTATTATTATTATTATTATTATTATTATTATTATTATTATTATTATTATTATTATTATTATTATTATTATTATTTTTATTTTTATTATATTATTATTATTATTATTATTAATATTCTTAACAATATTAATATTATCTTCAAGCATCTCCCTCCTTCACCTGTCTTCAACATCACCTCCTCCCTCTAAAAGCATCTCCCTAATCATCGCCTCCTCTACCGGAGCACCGTCGAAGCCATGGCCTCCGACGGCTGCGGGAAGCTCCTCCACTGTTTACCTCCTCCACTACCGATTGAAGAACAAGAGATCGCCGCCTAAAGAAAAGAACCGCCGCCGCCATTGCCTCCGACTTCAACCACCGCCGCCATCACCTCCGATTTGTTCAAGGCTTTCGATTTGTTCAACCACCGCCATCGCAAACTCAGATCTGGTGATTGTTTGCACATAGGTGAGAAAACCCTAAATTTCAGATCTAGATTTCTTTTCTTCTTAGTTGATCAGATCTGTTTTAGATTTCTTTTCTTCGATTTAGGGTTTTTTGATCTTCAAACTCAAAAAACGAAAATGAAAACGATCTTCGTCGATTTAGGGTTTTTTTCGTTACAGATTCTCGTTTTGTTCGATTTAGGGTGTTTTTGTTCTTTGTTTTCTTTTTTGGATTTTGGAGATGGATGATGCAAGGTTGATTCTTGTTTAATGTTTTCGTTTCAGATTTCGTTACATATTCTCGTTTTGTTCAGATATCGTTTCAGATTCAAGTTGGTGGTCGTTTCAGATTCTCGTTTAATGTTTTCTTTCATGGTTTTCGCAGATCTGGGTTTTGTTTGGTGTTTCTTGAATTCCACTAACTCGAAGAACAGATCTGGGTTTTGTATGTTTCGATTTCACCTTGTTCTTGAATAGAGATTTTTGGTTCATAAACATCTTGTTCTTGTATGTTTCGATGGTGGCATATTTCTATTCTTGTATGTTTCTGATTTAAACATCTTGTTTCTGATTTTTTGTTCTTGTATGTTTCAATGGTAGTTAATGGTTCATAAACATCTTGTTCTTGTATGTTTATGATTTAAATAGATTTTTGTTTGGTAGTTAATGGTTGTGGTTGAATGAGATGGTGGCACTGGTGGTAGTTGAAAAAGGAGGTGGCGGTAGTGGTGGTTGAAAATGGAGGTGACGGTGGTGGTGGTTGAAAATGAAGGTGACGGTGGTGGCAAATGAAGTCGGTGGTGGTGGTATGAAGATAATTAATAATAATTATTACTATACAAATAATAATAGTTAATAATACTTTAATAATATAATAATAAAAATAATAATCCACAGCAGCAAACAAATTACACTTGTGCATTACTTTAGAAAATAAAAAATAAAATAACATATTACCTGCTCCACGTCAGCATTTACCTGTTTTGCAGGTTAAAATTACACACAATGTAAAAAATGGGTAGTTTATTATATTAATTGCAAGAAAAATTAGTTTATTACATACAATGTTAAACCGCGATAAGTTTATTACATTTCCGTGCAATAAACCCTTTATAATATACATTCATAGATTTGATGTTTGTTAAGGTTGAAAGATCAAGAAAATTAACAAATAAATTTTAAATGCTTAACACCCACAAAGATAAGAAAAGTAGAGTATCATGCAAGGAATGTTTAAACCGGTTAGCTCGAGGAAATGGATAAGTACATGATTACATGAAGACGATCTTAATCAAGATGTGTTCAAATTATGTCATGATTTCTTTGGGCGAAAAGTAACATTTTAATTTTTAGGAAAGTCTTCTTAATGAATATGTGCATATTCAAATTCCAAGAGTTTTTTTATAATAATATCTGCATATTATTTTTGGGTTATTTTTAAAATTTTCGGTTAATTGGGTCGGATTAACAAGGTTCCGGTTGTTGTTCTGAAACAAAACATAATTTGTATAAAGTACTATTATCTAAATTATTATTTTTAGGATAATTAAAGCATTTTAAAAATATGTGTCAAATATTGACTTATATTTTATCGTTTAAAAAAAACTTACTTTTCATTATATATTGGTGGAATTAAGAAAGCACTAGTGACAAAAAATAAAATTTGACCGGTGGCAATGACTCAAAAATGAAAATTTTCACTTTGTCTACAAAATTAACTGGTGGTCCGTATCATCACCAAACCAAGTGTAGGTATGCCTCTGTATTTAGCAAATGGTAGCTTAATTTCATATATCTTCTAATATAAATAAAATACCAATTGAGATAAAATTTATTGTACGATCGTAGTATTTAATTTAACATATTGGTTTTAATTATGCAATCTTGATCATCCATTTAGTTAAAGTTGAAGAATCAATTTCGACTTTTAAAAGTCAAACTATTTTAAATATATTTCGAATTTAGATAAGTCAAGTATTATAATTTTTTGACTTATGAACTAAAACATTGTGTGATATATTTAATAAGATATAACAAAATATTTTAAATATGGGTTCTTCTATTTTTTTTCTAAAAATTGGTAATTTAAATTTATTTTATATATCTTTTAGTATTAAATCTATAATGATAAATTATGTATTATTGATTGTATTATAAAATTAATTAAAAAATAAAAAATCTATTATTTTAATAATTATAATTTAAAAATCGGTATTTCCATTTTAATTAACAAGTATCATATTTACATTTTATAATAGTTAAAATATCACATTTAACCCAAAATCTTAGTTATATAATCTTAGTATATTTTATATTCATTCTAAATTCTTCAAAAACTATTACCAACAAATACCTAACCTATATGCCGCTAATTGTAACAATAATGGTCGATCATTTCTATAGGAAATACAACCACACATTTTTATATCATGATACCACGTTTTTACTGTCATGTCTGTCATTCTCTCCGTGTCGATTCTTTTACCGTTGTTATGAGTTTTAACGTCATATGTAGTCATTTTTTTAGTATTCATTTCCTTCCTATTTGTTTAAATATTTGGCATCCTTTTTATATGTTTAATATTTATCATATATTTAAATTAACTCATATATCATATAGGCTTATATATATATATATATATATATATATATATATATATATATATATAGAGAGAGAGAGAGAGAGAGAGAGAGTGAGTGAGGTTCATGTAAGATGTAAATTATCGTAAGATGTGAAAGATGCAATCTGGAACGTCCATTTTTCATCCGATCTTCAAAATATAGAATGTTTGCATTTCTTAAAATAATTTAATAAAAATAGAAGTTAAGGGTATATTTGACATTTTCATCATTCAATCATCCCCTAAAAACATGCTAACGTATTAATGTATAATCCAATCAGTTCATTGAAAATTTGATACACCAAAAATATTGATTTTTTACATAAAGTTGATTAAAAAAATGATGAATAAATTCAAACTGCATGAACAACAAACAATTCACAAAGAATGCCAGATTCAACAAATCGTTACAGACCAGATTCATCAAAATGATATGAACAAAATAACTGATGAAATATACCAGATTCATCAAATCGTTACAGATAAGAATCAAATCGTTACAGTTTACAGATAAGATGATATGAACAATAAAATGATGAAAATGAATCTTTTATACATAGGACAGTACATACAAATAATCAGATTTGTAAAACAAAAATTATCAACCTTGATTCATCAAAACAAATCAGATGAAAAACAGATGAAACCCTAAAGTCTCGCCTCTTTAGATCTGTGAGAAATGATCAGATCAGAAAAACTAGATGAAAAAACCAACCTTGTCTTTTTCAGATCTGGTGGCGTCGGTACTTCAGGGGGAGGAAAAAACAGATGAAAAAACAAATCGTCGCACTCCATGGAAGAGAGAGGGTGCGGTGGCGCTGGTTCATCGGCGACGATACTTGCAAGTTGCAAAAACCCTAAAACGGTGGCGTCGCACTTTATGGGGGAGAGATAGAGTGGGTGCGGTGGCGTGGTTCATTGGCGCCGACACTTGCAGGTTTCAAAACCCTAAAACCGTCGGCGTCGCACTTCAGGGGAGATACATAGAGTGGGTGCGGTGGCGTGGTTCATCGGTGGTGGAACCTAGCACATCAGGGGAAGAGAGATATGGTGCGTTGGCGTGGTTTATCGGTGTGGTCTTCATTGACGGCGGAACAGGGTGCAAAAACCCTTGGTGGTTCAAGGATGAGGAAGGCAGACATTTTAGTTTATTTGAGAGAGAAAGTGAATGGTTGCTATAATTAGTGTTATTAATTAAAAATAATAATTTAATTAAAATGATAAAAGGACTGTTATACCCTTTGTTAAAAGTGCCACATGTCATTCTCTCCTTATATCTTTTCCATCTTATTTTATAATTTACATCTTTTTTTATCTAATTATATATATATATATATATATATATATATATATATATATATATATATATATATATATATATACTACTATATAATACATTTACACATTTTTCTTAATCTCTTAAAATTTCAGTCACTTGAAAAGACTATTATACCCCTCAAATAACTTCCATCTCTCTCATACTTTACACACTTATCAATAATACCCCTCAAATAATATTAATCTCTCTCCTACTTTACATACCCACCAATAAACACTTTCTAAATTATAAATAAAAAATAACCTCAATCTCTCTCTCCTACTTTACACACTTATCAATAAACATTATTATATAATTACATATTTCCTAAATTAAGAAAAAAAGTTATTAAATGTTTATAAAAAAAATGGTTTATGAAAAAAAAAAGAAATAAAAAAGAAAAACTTTCTAAATTAAAAAAAAAGTTGTTTGATTATATGTTTAAATATTTATTTAAAAAAAGAAAATAGTTTATGAAAAAAAATAGTTGATACAAATAAAAAATTAAAAAAAAAACGGACATGTTACTTCGTGCGAATGACATATCATTACATTTTTGAAAACGGCGTATAAGAAAACATAAACCATTGCCGCCGCAGCATTGCGCGGGTATATTGCTAGTATATATATATATATATATATATATATATATATATATATATATATATATAACACCTTGATCTTTTTGTTAAAAAGTGATAAGCATTCGTTTTCATAAGCACCTTAATTGTTTGTACCGCATAAAGTCTTTTTTGCATGTGGAATAGTGTTTAGATAAAAAGCTTTGTACGTGGTCTCTTTATTATTGAGAAAAGTGTGGATCAAAAGTTAAAAAATAACTAGGTTTCAAGCCCGCATTAATGCGGATTTTTGCTTTATGTTTTATTTAATAAATGTAATTCTAATAAAGTTAATTTATCATTTATACAATTAGATGTAGAAAACATGATCTTTGAAATATAAATTTTTCAGCAATTAAAAATCTTCTGCCAACGTCATAAACATTTTGCACTTTTAGGACCATTAACACTTGCAACATTCGACTAATATCTCTGTTTCTAAAGGTACCGACTCATCATGTGATGCATAGATTGATCCCTAAGTTAACACAAACCTAACACAGTTTAGGCAACTTTTTATGCACCCAATCTTTTTATAAACTTTACCTATTTGACCGGTTTATGGATAAAATCCATACTTTAAGATTAGTGGTAAAAAATTACACCTCTAATTAACATACAAGCGATAAACAATACTCAGATGCATAACACGAAACTAATTATAATAAAACCACCAAACCAGATAATTAACGACTATATATACATTTTCATTTACCATTGAAGTCATTTAAGCTACCTTAAGTGTTTTTGTTAATTATACATTCTCACAAGCTTAGTTATTACAAATATTAGGTTTTAAAAACCTCTTGCACCTGATTCGATTTCAAATATCCAATTTATAATCAATAAAATGTGTCTAACGTGCATGAAAACGTGTAGATGTAAAATGCACAACTATAATACTTGCTTCTTCTTTCAATACGTGCTGTCTACCACTATTTGTTTCTTTTAAGACTCTGCCTCACTCAAAGATCCTGTGAATAGAAATTAAAGTAACACAATGTAATTAGATTTTAATTACTGTGGTAGAAGACTTTTACATGCAATATTTTAAAAATAATGTAACAATTTACCGGAATTGCAATTGCAGGAGACAAAACAATTGGATTCATGACCTGCAGCCATTGAAGGGAGTCTATCACCAGGGCATATGCATTTCCATCTATTTTGACTTGAGCCTTCTGCAGCCACAGAGAAGTAAATATACAATACAGATCAAATATAAGAAGATTATATAAAATAACATGCATAATTGATCTGGATAGCTAAAAGCATTTTATTGGAAAAGCGATAGTTGTTTGTATTTCTAACATTTTATGGCAGATGATACTATAATTTATTAAGAAGTTAGCATACCAAAGCTGCAATCACAGGATGAAGAGCAATTAGTTGGGATGTCAGTTGGCTGGTTCACTTTGTTCGCATAGCATGTACATGTCCACTTGATTATGTCTGGAGTCTCTGAAACTTCATCTGCCATAAATAGATTAGACAATATGCTAACAAATTAGAGTTACAAAAACATGTTCTTCTATATTAGACCATATTAGGATTCTGTAAAACAATATGCTAGAGTTGATACTAACCGCAAAGGAAGTACTGAACCTAGATCAAGATGATGAAGCAAGCTAAAGCAGCATCTAGTTGGAGCTTCATCCATTCAGTCCAAACACTATTACAAATCGAGATGAAGGTAGTCAATAGTGTTTGCTTTATATTCATACCCATATGAATCATGATAATTCAAAAAGAGGTTTCCCGTTCCGGTTATACATAATTTAGAACAGTTTTTTGCTAACATACTACAGAACAGGATACTCTAAATCAATAGCATAAAGTACAAATGGAACAAATACAATGTAGTTAAAATTATATATAAGTAATCACTATGTGTTGCCTAAATCTAGTATTGTTTATTTTTATGTGAGATACAAATGAACAATATCGACAATACCTACCAGTTGATTAACCACACTGGCCCAAATCATCAAACAGGTTTGACCGTAGAACACCTTACTTCTGAGCGAAAGCCTTCTCAAAATGCTCATAGAGTTCTGACAGAACATTGTCCATTCAACATCTTTTATAGGTAAATTTAATCTCTGATCATAAATTGGAACCACATTCTGAAGGCCATCATAATACACGAGTGCCAATAAATCAAGAATCTCCCCCTGAAATCATTTAAACTATATCATCTGTCCAATTTTCATATATTACTACTCAAAATTTGATTACTTCAATATCATATACTAATAATAATTATAAAACTGAGGAGGAAAACCTGCTGGGTCGTTAAGTACACTTCCTACAAAATAAAATTTTAAGAAATTCCTTTACATTTTAACAAAATTTATCTATCAAATAGGTTATATACATATGTACATAAATTATATGATTGATATATGATCTTACCTCAGGGGACGGTGACTGATGAGGAAGCAGTATGATTCAAGCAGATTTATACAGTATAAGAGGGCATAAAATGTCAGTATAGGGTCATTAAAAGTAAGCCGTTTCATTTTCTGATTCATAAATACAATTATCAGTTTTAAAACACATGTCACATAGATAAGTCTAATAATCATATTGATTAAGTCCTTTGATCTACTGCTTCATACATGATATCCGTAACTGAAAGAAGGAAGAAGGAAGAGATAATCTGATTAACTCACTCAATAAATGGAGAAATCTGCATTAACTTCCGCAGAAGCCCTAATTCGGCCGTCTCCGAGGATCACCCAAAACCAACGCAGTCGTCCGGCCGTTTAAAACACATATCTAAGTCGCCGGCTCAGGGTATTCAGCGCCGCTGTCTCCGGCGAGGCGATGAACATCATAACCATCGCCAACCTCAGGTGTATTGTCGACAAAAACGAATTGATGAAGCCTCAATAACTGTCCACCGTATACTCGTATAGTCGTTCCGTATAGTCCTATACATTAATGAGTCAGGCTACATCAAAGAGCCTATACAAAACCATAGCCCATTTATAAGTTATTAAAAGCCCAAAACAGAAATGATATGCCAACTCAGCATGATTAGCCTTCTAATTTGTCTTAAATCAGGATTAGCTATTCACAAATCAGCGCCACATAGGATGTTTAAGATTCTGTATTATATAGGATATAGATAGATATAGCCTTTGATGTATATTTATTATGGTTTTAAAAAGCTAGTTTTGGTTTATAACGCTTATGTTAAACCTGAGACTTTACCATACCGTCACGACATTTTATGACTTGGACGTAAAGCTTGGCATAGACTAATATCGTGTTTGACATGTCTTTACTTGTCATAAGCCATATATTTTAGCCGTGTTAGAGGTACTGAGCCATATGAGCCGAATATATATATAATTATTCAGTTATAAGGATTGTTGAATATACTAAAAACAAAGAAAAATTGATAAACTACGTTATAAACACATAATTACGTATTTTAATATTAATTTGAACATATAAATTATATATAAATTATTCAGTTATAAAGATTGTTGAATATACTAAAAACAAAGAAAAATTGATAAACTACGTTATAAACACATAATTACGTATTTTAATATTAATTTGAACATATAAATTATATATAAAATTGTCGCTTTGAAACGTTCTGATCTCGTCATGACTTCAAAGACTTTAAAATTAACCTTTTTGGTCAGGTCATATCTCACGTTATTTAGAACATTGATCTTCATGACTTTATTAATAAAATATCGGTGTGTTGGTGAAAACAATTTTGTAAACAGTAGGAAACAAACACGTCTGCTATATATACTAACTTTGCAAATAGTTCCCCAATACTAACTACACTGTAATACTGCATGTATCTTCTTCAATAAGAATATGCAAAACTTAAGAAGAGACTAGAGCATGCTCTGTTTGGTCGATCAAGATCTGAAAGCAACGATATCAACTTTCAAATCTGTTATTTTTAAGTCTCTCAAGTTTAGACTTTTAAATTGCTAATATTTATTATTAATTAATGGTAAAGGAGCTCGATGAACATTTTTATGTAGATAGTTAAATAAATTCATGAAATTATTTTACCATCCAAAGATATGTTATGAAGTTCTTTAACGTTTTAGTGAATCTTTAATCAACCAATAAAATGAAGAATGTGAAAAAAATCTCTACAAAAACAATTTAAGAAAAACTCTTCGTCAACATAATAAGTCAACTACTGTTTAAACTTTAAATTAAAATCTTTATGATTGGTAGATCAGGAGTTGAAACCAGATTACTTGGAAAAATAAAATCAAGAGCCAAACCATATATGATTCATAGATAACCATCCATATCAATCCGATATCTTAGCACGAGTCCACAATCATCACAACCCAAGATAAATCTTGCATCGTTTTGGAAGCTTGATCAGCAAAGAAGTAGATCAACATAAGTTCATGAAAACCATAAGCAATAACAAGGTCGAATCTGGCAACATATTAAGACCAGTGGCGGATCCACCTTGGTGACATGGGGGGAAAGGCACCCCGTCCAAAAGACCATATACTACATATTATGTAGTCATATTTTATAAGGCCCCATGTGCTCTAGTTCTTGGGCCCCTCTCTTACACATGAAACTTAAAAATGTGAGAAAGAAATGGGAGCAACAAAAAAACAAAGAATTCTTGGGCCCCTCCTCCATTATCCAATTCCCATTTTCTGCTCATGATACATCATGCAACAAAGAAAGAAAGAAGTAAGAAAAGGCAAACTTCAAAATCTTTCTATGAACATTTCATTCTCCAATCTCTTGTGTTTTTATCCTAAATTTCCATTGTGTTTCTGCTATTGATATTTGATTTAAGTTATGAAATGAATTGATTATTTGATTCAAGATTTAATCCAACTGTTAAGGTTTTTGGGTATTTGATTTAGGAGTATAATATACCACATGATGCAACTGTTGGGCATAAAAAGGCCTTAGATTTAGGCATTTGAGGTTTCTTGATTTAAAAGTACTTTTGACATTGATATGAAGGGTTTAAAATTTTTAATAGTTAATTGTGTTAAAGATGGCTACTAGTTGACCCGACCCATTTTGATTTAAATATCTATCGATTCATTAAACATGACGTCTATTTATAAAATGCCCCCCGTTTAAATAATTCCTGGATCCGCCGCTGATTAAGACCCAAGTTCAGAATCAAAACTCTGCATCCATGATTTATGTATTTATTGTATAAAATCAAGAGTTAATTGTTCAAATGGTCCTTTAACTTAGAGGTTTTTGCCATTTTCATCATTTAACTTTAAAAGTAGTGAGTACCGTCCTTTAACTACCATTTCTATACCATTTTGGTCCTTATTACCGTTAGCCGTTAGTTTGGTCAGTTAAGTTATGGTGAAATGATAAATTTGCCCTTATTAAATTACAAGTTTTAATTTATTTTGTAAATAATAAAATCTCTCTCTCTCTCTCTAAAACACAAAGAACCTTCCTCCCAACAACTACACCATCAAATTTCTAAAACAACCCACCTTCAATTCGCCGGAGACGCCATGGACCACCGCCATTTTTGTGAGTTACGGCCACCTTCCCCTTCCATACACACATCTCACACCATCTAAAATAATGCTACGACATAAACAAAGGACTCGATTTTTCAAGCATACCCCTCCTTGACAAATAATTTTCAAGCATACCCACAATTTTTTTCCTCATCGGAGTCAAGAAATCTTGAAACTTTCAGGGTAATAATGGCGACAGCCACCAGGTCACCCACTACCCACCGATCACCAACACCACCTTCCTCATCACCTCCACCACCAGCAGCACCACCAGGAACAACGGAGTCAACGGATGAGGCGGCGGTGAAGATTGTTAGTAAAAGGTATGAAGGGCTTATGATAATTCGTACAAAAGCGATAAACGGAAAAGGGGCTTGGTACTGGTCTCACCTGACATATGATCTTGCCGGAATCTTTATTTTCCGGGGGCCGACATATAATCGACATCATTTCCCTGTTTTTTCTACTTCCGTGATTTCAGTTATCCTTACGACTTTAATAAACTAAATATTTTCATTTTCCTAATCACAAGTCAAACGTAAAAGTCCGATCAAATTCTTTCCCGTACTTATCGGCGATTCAAATCTTTACCAACAATTCAACTCTTAACTATTTAAGGTACTGTGTTCATCAGAATCGGTATAATGGAGATCCTGGTGCTTGGAACCCACACAACCCATTAATATTAAAAATTGGATTGGATGGATTCTTGACCAAATGGAATTAAAAAAATAATTACACAGGTGATGGTGAATCAACAAGTTATGGGGTTGGTGGTGGGTTGCGGTGGTGAAATTGGTTGTTGTTGGTGGTGATGGTGATTTGGGTTTGAGGTGGAGGGTATGAGAGAGAGAGAGGACAGAAGTCAGAGAAAGACTTGTAGAGAGATAGAGAGAGAGACTTGTAGAGAGATAGGATGACAGATGTGGAGATATAGAGTAGACACGTGGAGAGGAGATGATTTAATTTGTTATATATAAAAATAAATTAAAACTTATTATTTAATAAGGGCAAAGTTGTCATTTTACCTTAACTTAACGGATATAGTTAACAGAATCCGTTAAAAAGGACTAAAATGACATAGAAATGGTAATTAAAGGACAATTCTTACCACTTTTAAAGTTAAAGGACGAAAATGGCATAAACCCTTAAGTTAAAGGACCATTTGAACAATTAACTCTAAAATCAATTCTTAAGAATTGGTTAAGAGAAGGAATTCTTCATCTTAGAAGAATGCTATTGAAATCATCACTGAAATTTAGTGTATCACCGAGAAAAAAAAGGAAAATATATATTTGAAAGAAATCGATAAAACATTTCACATGCAGTTATTGTTGCATATGAAACTGACAATTACCAATAGAGAATGGATTAAAGTTATTGGCCAGAAAGAATATTGAACACAAGTCTACCTTTTCCTCCATGTTGATTGCAAATCCCAAAAATTGTGACTGTAAGAGATGCAAAATAGAAAAAAAACCACTCCCAAGACCTTCATGCCAACCAAATGTCATAGCAATACATAACTAAATGACAGTAGCCTGCTTAAGGATCAGCAATGGTGACTTCAACCTCCACACCAGGTTCAATGGTAATGGAGGTGATTTGCTTCACAACGTCTGGTGAGCTGAAAAGATCAATTACACGCTTGTGGACTCGAAGCTCAAATCTGTCCCATGTGTTTGTTCCTACAGACCCGAGTAAATAAAATATTATAATACAAGAAATATTAGTTATCTTATATGAAATGCCAATTTGTGTAGAGAGAGACATGCATTCTACATAACTTGGAAAACAGAACAACACATAGTGAGATAACTTTATGAAGAATTGCATAAGTTAATTCCAGCATCTCATCAACAGAAACCTTTCAAAGTGGATTGAAGTTATTATTGAAAGGGATAAAGCTTTGAATACCTTCACCACAGGGAGACTTCCTTGTCGTAATGTGAAGAACCTTGGTTGGAATTCTAACAGGTCCTTTGACTCGTAGTTTCTTGTCTTTGGCACCACGAATCAAATCCGCACAAACTGTTATTTTGAACAACAGAACAAACCATCAAAAACTATGAACAATATGTATATGAACCAACATCTTAAACTCAATAAACCATTACATTCCAATGTTAATACTTAATAGAATAACCAAATGAGAAATGCCATTAAGAGACACAGATTTTAATTAAGGGTTTTCATACTTCCTAGTCTAAAGTCACAAGCTTGTTACATTGGAACATAAAATGATCACACTAGAAATGAAAAAGGTTGACAAAAGACAATCATAAAGATAATGGATGACAGAAATATCCAATTGAAAATTATAATAATAATAAAAGATGATGGAAGAAACTAATACCTTTTTCAAGATTCTTAACATTCTTGGAGGATAGGGTAATTCTAATCTTGTGAATCTGTTCTTGTGGCTCTTCTAGCCCCGGCTTTGTTGGCTTCATTGCAGCATACGCCATACTTTCTGTTTCTGTATACTAAAAACAGTAATATTGAATCAAAATAGTAATATTAAAAACCACCACTGGACCAATTGTATATACAGTGTAAACGTAACAGGTCCTAAAATGAGTAATTATCAAACCGTAAAACTCGATTACATTCCTGTAACAAATATCGGAAAAAAATACGACTACTTTATTATAAATTGATCCATTTTGTAGATTTCAGAGAGAACGTACCCTAAGTATATATATACATTTTACAAAGAGAAGGAAATCAACAGGTGAGATTAAATGAGAGCATAAAAACCTTCAAAGATTACTCCGGCGACGGCAGCTACTGATGCAGAGAATACTACAGCCGATTAAAACCCTAGGTCCGTTTATAGCTAGCGTGGTGATGGAAGATGGATGCCACTATGCCAGACTAAGGAAGGGATATGTAAGGCCCATGTGGATTTTGATTTTATTTGGATGATACTAATTGGGTTAGGCCCAAGATTCAATTTTCTTTTTCTAGATTTCAATATAAATGTATACTATTTTACTAAATCTTTCAACTTAAATTATCATAAGCAAAAGATTAAATAGGAATTTTTTTCAACATGTTAATTATTTTGTTAGTAAGAGGAGAAATGTAATTTGTTTAATCCTAAATTAACCTTATCTTAAAAACATAATGACAATAAGTTTTGTAAAGTATAAAAATATGATTCTTACACTTATAAAATTAGTTAATCCACGAAAGATATTAAGTTCTTGAAACTATATTTCTTAAATTAATCAACTTTATAAGTAACAAAATAACAAAAAGTATAAATAAGATTGATAAATTTTATAAAGTATTAAAAATCGTCTGTTTGTAACTTCAATCAATTTTATAAAGTATTAAATATCGTCAATTTCAAAGTGGAATGAAGTTATTAGTGAAAGGGATAAAGCTTGATATTATGTTCTTGAAACTATATTTCTTAAATTAATCAACTTTATAAGTAAAAAAAATAACAAAAAGTATAAATAAGATTGATAAATTTTATAAAGTATTAAAAAAACCTAGAAATTCCAATTAATAAATTTCGAACTCAAAAGGCAATACCTTTTGTTTGTCTCCGATAAACTCGGTAAGTATCAAGTCTACTGAGTCAGCCTTGCCACCTTGGGCCTAGGGTATGTTTGGCGGAAAGAGCTGCTAGCTGTAGTTGGAAGCTGTTAGCTGATAGCTGGAAGCTGTTTATTTTATTTATATATGTGTTTGGCAAATTAGCTGGAAGCTGGAGCTTAATAGTGTAAAATGACAAAAAATGACAAATTATAAAAATAGGAGGAATTATAAAACAATTAAAGAGGGCATTTAGGTAATTTGGTATACAAAAAGCTTCCAGCTAGTTTTAAAAGCTACTTCAATAAGCTTTTTATTTTAGAGCTTTTTTGTTTAAAAAAAAGATTCTAGCTTTTACATCCGAACACGACTTGTAGTTTTTTCTTTCAAAACAAAAGGCTACCAACTCCAACAAGCTCCAAAAAGCTCCATACCGAACATACCCCTAGTGTTACTTACACACACTTCCAACTTACAACTATTATCTGAAAAATACTATTTTTCTATTAAATTCAATTTATTGTATTTTGTATTCATTATTCCATGATGATATTTGGCTATGTATATTATACTTCAACTTCTTTTAAATATATTAAAAGAAAAGTCTCTTTTAGAAGAAAAATAAGTAGAATCCCTTTTATGTGTTTTTATATAGTTTAGCACTTTTATAGATGTGATAGATAAAAGAAAAAAGAAAACAACAATGCTCTTTTTAATAATAAAATGAACATATTGTATAGTTTTGATACATAAATTCTAATTAATAATAAGATACATAAAAAAATTAATGCATAAAAAACAAAGTTATGAAACGCAATTTGTTTTACTGATATATAATGCCCCTCCTACAAACTTCAACTCTAAAAATTTTTAAATAAATTTCTAACTACTTTAATACTTTATGGCTGACTTGGAATTTTTATAAATGCATCATTGATAGTCTTAGAAATTTAACCTTATTTGAATATGGGTTTTTACCTGTTTTGTGAGCTGACTAATCCCAGTATTACTATCGGTTTTACAAATAGCCCGGAGTTATAACGGGTGAACCTTAAAGGTCACATGATAAATTTGGTTGCTCCTAGGTTCAAATTTCAAACCTCCTGATTTTCAACTTCGAATTAGGTTAGGGAATTGATTATTTGAGTTTGTTTATACTTTAGATTGAGCCATTTAGGTTTGAACTTGAAGCTAGTTTTATTGCAGAAGACGTTTGATCCGACCGGTGAGAAAAGGAATGTGTGCCCCGCGTGTGAGAAAATTTTCTACATCTGCCAATTGATAAACGTATCGATCTTCTCACAAAATATGATTTCTCAAGATTACTCTTAATAATTAATATGAGATTTATTCCAAAATAATGTGAGCTTTATTAAACTTAATCAACTTTAAAGAATATGTGAATGGATCATATTTCAATCGTCGTTTACGTACCTACTTTTCCAACTTTACAAATTAAATCTGATATTATATCTTCCTTAATTTCTACATGAATTATTGTTTACACTGTATATATATATATGTTATATTTGACTTTAAAATATATATATATATAAAAAAATGACATGCGCCACGGATACATTTAAAAATAATACCAAAAAACGAAACGAAGACGTCTAGAAGTAATACCGACCACCTAAAAATTGCATACACAGCGATAATTGCAGCATTCTAGGAACCGTGTTTATGAGTATCTACTGTAATCTCTATCTGTCTGTTATTTTAAATTATATCATTTAATTTTTTCTATCTGTCTGTTATTTGTAACGTCGGTACAATAGGTGTAGAGTCGTGAAGAGAGATTTTAGTTTTAGGTATGGAATAAGAAGAAGAACAAAATTAGTTAATGATATCAACAACACAAAAGCAAAGTGCAAAACGGCTAATCCCAAAGATATCTAAACTTCATTTCAATTCTAAGTTAGCCCCGAATATAAACAAGAAAATTTAAAAAAAGATTACATTTCCCGGTCATTAATTAGGTTGCTAAACATCAGACTCCGATCCACTTGACCGGCTATCCAAAGGGGGCGGTGGTGGCGGTGGATCAACCGCCAGCGCACCCTCTAACACGTTCACTACCTCTCCCATCGCAGGCCTCATTCTCTCATCCAACTGAAAACACCAAAACATTATTCTCAATACACGCTCCAATTCATCACTATCAACACCACCTTCTATCATTTTATCAACAATATCCACCGTCTCACCACCCACCCACTTCTCATAAGCCCACTCATAACCGCCATGGTTAGCCATCGGGTCACCACTTAACACCGCCAGCACAACGTATCCAAAGTCCCAAACATCCCTCGCGCTGCCTCCACTGTCGTCTGAACCATCATCACCAAGGAAACTTTTTAAACCAAACTCGTTCACTTTAGCTTCTAAGTTGTCATCCAAAACCACATTTTCACAACTTAAGCTTCCGTGGCCAATGAACTCGCGACATCCCATGTGTAAGTACGAAACTGCCCTCGCAACGGCTAAGCAAAGGTCCACCCTTTTCCTCCAGGTTAGCCTCTTCCGAATCACGGGGTCTTTTAAACACTTATCCAGTGACCCGTTCTTGAGGTACTCGTAAACCAGGAATCTATAACTCGAGTCGCAACAATATCCCTCTAATCTCACAAGGCTTCTATGATGAATGCTTCCTAGTTTCAAAATTCCACCTCTGAACTTTCGTGGGTCAACGTTCACAGCACTATAATCTTTCACTAAAACGGGCTGGTTTTCCGAGAGAATGCCTTTGAATGTATTTGACCCGAACCGGTGCTTAAAATCATCTGTAATTTCCTTCACTTCAGTGTATGACAAAGCAAGAAAACCGCTCGGGTTAGGACAGTCTTTATTGTAGGTTGAATAATCCCGAGTCATGAAACGATACCTTTTCCGATAAATCCAAAAGCCCATTAGCCCTAAGTGGATCAGGATAAACAAGATAACCGCTCCACCACTGACTCCTATCACACAAGAAACACAAAGTGAGAGATGTTCTTCTGTGGAAGGAGTGTTTTGTGAGGGTGTTTCAGGTTTAGATTTGGTCATATTGGGGATTACAGCTATAGGATCATTACATCTTTTGACAAAAGAAACAGAAGTTACAGATAAACCCAATTGACCGCTAACGTATTGTGTTTTCTTTATTCTGCAATTCGCGGTTCCATCATTCATGAAGGTTGCAGCAGTGCAAAGATGGTCTTCTTGACACAAGTTTTGACACTGTTTAGAGCTAACTTGAGAGACAATGGTTTCGTTTGGAGGGTAAGTAGCATACAATGAAGTATGATCGAGTTTGATCATGGAAGAACCTGATTCACAGCTTTGCTGATAAGGAAGCAAGCATTTGGAAGAAGGAAGGGATGATAGAGAAAACGGGCATTTACATTCAGGAAAGCCTGATGCATTAAATGCACAAATTCCAGATTGCCCACAAGTTGCAAAAACATCACATTGATTCTCAACAGCTTGCCAAACTAATTTCCATGAGGTCGAGTTTTTTGCCCATGAGTGTAGCCGAAGATTTCCATCCACATCCAACCGAAGGATCCGAAACTTGACATCTGGTTCACCATGATCATTGCCAAAAACTGACCACATTGGGCTTGACATTTGATCAAACAGTTGAAAGGCACCATCAGAAGCAAGAACAGCTCGAACAGGGGAACCTGAAGTGCTTGCTGTACTTCTCCAATATATAACATTATTCTCCCATTTGAGTTCCAAATCACCCGCCACACCAATTCGAAGACTGTAGAAACTTGAGATCGAATTTCTGCTAGCAGCTCGCAAGACATGATTTCTTGATAAATTCTGGCCAGGGAGAAGTGTATCAGATGGAGTATTAAAGCTTTGCCAAACAATGTCTTTGTTCTTTTTCAAGAGAACCAAATTGCCATCATTTTGTAGAACTGCAGAATCAACTGCTGAACCAGTAGTGTTACTTGCCCAAACAACAACTGCCCTTGTGGAATCAAAAAGAACCAATTCTCCATCCTTTGTGAGCTCAAAGTATGACTTGTCTCCTACTCTTAAATCACCCCCAGCAACCCAAACAACGGGTTGCTTCTCAACTGGTATTAAACCTGAGCTTAGATGAATCCCGATACCATACTCATTCGAACGGCTAAAAAACCCGATCGCAAAATCTCCATTTGGAGACGCCCAGTGATTCTTTGCCTCCACAGAGAGCCTTGAACCCAATGGAATTTGTGAAAAAGCAACCGGTAAAAGAACGATAACGAGCAAAAAGATTGAAATGAAGTGTGATAATTTCTCTCTTCCAAGCATACCTGCATATGCTTAAAGATGCAGTCTTGATCTCTGCACATTCAACCAAATTAGACTTTAGCTAAGAAAAATGCCTCATTTCTCAAATACAAGACTTAAATTTAGCATAAAGATTTCATCCAAATAATAAGAAATTCGCATGAGAAGAATGAAGAATCGATTTTGATCATTAGATGGTCCACATTAACCAAACCATGAACAAGATTACGAATATTCAAAGCAGTATTATCTGATCAAATAATAATGAATTTATTGATTGGCTAATGAATTCAGTCTTTGGTAAGAATGGGTCCCAGATTAGGCAAATAGGATGATCATTTGAGCATAAGTAAACACTTTCTAGTAAGTCAAAAAAGAATAATAAAGAAATTAATTCATATATCCAGGCGCTTATAGAAATCAAGATCGAAACTTTAACAAACACAATCAATTAATTTAGTCTTTAATTTATTATAGCAGATTTGTTGAAGAACCACCTCATAGATAGATATTTAAAGTTGACATGTTTAATTTAATATATAATTTATTTGTGAACACAATTGAAAGTAAACCAGAGAAAAAGCATGAGAAGAAAAACACAATGGGAACCCACAAATTTAATGGCCAAGAATATAACACACATATGGAAAACCCAAATACGGAAAAACCTTGGGAATCATATGATTGGACCCATTTAATTCAATCACTTTCATATCTAAGTTCTAACAAATTGATGAAAGGTCTCAGGAGCATGGAGAGAGACGAAAGTCAAAGCAAACTTCATTGACATGCACAGAAGATTGAGTGTTAAGTGAAGGATGTGAATGAAGCAAGCTGGAGAAAATTAAGGAAAGATGAGAAGGTAAAGTTGAGTAATTGCTGAAAAAGTAGAGGTTTCGATTGAATCTGAACGAGGGTGTATTTACATAGATTTACACAAGATTTTGTAGAAATCAAGAATCTGATGAAAGATAAAATAATAATAATAATAATAAGAAAGAAACTGGGCTGAGTACACAGAAGATTGAGTTAACAATCTTGAAATAAACGGGAAAAAAAAGAAATAAAAAAAGAATTCCCAATCTTAAATTTCAATAAATGCAGAATAGGAGAAACATTAAGCTAAATACACGCGAGATTGATCAAAAGGTCTAGAATTTGTTGATGTGAATGAAAAACTATGAGCTATAATTACTGTTAAAGGAGGAATTTGATGTTGAAATTAAGTAATGCTGATAACAAGGAGCATTGAGCTGAATCTGATTGTGTACTTACACATATATTCTGAAGATTTAGAAAGAAATCCAGAAGCCATTGATGGGGTATCTTAGACTCTGAACTAAAATGAGAAACCCAATACTGAAATTTTGGTTTAGATGCCAAAAGATGAAATCATTCAACTGATAAGTGAACACACACCACAGAAGAGTTCAAGTAAAGGATGTGCAGCAGTATATATAAATAAAGAATTAATATTAATAATTATAATAATAATAATAAAGAAACTGGGATTCATTGCGGAATAGAAAATTTATTGAAGTAATATTAATGGTACTAGGTTGAAAAACCAGGATATTAGTGAGTAAATGGTAAAGATTAGACGAACCAGGAGGAAGAAGTCAAATCCAATGGAAGCACATTTATTGCAAATTTGAGTAGATAGTCGCCGGAAAGAGGTAGCCGGAAGTGGAAAGTTCTCCGGCGGGTGCACCCGTGACCGGAGTGGGAGAGGGGGCAGAGAGAGTACAGAAAGTGGAGTGGTCATGAAAAGGAGTTGTAGACTTTTGTAGCTTATTATTCTGTCTTTTAGTACACATTAATAATCACTTTTTGGTTTAAAAGAGGTAAACGATACAACCATTTAAATTTGTTTTCCTTCAACCATAATTACTTTACAATTATAAGACACTGTTGTTTTTTTTTTATAAAATTCTAATATTACTGGTCATGTTATTAATTAATTATATTTTTTAATTCTTGAAACAGTTTTTATTACAAAAAATTAGCTAAATTAATAAAAATATTTATTATATTTATAGAAAAAGAAATCTAATTATACTAATAGAAATATAGAAAGTATAGTTGTATTAATTTTATATTTAAAACAAGAGTTATAATTTGGTAATAAAAATAAGTCTAATTAGGAAAGGCGTTTTTTTTTAACTAAAAGATGTGTTAATTTAGCATCACCCATATAATTATTTGGTTACATTCGTCTAAACACTTTGCCAAATGAATAAAATAGTTCACGTTAATAGAATATAGTCATATACTATTATTTATAGGCTTATAGCTAGAGGAAGTCTTCCGGAAATGATTTTCATATTATCATATAAGATTATTATTAATTGATATTTATATAATAATTATGGGCATAGTATATTCACCATTTCTTAAAAATATTTGATAGTAAAGAAGCTGTTAATTTATTATTAATTTAGGAGATGAAGTGGAAGCCCTCAAGTCCAACTTAACAAAAGAGAAGAAAATAGGGTGTCTAGTCTAATCTACATAGATTCCGAGAGGGGCAGGTAAAGGATGTCGGGTGTGTGTTCCAGTTTAATTTTATTTATTTATTTATTACTATTATTATTTTTGAACAGTAAAATGAAGACCAAAGAAGCATCGGAATGACCAGTATCCCATCTTAGAGGCTCAAATTTTATTAACAATAAAATTACTAACAAGATGCCATACCTATCAATCAAAGCAAGAAATAAAATGATTACAACATAATGAAATCCAATCGAATGAAACCTCTTTTTTCTCCCTGTGCTTCATCTAAAAATAGGTGGAGCTTGAATCGAGCTTGAAGAAGACCCACCTTGATGAGCTGTTGAAAAGTGTAAATAACACTTTGAAATAAGAAAGTTTTTCACTTATCGGTTCAAGATCAAAAGACTGTTGTACCTCTACCTATAGAAGTAAGTAACCGACGTCATCTTACATTCAAATCTTTTCGCCGTTAAGTTATGTAGGTTGTATTTATTAATAGTTTATTTATTTTTTTCTTCTTGTTTTTTTTTTTTTGTTTTAAAAAGTGTTGGGAAGATAGCAATATCAAACCTAAATCAAACCTATCTAATTAAAATAGAATTTGATGTTAACAAAACCACATATTCAGTTTTGGACTTAGATAAATGAAAAACATGTGTTGTTTTTCATGTTAGACTTAAAGAAAATTGTAAGTAAGAAACATCAGCTGAAGAACAAAGTGTCAGTTGAACATTGAGTATCAGCCAAAGGACCAGCTTCAGGAAGATCAACTAAAAGAAAAGATCAATCAAGAAGCATCAGCTGAACATCTTTATTGCATCAGCTGATGGTCTAAAACCATCAGCTAAGGAAAGATTCAAGATCAGCTGAGCAGTTACGGATCAGCTGACACTATCACTTTGTTCAGTTGATGCATCCCATTTATCAGATAAGGTATTCATTACTTTTTCAATCTTTTCTTTGTCAGCCTATCACTCTCAATGATCAGCTGAGCCCTTAGGATCTACTGATCATAAAGGTTGATTGGCTCACATCGTCATACTAGTGTTTGTATTATCAGTTGATCAACTCTGATCAGCTGAGCAAACCTTAGTAGCTGAGCCTTTCATTTTCATCCCTGGCTGAGCAAATTTATGTTTGCAGTTCAGTGTTTGTTAACTGAGTCTTTATACGATATCTCAGTTAATAGTTTTTCTTGGTAATATTTTCTTAAGTCAAAGGCAGAACATGTGTTGTTCTTATTATGCCTTAGATCTTTCTTTGTAAAAGTACTTAGCACTTTTTGTATCTGCAAAAAGACAAAAATGATAGATATTTATCCTCTGGAAAAGGATAAAGATACTTTAACAAAGAATATCTCGAAGATATGCTTCAACAACTAAGTATGGCTGGCAACTCTATACTTGGTAAAGTCAAATCTTCAGAAAGCATGGTGTTGATAAAAGTACAAGCTTGGAAAAAGACGCTTACTCTTCCAAGACATAAAGGTAGTACTTTAATAATATAATAATAGATAGTGGGTAAACACCTTACTGAAAAGTATGTTCACTTTACACACTTTGTGTATAAAGTTAATTTACCTTTCACCCACTAACTTTATCTATTATAATATTATTAAACCAAGTACATTTCTCTCCTTCTCCACTCCATCAACCTGGACACCATATGGCTTATATATACTCATGCATGAAAACATGTTAGGTATGCGAATAGATAGTTGAACACTGAAATCTCATCTGTTGAGAATTAGAAAAGTTAGCATTTTACTTTCAGTGTAACAAACTTGTTCATGTGTTGAACATCTTAGACATAAGTTGTTTAAGATTAGTTTAGTCTATGTGTTATACGAATTTAGTTGTCACCTTTTATTGAACTTACATTTTTCGCATCTAGTTCATGTAATTCTTGATTTACATCAATAAGAATTATATAAAAGTAAACCGTGTGTCTCTTAAATTTTAATTTGCTAAAGTTTGTATCCAACCCACTCTTCTACAAACATTTGTTGTAGTATCCATTCGGGACCAACAAAAAGTTATATTTATTTATTTTTCGTGTACATTTTAATGAATAAAACATCTAAAAGAAATTACAAATTTGATGATTACACCTCAAAATACTTTCATAATTTTTATTTTATTGGTCGGGTAAAGTTTTTCGTGCATGTCATTGATGTTATCGTCGTATAGCTGTTGACCCTCACGCCAGTTCCACGTGATGCTCAAAAACTCCATTTTACATTTTTCACTCTTTTTCTCTACATTTTCTTCTTCTTGATGTCGGTAAACTATTTTCCTTGAAAAAGGTATCTATAACTTAGACATGAAACAATAATGATATACTAAATCAAAATAATGAAACTCCTTTATATCAACCTTCGCCTTCTTGAAATAACAAGTTAAATGGTCATATATATATATATATATATATATATATATATATATATATATATATATATATATATATATATATATATATATATATAAATAACACTTTTACTATCATATTAAAATATTAGTACATAACTTTAACCTAAACATAAACGGCAACAATACTTGTTTCCAACAGGGTATGACAACTTTTAATATCACCCTCCAGCTTCTTAATGTTTTCTAAAAGACCTTCGACTCATAAAGCCCTCTTATAAAAAGAGAAATTGCCGGCTAAGCCTTATTGAATAAAAGTTAATTATGTTTAAATTTGAGAGCTTAGGAAAATATTTAAGTTACTAATCAGTTTTACATTGCATTCAACATATTATTATTATTTAATTTATTTAATATTAAACTAATGTATTACATTAGTATATTTGTAAGTTTGCATGTTTTGAATCTCCAAGAAAAGTGATGGCAGTCAAGTTTTTATGTCCTATTAAGTTTGTGGGAACTTACCACCATATCATTAACCTAGGTATTAAACTCAACTTGCTTTTAAAATCTTATAATAAATTCATAACCAAAATCAAAATCAGTTTAAAGTAACCGGGGTGAGGAAGCTTTTGAGGTGGTGTGCACTGTGCAGGTGTGGTAACCACTCACTCACTCCAACATGCCATGGTAAGAGCCAGGCGTCGTATTATTCGTGTTTTAATCCTAGAATAAGTGGATTTAGAATTTAGTATGGTAGATTGTGACCACTACATATTCGGTTTTGGGACTGTATGGTGACGTGCGACCACTGTGTAATCCTAGAAGACTAACCAGCACCGCAGCAGGGTTTTATAATGTCAAACTAGCAGGTCAATCCTGGCTGCAACTACTAACAGCCATCAAGGACAACTTGAGAGTAAAACTAATGAAACATACAAGTTGAAGTAAGGGCATCCGTAACTTAAGTATACATTGTTATAAGTCAGTTAACCGCCTAATTCCACTTGAAGAATTTTTACAACATCAAAAGAAATTTCTCATTACCATCAACTATAGGCAATGAACATTAAGTACCCTTTTCTTTTCAAAAACAGTTAAATACACATAGACATACAGTTTGCGTTTAGCAGTGAGTTTAGAACCCATTATCACTAATTCAAAAACCTTGGTTAGTATTAGCTGGCTAAACTAATATAAGGCAAACGCATGTCACAAAAGCATATACGATACGAGAAAAGTCACAAAAAAATCTACAAAGAAGATACCTTTGATTCACTAAGCTTTTGTTTTGGTGTGGGATTTCTTCTTAGGCGTGGCCTCTTGAAATGCAGATGGGCAGAAGTCGCTAACAGTACATAAAGTGCAAGAAGGTCGAAGAGGGGTGCATATAGTTTGTCCAAAACCCACCAATAAAGGATTAATCGGGACCCATTCTTCTTTGGGAAGCCACATTTGCAACGACTCTCTAGTCTCTTCTGGTGTCTTGGTACGTGGGACCCAACCAAGACGGTTACAAATGCGATGCACATGAGTATCCACACATATGCCTTGAACATTATTCCATGCTACATTCATCACCAGATGAGCCATCTTGGGACCAATACCTGGGAATAGAGATCGCAATTTTAACTCAATTTTCTATAATAAATATATAATGGTTGATTTGGGTTCTGTTATATCTTTAACGAGTCAAAACAGGAAATTTAGCAAAAAAGGGAACGGGTCAACTGGGTTAAATGACACCTAAAACGACTCTAAAAGTGCTAAATTTGTTTTACATGAGAAGATTTGAATACAAGTTTTCATGTTTCACTCAACCAGACCCATTTAAAACAGTAAATAAATAGACTTCTTATCCAACCCACATAGCCCTCCCTAATTGGCAGCTCTACCTGGAAGTGACAGCAATGCCTCGAGGGTGTCTGGAATATCTCCCTTGTACTTTAACAGGCATATTTTTGCGATTTTCTTCATGTTGGTAGCTTTTCTAGTGTAAAATCCAACTGGATAAATCAAGTTTTTTATGGTTGATTCATCAGCCTTATCAATCGTTTCTGCTTCGAGAAGATTGTTCTCAAGGAGACGTTGTATGGCGCCATGGGTGACGTTATCTTTGGTCTGGCTAGATAAAAGTGATGATACCAAAACAGCAAATCTTCGTTCTTTAGGAGGAAGAGAACTACCAGCTTTTTCACATCCCATAGAGTCTACTGGAGCATCTTCAGAAGACCTCATTTCACGTATCCCTTCAAGAACTTTGACCCAATGGGAAGGTGGTTTGATCTCAAGTTTATTTTTTGCAGGTTTATATTCTCTCAAAGGTAAGTTGCTATTTGGCTTTTTATATGCAAATTCTTCAATGTCAGGTAGGCTGCCTACTTTATGGTCTTCAGGCTCTACTTTGACTACATTTTCGGTAACAACTTCATGCTTTCTCAATCTCTTTTTCCTAACAAAAACACGAACACCTGATACGGAACTAGATTTGAAAGATTCGGGTGAGTTATGCTCTGAAGATGCCACTTCTGCTTTAACAGATATTTCTGCGGTATGCATTCTGTTGGAGAATTTGGTCTGTGCAAGAGCTAAAGGAAGAGGCTTGTAGATTCTGTGAAAAATAGTGCCCTTCTTTAGAGAAGAAAGCATGAGGAAATAAAACAAGTGATCAATATTAAGAAATATAGATACAAGAGAAGTAGGGTTCCAAAATCCAAAGCTGTACATTTCCATTCAAATAGATAATTGATAAGAAAATTTTGACTTACTAGTAAATAGTAATATGTAAGAAATGAAACATCATTTTTAATAATACACTAGCCGAATCGTATCTCTAATTATTGAACATAATCTTGTGCAGTCTAAATTGAAAGCTCAAGTTAACAGCATTCTTGAACTCAAAATCTAGCATCTTGGATGCATAGGTTAAGTGGTAAATAGTACGTTGTAACAATAGCAGCTTGTGAAATAGTAATGCACAAATGACAGATGTAGGAGGAAAGAAACTTCCAAAAATGGAAGATTTAAAAAGCTTAGCGTGATAGAAAATTACCGTAGTTGGAAGTGCATGGGACCCACTTGCTGATGCCACAGGCGCATAGACTGGTATGCCTATTCCTAATGATAAAAAGAAGCAGAAAAAGATATGAAGATAAACCTCGTTTTTAAGGTAAGATGCTCAACACATAGCAGGTGAAATAATATTATAATACAGTGCTTAGAAACCATGATTGACTAGCATATATAACCACTAATGTAAGTCATACATAAGACAAGTAAAGACTAGCATACATAATTAACAATGTCACATAGCCTTTTAGTGCTAGACATCCATGTTAGCTATTGTGTTACAAGAAGTGAGGATGTTGTGGAACAATATGAGATGAGAGGATGGCAAATGAGTAGGTTGAAGAAAGTAGAGGAAGAAGAATGAACTTGGTGGTATAATGAAGAAAATTGCAGAAGTGGGAGGCTAAGATGGTAGTGAACAAAAATAGAAGAAAAGTATATGAAGAACCATACAGAAACAGGAGACAAAAGGAGCTTAAATGATGTATACAAGCCTGCTAAGATAAGAGAGAAAAAATGATCACTTAGATTGAGCAACTTAAAAACCAGTGCCTATTAAGTTCTTCATTAATGGTGACAAAACTAGGGAAAGTTGGAGGGATTAATAAGTTAAGTTGTTTCTATGAAATAGAGAAGACATGCAATCCTTGAATATGGCGTTTATGAGCTGTAATTTTTGGTGTGAATATTATAAGTTGAATACATACTAACTAAAATTGATAGCAGAGAAATTCTCCCAAGAAAACAAACAAATGTAACGTACAAAAGCCAATGAGAAAAAGGAATCTCTCTTGTTATATCTACTTTATAGATTTTTTGCATATCAATTTTCTCCCTTCATGACAAATGGATCCATGATCCATCATGCTTATCGAATAACTTCATTCTAAAAGCATAAGATCCTAACATTCATTTCTTGTGTCAAAGCAAGAAATTCTCCTAGTTAGTGACATCTTGCAACAAAATAATGTGAAAAGAAATATGTTTGTTTTAACTTAGTACCACTAGATGCCAGCCTAGCAGAGAAGTCAATGAAACAAATTTTAATAGAAAAGTTCAGGTGACAATAACGTTAAAATAGTGAACAACCAGTCATAACTGATCATACGATTGATATCACAAGTCATAACATTTGTTTAACTGTTTGTATTAAGTAGAGTCATCCTCCAGGTATATATATTACCTTTCAATTACGCCATTAAATCGTAAGATCAGGTCAAAATAAAAAATGTAAGATGAAACTAATCTTGCTTTTCCATCATTATCCAACAAGTGAACAAACAAATCCAATGTAATAATCAGCACTAAATTTTAGGGTAAAGCCATAAAAGCCATTAATGGCATCCTACTTTTCTATTCTTTTTTTTAACAGCAAACACACACATTCTAATCTACACCTATGTCTCCAACAGGACTTGAACCCCCAACCTCAAGGACTCAAGGAGGAGGAACATCTTAAACATACCTTAATAGTTGATACCGCCAGGTAGTGGTGGCAAAACGGGCGGGTCAGGTCGGATTGGGTAACGGGTCATAACGTGGTTGGTTCCAAACGGGTCCGGGTTCAAATGGGTTCGGGTCAAAAAGGGTCGCTTTAAAAATTAAAGAAATATATAAAACCTAGCATTCAACACAAAATCACAAATAATCTCTACCAAATTTCCATCAAAGCTTAACATATATGATATTAACATCACCAAATTAGCTCTCAAAGTTAGAAATATATATGTGTTAACTCCAAATTCCACCTCCACTTTAACAAATATAAAAAAACAACTCACCAACTAAAGACAACACTAAATTAGTTTGTATCACCTCCCGAAAACATTATACAAATTTTAACAATTAAATTCCTGAATCAAACCACCAAACTAATATCCATTACATATCAAAGTTCCAGATAATAATTCAGTTCATGAATCCACTGCCAAAATGGGATGAATTTCACCTCTTAGTCTTAACAATTACACATCTAAACCCATTGTAAATGATAAATATATATTATACGATGCTGCAACTGATGAACTTATATTCCTTCATGCTACCTAACAAAATATCTAATTACATTTTGCAACTCATTTTCCTTCTAATGGTTACATATTTTGCAACTCATTCTCCAATGTTCATTTTCTTTCCGATGGTTACGTAACTTAACTGAGTAACATCACAAGCAATAGATTGTAAAATTAAAAACAACTAACTTGAGGAGGATGGATCAATCGATTGTGCAGAAGTCGATTGTAAAATTAATAATAAGCAACAATAGAGTTCGATTGTGCAGAACTCGGTGAGGAACTGAAAAGTCGGACCTTTGCTTGCCGTCGAGGCGTCGACTGGGGCAACACCGCAATAGTCGTCGTCGATAGAAGATGGTTGCCGTGGAGACGAAGGGATTTCGATTTTGAGAGGGGGAGGACCGGAGCGGCGTCGTACGGCGAGAGGCGAGAGGGAAGCACGTAGTACGGCGTATATCTATTTCAGTATTTCACTTTCACCCGTTCCTATTTCTTCGACCCGTATGACCAGTAGGTGGATTTTATTGTTTTCTATTCCACCCAAACTAACCCGTTCTGATCTTTTGGTAAGCCCAAAATAACCCAAAATTTTATTATAATGGCTTAGTACAACCTAATTCCTAAACTTTGGGTACAAATTGTCACCACTACTGTCAGCCCAAAGACCCTTTAATGGCCCAAGTGGTTACAAACTTTATGATAACCTGCCAAATTAGATAACCAAACTTTATCAAACCTGTCACCCACTTGTTTGACCATATAAGTAAAAATTATATTTTGGAATTGCCCGAAAGACAAAACTGGTTGAAAGGATAAAAATTGATTGATTGTTAGTGTAATCAATAAATCAAAATAAAGATTAGGTAACCTATTATAGTCAACCAACTTAAAGATCTCATCCAAATCACTAGTTCCTCTCTTTCACAAGTCACAACCATGGCTTCAGATGTATTGAACAAAGTACCATTTTCAGTCAACAATCACCACCCATAATGCAAAAACACAGATTTTACGGTTTCATACGCATTAATCTTTACGAAAACATTAACATGACATGAGATTTTGTATTGGAAAGTGTTTTTAGGGGTTTTGGGTACAACCCCTTCGACATGAACCAAACTGGAGTCGGTTGAAGGGGCAAGCACAAGCTACCTTCTTTTTTATATGGCCTACATGACTGTTGCCAGTTATTCGGCCAGATTAGTGTTGTAGTCAGACAATGTTGCAACAACGAAAACAACCATGAAGATAGACCCTAATATCTATATACAGGATTGTCCACCATGAAGCACTGGTTTTGTAAGTGTCGAACACACATTTAACACCAAAATCCACATAGCGTAACACAAACTAATAAACAAAATTGCATATAACACACAAGTGACGAACATATAAGGAATATAAATACAAGGGTTTTACTTGATAGAGAGAGGGAGAGAGGTGCTAACTACGTCTCCGGTCGGTGCCAGTTGTCCCTTGGTTTCCCTCCCAACTTTGAATGATTATTTCAATGGCTCGAAATCATACCTTCTGAGCTTCAGTAGCCCTAACGGCAAAACAACGAAGCTCGATACAGGAGTTTGAAGTTTTTGTGCATTTATATCCCTTTCTACCGTAACTCCGTTTATCACCGGGGCGTTTGTTTTAACTTATTATAATGTATATGTTCTCGATCTATTTTTTGTAAGTTTATTTGTTTCACCTATTTTTTGTCGGAAGTACTATCGAAATTCGTAAGTCATAAAGTAGACGAAAAATAAAATGTTTTAAAAATAAACCATAAATATAAGTTTATAATAAGTTAAAAAAACATCTTTATTTTAAAGAATAAAAGACCCATAGCTTTTAGAACAATGTTAGAATAAAAACTTTTGTTTGAAATAACTGAAACCCTTCCCGTAATATCTATAAGAATGAGTCTTGATTGATTGTCGTCCACTCTCATCAAAGATGAAGATTCATCTTAAGGATCATCATCAAATATTTCAAAAACCTACACGATTGATTTTATTGTTACCAACATTGTCAAACTGCAATACAATAAGTGGCAACAATCATATCGGTCATATAAAAAAGGACATAGCTAGTGTTCTTGCCCCTTCAACACACTTCAGTTTGATTCATGTCGAAGGGTTTATACCTAAAACCCCTGAAAGCACTTACCAGTACAAAATCCCTTGTCATGTTAATGTTTTCTTTAAGATTGATGCGTATGAAACTGTAAAATATGTGTTTTTACAAATATGGGTGGTGTTTGTTGTGTATTGATTGAAAATTGTACTTTGTTCAATACTTCTAAAGCAATGGTTGTGAAGAGAGAAAAGAGTGATTTTGATGAGATTTTTAGGTTAATTGACCAGAGTTTTTTTATCTAATTTTTTTTCTTAAGATTTATTGATTACACTAAAAATTAACCAAATTCTGACTTTTCAAATCAACTCTTACTTTATTTGTCAATTTCAGAATTCAACTTTTACTTTATCTAGACAAACAAGTGTGTGGCATGTTATATAAAGTCCGGTTACCTAATTGGACACGTCATCATAAACTTTGTTATATACTTAGACAAAAACAAATTAATTATCGAACATTATTTTCCAACTCTTCCTTTCTTATAACAGATGATAACGTACTACATTCACCCAGCTATGATTTTTCAAATTCTCTACCCTTGCCATCATCAAGATACATAATAACTATCAATATACTGTTGAAATGAATATATTTGTTATCAAGTATCAAATATATTAGTAAAGTTTATTATTTATATTGAACATGCATGTTCATTATTCATAAAATTCCACTTTAGCTAACAATTCGAGTCCAGCATAAAACATGAATCCAAAATTGATTCGAGTGACTTGAAACTAATCAATCTCACATCTTTTACATTTCATTCTCAGATATATTTTTAGGAATTAAAAACAAATTAACATCCTAGTAACACTAGACACAAGTGGATCTATATATCATTATTTATAAGGTGAATTGATAAAGTATGAACTTTATAAAAAAATATTGTTTGTTTTAAAGGACTCATCTATATAAAATCAAGGGAAACTTACATATGTATATTTACAAACTTCCTTAATTACGTATATACTTTTATAAAAATAATCCTCCTAAACTCTATAAATTTTCAAATATGAGATTTTAATAGTATTTGAATCATTTGATTAAAAAAAGTAATTAAATAATTTGAAAATGGAAAAACATAACCCCTACTTAATTTACAAGTAAATACCCTAAATACATTTTCTTCCATCTTTACCCTTCTTCTTCGCCTATACTATGTTTTGGAGTTTTATTTTGGAGAAAAAAAGGTTTTGAAAGGAGGGGGCGACTTAAAAAAATATGTTTTCTAAGTTTTTAATGAAAAAGTAGAAATGATTTGAAAGAAATTTTTTATTAATCTTCTCTCCTAAACTTTGCTTCCAAAAGTAAAATAATTTTAAAATTATTCTGTAGTGACTAAATTACCACTAATAATAACTCAACCTTTTAAAAATAAGCATATTATTATATATAACTCGTTTTTTCCCTTTCTCTTCGACTAGGAAACACAAAATAAAACAATATTTTTCCCTTCTTTTTTTTCAAACTTGAACACGAAAATCATAAGGTATTATAATTTATCCTCTCTTCTCAATATTCTTCTCTGCTCTTTCCTTCCTATCAATACAATGCTAATCCTCTAATTTCTTCCTTCGTCTGAATCTATTTTCACGAGTCCAAATCTCATCTTGATTTGTATAATAAATGAAATTGGTAAATGTTAAGGATTAAGATCTTAAATAAATAAGAGCTTGAGCTCACGTACTTGTTGTAGATATTAAGGATTAAAATTCTTACATAAAAAAGAGAATGAGTTGACGTACTTCTAATGAAGAGGGGAAAAGATAAAGAGGACAACTTACTAAGCAGTTGGAGAAGAATTCAAATTTGTGACACGTGAGGAAAATAATGGAAGATAACTGTAATGAGTGATGTAGAATGCTAAATAGAAAGTAAAGCTTTACTTATTGAAGTATGAATGGGATGCAATGTAGCTCGTATTTTGTGCTGTAGGTGTTGTAACTTAAGACCTTCGTCAAAACCCTCCATTTAAAGATCTGGGTAACAATTCTGAGAAACTTAGGGGTGTTTGGTTGAAGTATTGTTTTTAAAGAGATTGAGATTTATACATGAGATTTGCATTTGGTGGGAATTTATTTGGTGGGATTTAAAATCCCAATCCTCTGTTCGGTTCTCATCCAAGACACCACCACTAAACCCATCAACACCACCACCAAACTGTCGGCCACCACCTCACCGCCGCCCTTCTCATTCGAACCCTAGCTCCGCCCTTCACTGCTCCCAAATCTGCGAACGCCGACCTCCACCTCACCACCGCTCTTCTCTGTTTTGAACCCTAGCTTCGCCCTTTACTGCTCCCAGATCTGCGAACGACGGGGATGAAGGGGATGACAGAGACGGCGACGACGACGAAGGGGATGACGGTTTCTCGAAGGTGACAGCGACAAAAGGGATGACAAAGAACGACGGCGACGGTTTCTCGAAGGCGGCGGCTAGGGTTTCGACCATGGTTGTAGCGGGTAGGGTTTCGACGAGGGTTGCAGCGGCGACGGTTTCTCGAAGGCGAAGGCTAGGGTTTCGACGAGGGTGTCTAATGCAGCGGCTAGGGGCTCTCGAAGGGGATGACAGAGAATGACGGTGACGAAGGGATTTGCGAAGGGGTGACGGCGGCGGCAAAGGGGCGACGACGGCAGCGGTTTCTGTCGACTAGGATTCGCTGGAATATTCGCCGGAGCAAATACTTCACTTGTGGGATTTCAAAATACTAGGGGGTAGGAGGATTTAGAAATCCCTAATCCATGGGATTTCCTGAACAACCTGGGAATTAAAATCTCACCCTCTTTGGCCAAATCAAACACATCATTTAAAGGGATTTAAAATCTCATTTCCTCAAAATCCTTCTAAATGCAAACAACCAAACATGCCCTTAGTACTTAGGCTCCTGAATTCCATGCCCTCCATGAAGTAACCAGATTTGATTGATTGTTTCTTCTCTCTCTAAGAAGGTAGTAACATTTTAAGACGATTGAAAAACTCAAGACTATGCTAGAAATTTTATTATTAGCCACAAATCAAAGTATTAAATGAAGAAGAAAGATAAAGATGAAAGAAGAGTTTTTAGCAGATTTACTTAGTACACTAAATTAGGGATCATCTATACTACATTATAAAGCATTTAATATTTTCTCTCTTAAAATTTTTAGGACTACTTAATTTTAAGTAGTACGAATAGTTATGCTTAAGATACAAACACTTAAACCAATAGTCTAACCAATCATTCCCTTAATTATCTCAACTAATTTAAGTCAACTATTATTTTAATAAATCATTAAACATCACAACAACTATTTAATTTATCTAATTTTGGCTAAATTACTTACATCTATATAATTCTAGAACTATAGTATCTTTTTCTCTAATAATTTAATAATCATATTTTTTAATTATTTTTCAAAAACTATTTTAACAACTAAAAAAATGGTTGATTGTAAAAAAGTAAAGAATCAGAAAAAGGAGAAAAAATATGGATGTGTTAACTAACACCGTATTTCACACATATCATACTCTACTTTTTAAATCAAACATATTGTCGAGCACAAACTATTGTCATCGCCGCCGATTGCGCGGGTGCAATGCTAGTATCTTATGATTTTTACATGATTTAATTAAAACACGTTTGAGAATTTAGAGAGTTCAAAAAGATATACATAATCGTGAATTTTGTAAGAATATATACATAATAAAGTTTGTAAAGTTATATCATGGATAGTATCAAAAGACTGTTAGTTTTATTTAATTTTAATATGCCGTATTTTTATTTTTAATTTAAGGATAATATTAAATTAATATGGTATTGTGATTAAAATGTCTTAGGATTCTTAACTAAAAAGGTAGTAAACAAAAATAGAAAAGTATATGAAGAACCATACAGAAACAGGAGACAAATGGAGCTTAAATGATTATACAAGCCTGCTAAGATAAGAGAGAAAAAATAATCACATTAGATTGAGAAATTCAAGAACCAATGCCTATTTAGTTCTTAATTAATGCTGACAACACTAGGGAAAGTTGGAGGGATTAATAAGTTAAGTTGTTTCAATGATATAGCGAAGACAAGCAACCCTTGAACAAGGCATTTATGAGGCTATGAGCTGTAATTTTTGGTGTGAATATTATAAGTTGAATACAAACTAACTAAAACTATAACAGAGAAATTCTCACACGAAAACAAACAAATGTAACATATAAAAGCCATTGAGAAAAAGGATTTTCTGCTGATAATATCTACTAGGGGTGAGCAAGAAAAACCGAAACCGAACCAATAACTGAAAAAATCGAAAAAACCAAACCGAAAAAACCGAACCATTGTAAAAACCGATGGTTTTGGTTTTCAATTTTCAAAAAACCGAAAATTTCGGTTTGGTTCGGTTTCTACTTTCAAAACCGCCAAAAAAAAACCGAACCGAACCGTTTGTCAAAAACCAAACCGATATATATATATATATATATATATATATATATATATATATATATATATATAACTGCACGTAACTATTAATTGAGTTTAAATTACATCATAAAAAGAAGAAAATCACCTCTACAATAGTATGCTACTTATAGGTTTCTGTTTACTTTCTGCTACTTTTACTTTCTTGTCTGCTACTTTCATTTTCAAAGTTTTAATTTTCAAATCAGAGGAAGAGAGAGAGGTACTACTCAAGCAGTTGAAGTCTCGCCGGTCGTAGTTTCTGTCACCATCTTCCCTCTGGTAGGTCTCGGTCGCCATCTCCACCTCTCTCGCTGGTCGTGGTCGCAGTCGCCGTCGCCATCTCCGCCTCTCTCGCCGGTCGCAGTAGCCGTCGCCATCTTCGCCTCTCTCGCTGGTCACAGTCTCGCCGCACATCCAGCCCTCCAAGGTAACAAATTCGAGTTTCTACGATCTTTTTTTAGTTCAATTTTCGTTGTTAACAGAAAACCAAGTCTATATTTGAGTTAAATTTCGTTGATGTTACTGAAAATCGAGGGATTGTGAACTGGGTGTTTGTTCATTGTTGTTTGAAAGTTGTCAAATTCGAGGGACTATGTTTATTTATTTGAGACTATCTTTTTTCATATGTTGTATACTTGTAGAGTTGTTGATAATATATGTTTTTTTGTTATCAATCTATGATGGAGGCTGCTTCCAAATTTGAACACATGTATGGTTTGACGAGCACTGCTCCCAGAACTCAAAGACTGAAGAACCGAACAAAAAACCGAAAACCGAACCAAAAACCGAATCTAAAACCGAAAACCGAAAACCGAAAAACCGAATGGTTTTGGTTTTTGGTTTTCCAAAAACCGAAATTTTCGGTTTGGTTTCGGTTTTACCCTAAAACCGAACCAAACCGAACCATGCTCACCCCTAATATCTACTTTATAGATTTTTTGCATATCATATTTCTCCCTTCATGACAAATGGATCCATGAAACATCATGCTTATCGAAAACTAAAAGCATACATCCTAGAACATTCATTTCTTGCGTCAAAGCAAGAAATCGTCCTAGTTAATGACATCTTGCAACAAAACAATGTGAAAAGAAATATGGTTGTTTTCAACTTAGTACCACTAGATGCCAGCCTAGCAGATATAACTTAAGCCAAAGAAACAAATTTCAATAGAAAAGCTCAGATGAAATTAAAATTAAAATAGTGAACAACTAGTCATAACTGATCATAAGATTGATATCACAAGTCATAACATTTGTTTTATTGTTTGTATTAAGTAGAGTCATCGTCCAGATATATTTACTTTCAGTTACGCCATTAAATCGTAAGATCAAGTCAATTTGAAAATTGTGAGATGAAACTAGTCTTGCTTTTCCATCATTTTCCATCACCTACTTGTTTGGCCTAAGTTAAAAATATACTTTGAAATTGCTCGAAGGACTAATCTGGTTAAAAGGATAAATCTTGATTAATTGTTAGTGTAATCAATAAATCAGAATAAAAATTAGGTAACCAATTCTGGTTAACCAACTTAAAGATCTCATCCAAATCACCCTTTTCTTCTCTTTCACAAGTCACAACCATAGCTTCAAAAGTACTGAACAAAGTACCATTTTCAGTCAACAAACACCACCCATAATGCAAAAACACAGATTTTACAGTTTCATACGCATCAATCTTCACAAAAACATTAACATGACATGGGATTTTGTACTGGAAAGTGTTTTTAGGGGTTTTGGGTACAACCCCTTCGACATGAACCAAACTGGAGTCGGTTGAAGGGGCAAGAGCACAAGCTACCTTCTTTTTTATATGGCCTACGTAACTGTTGCCAATTATTCGGCCAGATTAGTATAGTAGTTAGACAATGTTGCAACAACGAAAAAACCATGAAGATAGACCCTAATATCTATATACAGGATTGTCCACCATGAAGAACTGGTCTTGTAAGTGCCGAACACACATTTGACACCAAAATTGACATAGCGTAACACAAACTAATAAACTAAATTACATATAACACACAAGTGACAAACATATAAGGAATATATATATATATATATATATATATATATATATATATATATATATATATATATATATACACACACAAGGGTTTTACTTGATATATGTATATATATATATAGAGAGAGAGAGAGGTGCTAACTACGTCTCCGGTCGGTGGCCAGTTGTCCCTTTGTTTCCCTCCAAACTTTGAATGATTATTTCAATGGCTCGAAATCATACCTTCAGTAGCCCTAACGGAAAAATAACCAAGGTCGATACAGGAGTTTGAAGTTTTTGTGCATTCATATCCCTTTCTACCGTAACTCCATTTATCACCGGGGAGTTTGTTTTAACTTATTATAATGTCTATGTTCTCGATTTAATTTGTGTAAGTTTATCTGTTTCGCTTATTTTTTTTGTCGGAAGTACTATCAAATTCTAAGTCATAAGGTAAGACAAAAAATAAAATTTTAACAAATAAACCATAAATATAAGTCTATAATAAGTTTAACTAAACCTCTTTATTTTAAAAATCATAACTTTTAGAACAATGTTAGAATAAAAAACTTTTGTTTGTAATAACTGAAATCATTCCCGTAATATCTATGAGAATGAGTCTTGATTGATTGTCGTCCACTCTCATCAAAGATGAAGATTCATCTTCATGATGATCATCAATTATTTCAAAAACCTATATGGTTGGTTTTATTATTGCCAACATTGTCAAACTACAATACTGACCGAAAAAGTGGCAGCAGTCAAATCGATCATATCAAAAAGGACATAGCTAGTATTCTTGCCCCTTCAACAAACTTCAGTTTGATTCATGTCGATGGCTATATACTCAAAACCCCTTAAAGCACTTACCAGTACAGAATCCCTTGTCATGTTAATGCTTTCTTCAAAATGGATGCGTATGAAACTGTAAAATATGTGTTTTTACAAATATGGGTGGTGTTTGTTGTCTATTGACTGAAAATGGTACTTTTTTCAATACTTCTAAAGCAATGGTTGTGAAAGAGAAGAAAAGAATGATTTTCATGAGATCTTTAAGTTGGTTGATCATAGTTCGTTTACCTAATTTTTGTTGAGTAATGTCCCACATCGGACGGAGAGTGACTTTGTAATGAGCTTATAAGAGTCCTGGGCTACTCCTCTCATAACCAATTGGTTTTGAGTTGAAACCCCACAAACTTACATGGTATCAGAGCAAGGTTCACCCACGTAACCCATAAGTATCCACGTGTTAGGCGCGAGAAAAAAAAAGAACGCCACACGTGAGGGGGCGTGTTGAGTAATGTCCCACATCGGACGGAGAGTGACTTTGTAATGAGCTTATAAGAGTCATGGGCTACTACTCTCATAACCAATTGGTTTTGAGTTGGAACCCCACAAACTTACAATTTTTTCTTAAGATTCATTGATTACACTAAAAATTAACCAAGTTTTGCCTTTTCAAGTAGGTATGGCAAAAAAACCCGTACCAGATGGGGAACCCGTTCTCCGACCCCGATTTGACCGGGGAATCCCCGAGTTGACCGGGGATGGGGACGGGGATTCCCCGAACTTAGAAACGGGGATGGAGGAGGGGATGGGGATACCTCAGTTCACCGACCCCGACCCCGATCATATATATATATATATAGGGGAGAGTTCATGCGAGAACCGTTGTTAGTGCGAGAACCGCGAGAACCAATCTCGGTCGTTCCTTGGATATGAGAAGTTTCATGGATGGTGAGTGTGGAGGGATAGAGTGTGGCAAGGTGCATGTGAGGAATTCATGGGTGGGCAATGACATTGAATGAGGGAGAATTGGACGGCTCAGATTGGTTCTCGCGGTTCTCGCACTAAGAATGGTTCTCGCAAGAACTTTTTCATATATATATATATATATATATATATATATATATATATATATTTAAAGTAACATTTCTCATATAGATATGCATTTGTGTCGAATCTAATATTTTTTTTAAATTAATATGCATATTAATAAGATTGTTTTTTGTTTGAATACGATTTATAAAACATAGAGAACGAAAAAACTAATATGATGAAATTTCTAATATAGTTTTTGTAGATTCGTCAATGAAAGTATTATAAGCGTGTTTCATGAACATATATGTTAGAGAAATTATCTATTTGATCTATATTGTTATGTGTATTATAGAACAAATAAGTAAATATATGATGTCTTTTATCAAATAACATTGCATATCTAACGAAACTATTAAAATACTTGATTGATTACATTTTGATAACCGGTTGGGAGGGTTAAATTAGATTTGTAATTCTAGTTTTGTTTGAAAATTCTGATGTATATTTATTTAGAAAAATCGATTTTGTAGATGGAGAAAATAACTGATTCCCCGTGGGGATCCCCGAAACCCGACGGGGATGGGGATGGGGATAGGGATGGGGATGCAAGTCAATTCCCCGGCGGGGATGGGGGCGGGGATGGGAAGAGCGATCCCCGACACCCCCGACCCTGTTATCATCCCTATTTTCAAGTCAACTCTTACTTTATCTTTGAATTTCAAATTTCAATTGTTACTTTATCTAGACACACAAGTGTGTGACATGTTATATAAAGTCCGGTTACCTAATTGGACAGGTCATCATAAACTTTGTTATCTACTTAGACAATAAACAAATTTAATAACCGAAAGTTATTTTCGAGCTTTTCCTTTCTTATAACAGATGCTAACGTACCACATTCTCCACACTTGCCATCATCAAGATACATTATAACTATCAAAATACTGTAGATATCAATTATGAAATGAATATATTTGTTTATCAAGTATCAAATATATTAATAATGTTTATTAATTATATTGAACATGCGTATTCATTATTCATGAAATTCCACTTTAGCTAACAATTCGAGTCCATCATAAAACACAAAACCTAAACTGATAGGGAATGATGTGAAACTAATCAACGTGATATCTTTTTTCAATTTCATTCTCAGATATATTTCTAGGTATTACGAACAAACTAACATGTTAATAACACTAGACAAGTCATTAGTTGGAACAAAAAAGAATATTCCATTGCACTCTCTTTCTAGTATGTTTGACAAGGTTTTCGAAACATTTCAAAGTTAATATATGTTCCAATTTCTATCCTTAAATAAACAATATATTATTTTTCACTTTGATATGAAAAAATAGGACGAGTGGATCTATATATCATTATTTAATAGGTAAAATGATAAAATAAAAGAATTATATAAAAATTATATATCGTTTGTTTTAAAGGACACATCTCTACAAAATCAAGAGAAATTTACATATATATCTTTATAACTCCTTTAATTACTCCTTTAATTACGTATATATTTTTACAAAAATAATCCTCTTACACTATATACATTTTCATATATGTGATTTTAATTAAATGAAGAAGGAAGAAAGGTAAAGATAAAAGAAGAGTATTTAGAAGTTTTACTTAGTAAACAAATTAGGGATTTTTTTTATAAAGTTTAAATGATTTGATTAAAAATATGTTTGAGAATTAAGAGAGTTCAAGAGGATATATATAATATTGAATTTTGTAAGAATTTATACATAATGAAGTTTGTAAACTTATATACGAAATTCTACAAATATAAGAGAAGAAAGAAAAAAAAATTCACTACCAGTAATATTATGCACAACCCATTAAATGATAGCCACGAGTTTTTTATACTTTCTATTTTATAATATTCACCATTAAATTTGTCATATGTCATCAGACATACATTAGACCTATAAATTATTATTCTTATTGATGTTTAGAAAGACTCAAAATCAAACTCACTTTTTAATACCACAGAAACTAGCCATTAAAAAATAAAAAGAGCTATTGCTACCACTAATGACTAAACCATCATAATCCTTACATGCAAAATATAAAAAAACATATTACATATTCTTTGTCCATAAAAATAAGGGTAACTAGTTGATTTCACTCACACGTTGTAGCGGGATTTTAAGATGAATAAAATATAAAAATTAATATTCCAATACAATGTTTTAAAATAAAAAGTGAAAATAGGTTAAACAATTAAAATTGTACTGCACCATTTGATTTAGATTCATGTATTTGCGTTTTAGTTATCATATTACGTCCAATATAACCATTTAGTTAGTATTATCAATCTTTATGATTGAAAAAAAAAGTTTTAATGAAAAATAAGAGAACCATCATAGTATCATACATGTGATATTATCAATCTTTACAACCGAAAGTGTTTTAATAAACTAATCCAGCTTCCTAAAATTATACTCTTTTAGAAGCTGCTAACTTCTATAATGATATGATTGTAGCAGTAAATTAGCTATTTGAGTTATGAGAAAAATAATGATTAATTATGCAAATCTATTAGAATAGTACAGAAACCTGCAGATTAGTGTTAATTGTGCTACATCGAATGGAGTTTCTAAGAGGGTTTAAAGGCCATTCAGTCTTAGTATATCGACCTCAACATTGAGTCCAAACGACAGCAACAAGAATTCTCCTGTGTTTGGCAAGTTATCTCCTGCAAAGATTTTATTAGTTGATTTTGTCAGGCTACTATAAAAGGTACTTAGAGAACAAAATATGATAAATTATGCCAATGAGTACTAACGAGCTGCCACTCCGTTGTTTCTTTGACTTCTTATCTGCTTTCAAAGATAATGAATCTTTGTCCAGTTCATGTCCTCTCCTCTTCTTTAAATTACTGCAGGCAAGTACAGCAAACAAAACGAATTTGGTAAATATTTTAATTCAGAAGAGGAGTGAGATCGTCCGTTCGTCAGTTTTTTCAGTCTATTGGTTGTTACCGAACCAAAACAGACAGGACTGAAACCTGATCTATAAAAAACAAGGACCAAAAATTGGACCGGGCCTGGTCAAGAAATCAAAAACCTCTCAACATCTGCCTCCTCTGCATGTTTATCCAGCCAGCTAACACTTCCTGTGTGAGGTGGAAGCAATGATCCTGATATATGGAGTATTTCCTCATCAAAACTGCAATGAATTATCATTTGAAAACAGAATAACTTCAATTCTGTAATATGCATTCTATATAATCAAATGTAACCAGCAACAAAACACTTAATAAGCACATAGAATCCAAATTACCACAAGAATAAGAAAATCCTGTCAAAACAATTGAGAGGCCATCAGATTTGAAGTGAAAGTAATAGAAAGGACATGTAGATGCATTTGTGTGCATCAAAGAGTGTGTGGATCTGCTAGCATATTCAAACAAGGGTGAAAGGTTTCTTTAAACTTTAACCTGCTTTCCACCATGATGGAAAATCATATTGTGATTTTAATTCTACCCTTAAAGGTTTTACCTCATTTGATATTAAGATAGTATTTTTTAACCCAACAAACAGAACAGATAGACACCAACAAAATAAATCAATAGTATCTCATAATCAGTGTTCTAAAAGGCACGCCATGGCATCACCAAAGCTTCGACAAGGCACAAGGTGTGGCACAGCCGATAAGGAATGGTCCTAGGCACAAGGGGTAGGTGTTTACCCATTAAATAGCTCGCTTTTTAACGTGACACACACAAAATCACTCATTTGTGATAAATTGAACTTTTATCGTAACAGATTTGCGATCGTGCATATTAAACTTCCATACATTTGTATTTTGTAATTAGTATATGTTACTTTGCTCTCCATATGCGAAACTATATGTAATTTCCTAATTTGTACACATATAACTATAAATTGCATATATAAATTATAAAGTATATATAATATTATCGAATTAAGTCGTGCATTAATAAAACGTCATGGTTTTGCTGTGACTCCTAAGACTTAAGACTTGACCATGCCGCCACGACATGTCTTACGTTATTTAGAATCATGCGCATAATGCATCTACATGGGAAAACAACAGACAAAGACAGAGACATTGCTTTGGATAATAAGAATCATGAAGAATATACCTCTTGACTACAAAACGTATAATGGATCCAATTTCCATCTTATGGCGCTTATTATATGTGCTAGCATATGTTTCCTTTCCATGTTTCTGGAACAAGAAAGATTTTGCTGCCATTAGTTTCGGAATGTCAACCCACTGTGTGTGTTTGTGTGTGTGTGTGGATAGATGGAGAAAAGTAAAGAATTTGGTAAAACTTACTCATGTACTTACAACTTTGTAACTGAATTCTTCACGAATGTCTTCTTCTATTATAGTTGCTGATGAAAAACCAAGAACAATAACGTGTATGGAATGCTCTCCAAGTTTGGCCACCTTTCCTTCTGAAAGCAGTTATTAGTAGAAAGTTTAAGATATAAAATACACAACAACATCGAATTTAAGAATCAATTTGAGCATTGAAAAGTAAAGCAAGATTTCAGATAAACAAGTCTAGCATTTACATGTAATGCTACATATCATGAGAACAATAAGAGCAATACCTAATAGCATGTCTGGTTTAGGATAAAAAAGTAATAGTCGTGCTTGTAGTCTCACACCAAAATAAGGATTCAGGCCTGGAAGAATCCTTGCCAGCTCCTGTTCAGTAGAAGCACTGTAAGCCAACAGAACACCATCATATGTTTCATTGAACCTGCAAAAGTAATTCAAGTACGAGATATGATAAGAAGAAACAATAATTCAAGATACTCATGGTACTACATTCATACCAGCTGATATAGCGATGAAAAATTACTACTTACTCCTCAACATATACTCATATAGCAAATTCTTGTTTGACTATTATTCTTACTAACTTTATAGTACAGGTACAAAGTTTGTAAATCTACCAGCTACTACGAATTACAGACACCTGCTACACTAACTACAGAATGTTACAAAGTTTGTAAAGGCGCACATTCTGCACAAGGATTATAAAGTTTCTCATTTTGAGTTTTTGACCACTAGAGAAAAGAAATGAATTTTTGTGATATTTACTTAACTACTTATCCTTGGTTTCACAATGATCGACATAACAGATTTAATAATTGAATTTGGATTATTTATCAAAATATCGTAATGTTTGCATGTTTGGCTTGATATGAAACCAAGTGCCAAGTAAAATGATTATACTGTTCCACCACTCTTTCCTAGGAGTGAATAAGTGAATTGTGTTTTGCATGTACAGTATGTAAAGCGCCAAGTTGCATAGGTAGTTGGGTACAAATAACAAGCATTCAGAATACCAATGACTAAAACTTCACATGATAACAAACTAAAACACAACAAAATTTGCCCCCCAGATATCAGAACATTGCAAAAAATATCACCTACTTTACAATCGCAGAGTAGTTGTGGGACTTATAAATGTCAAGAAAATTCTTCTGTGAAATGAATCATCTACCAATCGATAGAACATATATATACCATATAACTACTACTAACAGAATGCATTGCCCAGAAACTAACTCCATAACCTTGCATTTATTAAGCAATCAGCTGCCTCGGAGCTTAGGATTTAGTATACTAAGCATGCTGACCTCAACTATAACAATTTACATGATTATCACTTACGCGCACTGCTGAGCCATGATACCTGCTTGTGACATATCCATCTATACAATGCACTACTCTCAGGTTCACCTACTAGAAACCTACTATTACAATGAAATCCTTGATTATAATATGCTCTATGTTTCCTTAGTCACTGATACATTGAGATCATCGTTTGAAAAGATAAATATTAGAAATGTTCCGGTGTCAAGTTATGTTATATATAGGCATCGATTTATTATCTTTTGCTATTTATGGAAACAATGATATGTTTCCCCAAAGATGGATATTTGCATGAAAAACAAAGAAGTTCATGTCCGATGAAATATAAGAAATAAAGGAAAGATGAAGAAGAATTACTTGAAAAGCATTGAACTCAGCTCACCAAAAATGGCCTGAGAGACATTCTTGGACTTTGATGGATGTAAATACACCACCAATTCCGCATCAGATACCTTCAATCCCTCCATTGATACTCCTGTAGCTGAAAGTTGAAAATCCTAACCAAAAGTCATAAACCCCAATCTCCAATGTTTAGAGAGTGAACTTGCCTACTGAACATAATGTACACTGGAATGGCAATGGGATGGATTCCAGAAGAGTCACGTCCCCAGACAAGAAACCCAAACCCATCTCGCTCGAATACAATTAACAGTTAGAAAACAGTTAACATTCTGCTTCAAAACAATTTTGGAGAGTATAATTGCCATATATACTTGACATGTACCATTTGAAAACAATTAACATTGTGCTTAAACATGCGTGCAAACAATTAATATTTTGTTGAAAGCTTGAACCAAAACTTGTGTTTGTATTAGAGCCATTAACTTGTGGTTGTGTATCCATATCACCGACAATCTTGCAAAAACTAAATGTCCCATAGTCCCAACTACTACCTATTGATTAATTGAAATTGAAAAAGGTAAATCAGCATTTGAACACTCAAGTCCACTTGAATTTGATGAAGGTGAAATGGGTATCAAGTTACAGGGTTAGCAAATAGCAATATATATACATGAATCAAATCAGCATCTCAATTTCCAAAAAGTTAAAACAAACAGAATGTGTGTATATCTGAACCCAAAAAGAAAAATAGAAACAAACCCATGATTAACAAGTAATATGAACAAAAAAAATCGTTCTGTAGTGTTCTGCCATTCCTATGTCTAAACATATAATTAGAACAAAACAGTGAAGATTAACAAGAACATTAGACCAATTTGAACAAAAGAGTGAGCAATTAACAAGAACAAGTAGTCAGCACAAGTACAAGTACAAAGATTAACAAGAACATTAGAGCAATTTGAACAAAACAGTGAACCACAAGAACGATAGAACAAGAACAGTGAAAAGAACAAGAAAACTTACGAGATAAATGGCGTGACGAGTTGGCCAGAGACGGCGAGTCGACGGTGGTTTTTGGGTCGGCGACGGAAAATCAGCGACGCAGGAGATCGGAGGAGACGGAAATCAGCGGCTATTGGCTTGTTAAGGGCGGTGGTTGTTGGCTTGTTAAGGGTGGTCGTTGTTGGCTTGCAAACGGCGGTGGACGGGTGGCTCGGCAGCGGTTAACGGCGGTCGACGATGGAGCAGAGGAGAGGACTCGACGATGGAGTCATGGGGCATATGAGAGGAGTCGAGTGGTCGAGGATATAAAGCTAAGGGGGTTGGGCGGCGGGAACTAATTGAAAACCCTAACATATTAAAGATACCGTTAATATAAATATTATATACACTATATATAATTGCAAATATACATTAGAGTTAATTACATTTTTGGTCCCGTGGTTTACACAAAATCACAGATTTAGTCCTTGTGCTTCATTAATTACGAATTTAATCCTTGTGTATTACCATTTGTTTCAATGTTGGTCCCTGGTCCACTTAAAAAGACTAAAATACCCCTCATCCCTTAATTTATTCTTTTCTTTTTAAGTTTTATTTATTTAAATAATAACTATTATTAAAAAGTGTAATTAATTCAAATAATAATTAAGTTAAAATAAGAAATATATAAACACTCTCTTACACACACTCACAACATATACTCTCTCCCTCGTCTCTGCTTCACCATCGGCTGCTCCACCGCCATCACCACCATCCAACGCCACCGCCACCTACAGCCACCACCCACATACTTCCACTCCTCTCTCTCTCTCTATCGTCTCTCTATCTGTCCCCCTCCTCTCTCTCTCTCTTTCTCTCTGCCACAAAACAAACCCCTGAAATCGAAGAAACCCTCTGTCGACACACAAATCGAACCAGGAAGATGAATCCCTCGAATCGAACCAAAACCGAACCAGGAAGACCATCGAAGAAACCCTGAAATCGAGGAACCCCTCGAATCGAACCAGGTGAGCAGGAAGACAATCGAAGAAACCCTAAAATCGAGGTCCCCACCGCCACCGTATGCGAAGAACACCATCAATGGCGGCGGCGGTGGTTCAGATCTATGGCGAGAGCAGAGAGAGAGACAAAAAAATAAATACACCCAACCGAACGATCTCTGCCTCGCATCACCTCGCATCGGAGAGAACCACCACCCACCACTGCCTCACATCGGAGTTCAGATATTCGATCTCTGCCAGATGTCCTTCAAATTTAGGGTTTTCGACTTTCTTGAATTTGTTTGAAACCGGTGGTGGTCTTAATCGAACGATGTCCTTGTTGACGGGTTTTGTTGAAAACCTTTGTTGATGTCCTTGTTGACGGTGGTGGTTATGCTGCAGGGACGGTGGTGGTTGTGCTGCAGGGGACGGCGGTGGTGATTATGCTGTAGAGGGACGGCGGTGGCGGTTGAGCTGTAGGGGGACGGTGGCGGTGGTTGCTGTACGTCAATGTACAGAGAGAGAGACGGAGACATTTAAGTGTGTATTATTTGATTAATTACACTTTTTAAAAAAAATTATGATTTAAATGAATAAAACTTAAAAACAAAAGGATAAATTAAGGGATGAGGGGTATTTTAGTCTTTTTAAGCGAGCCAGAGACTAACATTGAAATAAATGGTAATGCATAAGGACTAAATCCGTAATTAATGAAGCACAATGACTAAATCTGTGATTTTGTGTAAACCACAGGGACAAAAAATGTAATTAACTCTATACATTATTATGCAAATTGTATTAAAAGAAAATGAGATTTGTCTAAGCTATCCCAGTACACAATTAATTTTATTTTCTTTAAAACAATACTACCAAATTCTATAATCCTCACATCATATGCGAGTTATTATATAGTATGAAAATTATTAGAATGCTTATTGTATACAATGCTAACTAAACATCATATATAAAAAATACTGTTTGCAACTTTGCATACAATATAAACATTATGAAAATTGATTATATTGTTTTAAAAAATTTAAAGTTGATTCTATACAACAATAATCAAAAGAAAGTTCATTATATTTTCATATAATTTACCCCATTACTAATTATTGTCTCAGATTTATTAGTGTGAGACCTTATATGCTCTGAATTTGCTGCGTGGAACAACCTCCATCGTGCCTTGATAGTAGCTTATTTTTTATTTTTTTAGACTTTTTAACTAATACATTTATGAGTGACATCATATTAATTGATTTTCTTCTTCTTTTCTTATGCATGGGAAATAATACATATACAATCTTCACTTCATTTATATTTATGATTTTATATATACTATATTATAAAGTATTTAAATTTTAAGTGTTTTCAAATTACTAAATTGCCCCTCGTATAAACTAAATTGAGTAACTATTAGATATATTTAATAAAATTCTTATATTTCTTAGTAATAAATAAACTTTACATATTTAAGAAAATCAAAGTCAATATACTTTTTTTAAAGTCAAAACCAATACAAATTAACTTAATTATTAAAAAAAAAATTCATAACTTATTTTTTAAAATATAAAACAAAAGTAAATGAAATAGAAAAAAGACAAAAAAAAAAAAATAGACATCACCGTATTACATAATACTATACTCTCTACCTCTTGAAAATAGACATGTTCAAAAGTATAAATTATTAGTTGTCGTCGTATTACGCGTGTATAATGCTAGTATTATTTTAATTAATACATTTATCACGTCGTGTGGAGCCTTTAACAAAATTATTAGTGATTTTTATGTATTTCCATCGCTAATAATTATACTTTTGAAATCAACGGTATTTATTATTTTTTAGATTTTTAAACTTATTTTATTTTCTTTTGATTTAAAAGTCTTGTTTTCTTTGTATTGATTATTACTAAACTTAATGTGAAATTAGCAAATAAGACGGTCGTGTAATTTGTTATGGTGGTAAGTGACCACTACGTGTTTAAGTGACGAGCTGAGTAGTGGAAGTGAAAAATTAAGTGAGCGTGATGGAAGGTGACACTCCTAGCACTCTAATTAGTCATTGATTGTTTCGTGCACATGAACCCAACATATAACAATTACCCGGATAAGACTACATGTTTAATCTGGTTTAAGATAGTTCTAGTCTGTTCGTTCATTTCCAACCAGGTGAATTCCGGTTAATTGATTACCCGTTATAATATTGCTTTGATTGGTTTTGTTACTCAAATTTAAATACACCGTCAATTAAGTATATTAATAGAAAAACACTGGCAATGTCGTTGTTTACATACACTTTTACGTTAAAATTTCTTATTTTGTAACTTCAAAAGAAGCAACACCATATTTTTAGATGATGTCTCTTTTACCACGAAGTAGGGCTTTATTTGTTTTTTCAAATACGGTCTTATTCTAAAGAAACGTATGCGGACACACGAATTGTGCGCCACGTTTCTAATAAGCTTGTTTGTTTTTTTGTAAACATAAGACCTTATTCTGTCTTATTTTTGCTTATTTTGAGAAGCTAAAAACTACATATTTTTTTCGCAGACATTTTCAGACTTAAGACATTCTGAACCACATCTTCTTCTAAAGACATGAAGTAAAACATAAGACATTTATGTCTTTGAAAACAAACAACACCTAAAGCTCGATAGTGGGAAGCAACATCTAACCCTCAATTTACCTCTTGAGATGAAAGAGTTAATACCGAAGTAAAAGTTTTTGCTATTGAAGTTATTGCTGATAAGATGTAATAACAGACTTTTCTATGAGTTTCAAACATGATTATATTTGTAGATAAGGGCATCTTTAGTTAGCAAACATGATAATCTTTGTAGGTATATTGGGCAAATCCTTGTTTATAAACATGAAAAATTTAATCGATGTTGTTCAAACCGAAGCTAATACGAAACACTTTCATTGTTTGTTAAAGAATGCAAAACACCTAGGTTTTGTTCAAAAATTAATATCCGAATTAAATTATAACCGGACTATTAATTATAAGTTTTCATATTTAAATATCTAATATTTATAAAAATAATCAAAAACCTCTAACACTACTTAAATTGACCATTCAACGAGTGGTTCCTTCCACTTGCAAACATAATGGCAAAGTAAAAAGTAGTGCAAGAGTGTCTGGTGTGGGAAGGGGTGAGATATAAGATGGTAAGTGTATGAGATATGTGGTGGTAAGGGGGTGGAGGTGGTTCCAGTGTGATGTTTTTGAAGAAGAGGTGCATGCCACATTGTGTGATAAACAGATAAAGGTCAAGTTAGTCTCTCTCTCTCTCTCTCTCTCTCTCTATATATATATATATATATATATATATATATATATATATATATCTCACACACACACACATATATATAGACAAAAGTTCATGCGAGAACTGTTGTTAGCGCGAGAACCAATCTAAGCCGTCTAATTCCCTCTCCTTCAATGTCATTGCCCACCCATGAATTCCTCACATGCACCCTGCCACACTCTATCCCTACACGCTCTCCATCCATGATACTTCCCATATTCAAAGAACGGCTGGGATTGGTTCTCGCGGTTCTCGCACTAACAACGGTTCTCGCATGAAATCTCCCCTATATATATATATATATATATATATATATATATATATATATATATAATATAGTCACAACATCTAAATTTTTGTTTTGTAACATATTTATTTTCTTTACCTTTTCGGCTTTTCCCATTTCTCTTGTTGTTTTTTCTCCATCAAGTCCTTTATTAACTTCTAAAATATATAAGGTGTAATTAGTAACTTGAAATTATTTAGAATTAAAAGATTAAAAAAATAAAGTAAATTAGTATATAATTTTCTAATTTGTTTAATTATATGAGCTAATTAAAAAAATAAAAAATGTTTGTAAATTCTGTTAATAAGTTAATCAGATTTATGAGTTTTACTTATACCCATTTTGGATAATTAAGTTAAAATATTTATTATATGATAGAATACTTAAAATGAAAAGTTTGGTTATTAAATTTATTAAAATTTGTATTGACTTTTTTCTTTTTAAATATGTAATGTTTAGTTATTAAAATGGAATATTATAATCTTATTAACTTTATTTATTAGTTACCTTATTTAATGTTTTCTATTTAGTTTATATAAGGGGTAATTTAGTAACTTAAAATTACTTAAAACTTTGAGTTTAAGCAAAATGCTTAAATAATTTATAATATAATATAGATATATTTGTCTCTTTTTATATATTTGATTTTTGACTGACTTTATAGATTAATCTCATAATTTAATATAGTAAACAGTGATCATTAGAATTGTGTTGGAACAAGTGGTAAGAGAAAATAGCCGGAATACTGGTATGCTAATGTGGATAATAATACAGTATCGACGTGACGGAGTTTGGCATGGTACTCTTCACGTAAAAAAGAGTGGCATGATAGACTGTAGTAAATTTTTTCATAATTGACCGGTGAGTTACCGAGTCATGTATTAGATACGGGAGATGATATTTTCACTTATAAAATTGATTCATCAATTACAAACTAATACTTTACTAACTTGTAACATAACTTAACTCCATAGATGTTATACCTTTAATGGGTAAATTAAATTTATAACAGGAAGAATCACCTATTAGATATTTAGCAATAGCAATGCCTGCTCAAGTGCCCATAGAGTGACAATGATGGGTTATGTGGTGGCCACTCCATCCGCTTAGCAGGCTGCGGAAGACTTAACGGCTCGATCGAGACTTGTTGGTGTCCTTATTCAAGGAGGTAGGTGAAGGGTTTCCGTTACATGTATAATTCCCCACATCTCCTTCTTTTTTCATAGCAGAGATCACGGGGAGAAGAGATGGGTTCTACTGCTAGATTTTGCTACAGAGATGCATTGCCATTTTCAGCAATGGTGATGATCGAGTGTATCATAGTCGGCGGAAACACTTTATTCAAATCAGCCACTTCTCAAGGCCTCAATTCATACGTTTTTACCACTTACGTCTTCATCGTCGGCTTCATTTTTCTTATACCTTGTGCATTCATCGTCCGCAGGCAATTCTTATCCTAATTATTCCATGATTTTGTATTCTGTTAGTCCTCCCCCTACTTTGACTTGAACTTCTTTCTGTGTGTGCAGAAGATCAAATGTCCCGAGGCTGAAAATATCCATTATTATCAAGCTTTTCCTTCTTAGCTTGATTGGGTAATCTATCTTCAACTCAGTTTGGCCATCTGTATAATTTGTTCATACTTTGACTTTTTAGAATTGTCTGGAACCCTAATAAATGTTAGGCATTAAAAAACAAGCCCAGTAAAAAGACTGCAATTATGCGACCTAGATAAAGAGTGGATTGGGTATTAGAAGAAGTCAATTTTTACTTCTAAAATATACTAATTTCAGTTCAAGTTGGACATGAATTCTTGTAAGATAGAGGACATCAATTAAGAAACGCAGAAATTTCATATTTAAGCAAGCGGTCAAGCTTGAACCAACTAACTTTACTGATACTGGCAAACTGGAAATACATTCTTGAATGATCCCATAGCAACAAGTCTTTACTGGACTGGAATCTGAAACTAACATGAATTTATAAGTTTAATTGAAGATTAGAACTTACACACCGTGACCCCTGTATACTGTATGGTATACTTTCTTGTTTAGTTTTCTATCTATGTTATTGGCTGTTCGGATATTTAAGAAATGCATATTTAAAATGAGTTATTAATCCTCTAAGAATAAAAAATAGTGACGAATTAGCATATGACCGCTAGCATACGAATGGTGGTGTTTATGTTCTTTTTACGCTGTCTTATATCACATATACTTTATGTAACTTGTAATATTAGTGATTGATTTTGAAGTTAAACAGTAATCTTCTAGAATCTTAGGTATTTAACTGTGAGTTTTTACGTGGAGAAAAAAAGTTCCATCAGCAGCCACTTTTGATTGTACAAAATTTGGTAGGAGCTCCTCTATAGTGCTTTTAACATGCACCATTGGGCAGGGGAAACAGTCAAAAGCATGTCTTGAAAGACAGTTTGGAGTGTTCTCCAGTTATTTACCTCTTTTTGCATGTTATGCTGTCTTAACGATTTAATAATACATGCATATCACTTTACAATTGCAATGGCTATATGTACTAGATTCTAGCAAGCATAATTTGTTTTCGTTTTAAACTCGATTTTCTTTATTTTAGTGACTGCCCTTGTGATCCCAACTTAACATCTTTTAGTTCAAAATTTGTTGTTTCTTATTTTAGAAAAAAGATTTGTTGTTGTTGTTCTTTTTTTCCCATATAACTGCCCCATGACTGAATTGTGTAAGTTATATTGAAATGCAATCTTTCTTGTATACAATTTTTGGTTTTGACTATTTGAAGCCAGCTTATTTAGTACAGCCCTGTCATTTTGGGTGTTTTGTGAACCTCATCTGATAAAGGGTTTGGTGTGCAAGTTACTTACATAGTCAAGTTCTTGTTACTTCTGCTCCATTTCTACCAGTAACATTCCAATCAACAATGTAATGATCCCCATGATTATATACCAGGTACTTCTCTCAGATATTTGGATATGTCGGTATCAAATACAGTTCTCCAACACTTTCATCAGTTATGAGCAATCTGGCACCTGCTTTCACCTTCATACTTGCATTCATTTTCAGGTACTCCTACATATTTTGATGTTACTCCTTACACTTTGCTCTTTTTTAAGAGAAATGTGTAGATCTGTAGAACAAGTTAATGTTTTGACATCAAGTTTTTCTCTTTTACTTCTGGTCCATAATAATGCATCAGTTCTTTTTTATAATTTCGCTTATTATGTTGAATAACAAATTTTAGTTTATCAGGATGGAAAACCTGAACTTGCGGAGCTATGCTAGCCAAGCAAAAATTGTGGGAACAGTAGTGTCAATATCAGGTGCACTTATAGCGACACTATATAATGGTACATCGGTTACTTCTGTATCATCAGATTCTTCAAGCTTGTATTGGATTCTTGGTGGGATTTTGCTTGCAAGTCAGAATTTTCTACTTTCATTCGTTTTAGTTTCCCAGGTACCAAAATTGCTTAAACTTTAAAATCATTTTCCCCTAGGGGTAGCATATTTAGGGAACTTGAGTATTTTTAGTGACCTTGCAGGCACATATAATGATGCAGTATCCAGTGGAACTAATGGTTGTTTTTATCTTTGGGCTAAGTGGGTTAATTGTAGCTGCACTTGCAGGGTTAATTATGGTGAGAGATTTAGATGCTTGGAAACTTAAACCTGATATGATGCTGGCTTCTATAATTTACATGGTAAGAAACCTAAACAAAGAATTTTATGAATACATGTAGCTTCAGAATTTTTGTTTCATTGTGTCTTTGGTTATATGTTGTATATAGGGCATCTCTACTGGATTTCTGAGCGGTCTGATTCAAGTATGGGCTCTGAAGTTGAAAGGGCCAGTGTATGTAGCCATGTTTAAGCCTTTGTCAATTGTGATTGCAGTTGTGATGGGTGTTATATTTCTCGGCGATTCCCTCCATCTCGGAAGGTCCTCTCTCTCTCTCTCTCTAGTTTACTTGAATTAACAAAGTTTATTATGTAAAACTTGTTAGTCTCCAAATTAATCAACTTTAGTAACAATGAAGTGTAATTTTGATGTAGTGTTGTCGGGGGAATAATAATATCGTTAGGATTCTATGCTGTGTTATGGGGAAAAGCCAAAGAAGACAGCACTGTTCATTACAAGGAAGCATTGTCATCATCATTATCATCCACCCAAACAGAAACTACCCCTCTGCTGCAACCGCTTGCTCTTGAAGAGGGGCAATAATGAGCAGTGGTAGACGAGACTTTGTGTAGTTGTACTTGTCTATAACTTTGTAAAGGATATCTATACAATATTATCATGACATATCGAAATTTATTTACTTCCTCCTTTTGCTATCACTATGTATTTAAATATATTGTACATGTTATGGACTCTTTTCTCATTTGCAATGTTTCAAGTATCCTACCCTTGAATTCAGTATACATCTTTAAATTTTTCCTTTTCTTCACATATCAATATACAAATGCATTCATCCTTTCTGATGTATTGTGGTTGACATTTTAATAATCAAAATAAAACATGCAATAGATCTTTCAATCACGTTGCACAACAAAACGACTACAAAAGTCAACGCACACATACATTGGAAATACTACTGACATTTACTAGATCACACAAGCAATGAGCCAATGAGTTTCGTAAATGTGCACGAACTTTACATTCAGAAAAACATATCTCCCTTCTGTAAAAGTTTGAAACTAGCCAAGTCTTAATAAGCTCGAGCTCGGGCTCAAGCTAGGACTAAAGCTTATTTAGTAAACAAATCCGAACTCGAGCATCGAAGAGTGAGCTCGTTTAGGCTTGCGAGCCTAAACAAGCTTCATATACAAAATTAATTAATTTAATCATATGTTTTCTTATATATATTCTTTTAATATGAATTCAAAATAGTACCTCAAGGCTAAATGAGCCGAGCCTCGGGTTTCGTAATCCTTAAACGAACCGAGTTTGAGTCTAAAAAATCCTAAACGAGCATTGGAGCATGACTCGATAAGTATCATGTTCGAGCTCGGCTTAACTCGTTTACATCCCTACACCCAATCCTGACCCAAATACCCAAATTTGAATCCATCAACATATACAATATTCGAGCTCGAACTTGGAAAATCCTAATTTTTATTTTTTCATACAAGTTTGAATTATAATTATCACATAAGTTGTAAAAATAAGTCGGAAAAAAAGCTTTAACCAAACACCCCGCATGTGTATTCTCATCCCAAGTCCCAGCTCTGTGCAAGGTGCGTCATCGTCATTTGATTCGTCGGCTCCCTCCTCTGTCGACAATTTCTCCAGCAAAAGAAACGTTATACACCTTAACCCTTCTCTAACCCCACCGCTAACACCGTCGTCCCTCCGCCACAAGCAATTTTATTTATTGTAATGGTCGATACCTATCTGTGACTAAATTTTAGTTCTTTTGACAGTAGATACTGCAGAGAGCAAATGAGGGGAATAATTGCAGGTCGTCGGATACGTAATGCTGGAGTTCACTACAGCTCTTCAGTCGGTGATGTTACATCAACAATCAAATATTCTTTCTCCTTTAGAACGAAACCATCGTTGTCAATACCCATCTCCCAATTTCAAGTCGGACATAATAAGAACCATCGTTTCTCCTCCTCGTCAGGTTTGATCCGTTACTTTTATGCTTTGTTTATATATCGCATTCAGCTTGAAAATTGCGTGTTTAGTGGATAAAATAATTGGGATTAGGGTTCCTGGATTCTTTAGAATGTTTTGATTACCATCTGTTTATTTGGTCTCTTTGAACCAATTTCATTACCACAAGAATTTAACTTAATGTCGTAATGTTTTGCTATGAAAGGCTATCATAAAATCTGAATCTCCACAAGTTACAACAAAGAATACTGCAATTCCTACTTTAATGGCGCAATAGTCAATTTACCAGACACTTACATTTTTATGAGCAGTGGTCTATCAAAAACTTCACTAGAAAATGGTATCAATTCTGTAGCATGTTTAAGCTTCAAAGTTAGAAATCCCTTTCTTGTCACTGAGGGACAAACCGACAAAGTTTCCTTCCTGTTGGCAACTAACTATATGATATGTCTTTGTTTGCTTCGGTTGATGCAGATTCTTTGGTTGGACCACGCAATTCGGACAATGATAAATGCAATTTAACTGCTGAGGAATCTAAAGTAAAGTTTTTGTTATCATAATATGGCCTGCTAGTTGTTTATTTCTGATGCACTATCAGAATTTTAGGATGAGTTTACTTTTGTAACAGCGTGCTGTAGATGTATCTGGCAATGGTATCCTACCTGGAGGTCAAAGAAGAAACTTGGAGGTAAGGCATACACATTTTCATTTGAAACAACTAAGTTAATTGCTACATTTAAATAAATATTTGTACTATATATATACAGTTATTGTGCCATAATGGTGGAAATTGATGGTCAGGGCTCATTCTCTTCGACATCTATATCCCGTCTTTCTCCGGAGAAGGATGTAAGATGGTTAGGGCTCATTCGCCTTGACAACAAGTCTGGAGGGACACCCCATGATCAACCCTATGATGAATTTTCAGGTGATGTTGAGAAGATTTATAGGATTCTAAGGAAATTTCACTCAAGGGTTCCAAAATTGGAACTTGCTTTACAAGCTTCCGGTGTTACAGTCCGCTCAGGATTAACCGAACGAGTGTTGAACCGTTGTGGTGATGCGGGGAACTTGGGATACAGGTTCTTTGCTTGGGCATCCAAACAACCTGGTTATAGTCACAACCATGATGTATACAAATCAATGATCAAAAGTTTAGGAAAAATGAGGCAATTTGGTGCGGTATGGGCCCTTATTGATGAAATGAGGAGAGAAAACTCACAACTTATAACCCCCCAGGTGTTTGTTGTATTAATTAGAAGATTTGCTTCTGCTAGAATGGTTAAAAAAGCAGTCGAGGTGCTGGATGAAATGCCTAAGTATGGATGTGAGCCTGATGAGTATGTGTTCGGGTGCTTGTTAGATGCACTGTGTAAAAATGGCAGTATAAAAGAAGCCGCTTTACTTTTTGAAGACATGAGAGTGAGGTTTCCACCAACAATCAAGCATTTTACATCACTTCTATACGGTTGGTGTAAAGAAGGTAAGCTAATGGAGGCCAAATTCGTGTTGGTGCAGATGAAGGAGGCTGGTTTCGAGCCTGACATTGTAGTTTACAACAATTTGCTTAACGGGTATGCTGTAGCAGGGAAGATGTTGGATGCTTTTGATCTTATGCAAGAAATGAGGCGAAAAGGTTGTGATCCAAATGCAACTTCTTTCACCATTTTGATTCAAGCACTTTGTGGTCAAGAAAAAATGGAGTCAGCAATGCAGGTATTCTCGGACATGGAGAGACATAATTGTGAGGCGGATGTTGTTACTTACACTACATTAATAAGCGGTTTTTGTAAAAGGGGGAAAACCGAAAAGGGTTATGAGCTATTAGATCACATGATACAAAGAGGGCATACTCCAAACCAGACAACATATTTACATATTTTGAATTCTCATGAAAAGAAAGATGAACTAGAAAAATGTGTAGAACTTCTGAATGAAATGCAAAAGATTGGTTGTTTTCCCGATCATAACATCTACAATACAATTATACGTTTAGCATTCAAGTTAGGGGAAGTTAAAGAAGGGATTCGAGTCTGGAATGATATGGAAGCAAATGGGCTTAGTCCAGGACTTGACAATTTTGTGAATATGATTCACGGGCTTATTGATCAAGACTGTTTAGTTGAAGCTTCTGATTATTTCAAAGAAATGGTTGGAAGAGGTCTTTTTTCTACACCTCAATACGGGCTTTTGAAAGATCTCTTGAATTCATTATTAAGAGGTGATAAGCTTGAATTGAGCAAAGATGTTTGGAGTTGTATTATTAATAAAGGGTGTGAGCTTAATGTGTATGCTTGGACGATTTGGATTCATGCACTTTTTTCCAAAGGGCATGTGAAGGATGCCTGTTCCTACTGTTTGGATATGATGGATGCTGGTGTGATGCCACAGCCAGATACTTTTGCAAAGCTCATGAAGGGTTTGAGAAAATTGTACAACAGACAGATTGCTGCTGAGATAACAGAGAAGGTGAGGCAGATGGCTGCTGATAGGAAAATAACTTTTAAAATGTATAAAAGGCGTGGGGAGAGGGATTTAAAAGAAAAAGTTAAGGCAAAAAACGATGGAAGGAAAAGAAGGGCTCGTAGACGTCAGTGGGGCCATGCTAAAGCTGGTACCATTTAATTTCGTTTAGGGAGTGTTTGGCTTGCAAAAGGTTTTGGAAGTGGGGCCATGCTAAAGCTGTTACTGTCACAAGTATGGTTGGAATGGAATGGAATTCATATCCATTCCTTTGTAGTGTATTAGTGAACATACGAATCCCCATACCTCATTCTAAACCTATTGGGTATTGTTGTTGTTGTTCGGGTGAACATACAAACGAACTGGATTTCGTCACGCATTTGGTTGGCAGGGAATGCAATGGACTGGAACTCAATTCCATTCCTTTGTAGTTTAAGCAAATGGTTAGTGTGAGCTTGTAATAGGTAAGGTACACTTCATATTAATTATTAATGTAATTAAATTCAATACAATGTTTCATGTATGATTTGTCTGCGAGTTACTAGGGGGGACTCCACCTCGCTCCAGATAATACACAAATGCTTTCTGTCTTCCGTAACAGAATATGTCACTATTAATACATACTTGTAGATATAGTTTTACCTAGGCAATTGGTCATGTGCTACTTGCTCCTTTAATTCACAAATACTTGTATATATCCAACTGGCTTCAGGTAATCTGTAATGTATTATGACCATTTTGTCAATATCTCTGAATACGTACGCGTATCTTCAATTTTTCTTCAGGTCTTTTATTTTATATTTTCTCTAGTCTAAGGTTGAATTAGTTTTGCATTCTTTATAAAATCTTTATCTTTATAGGAAAAGTTTTCCTGAGATGGCATCAAATTAGGAACGTCCTCTTCAAATGTTGGGGTAAATTTCAGAAATTGAAACTCCAGTCTACAATATCAAAATTGGGGTTTGAGGAGATCGTCTTTCAATTAGGGATATCAATTTGGAATACCAACCACATGCCTGCCTGAGTTCCATTCAATGGCTTCAGGTTTGCCTAAACCCCCCAAAAGTTAAATCTTCTATATCAATTCAAGCATCAAACAATGTCATGTCATTCACGGCTCAAAGCAATCTGCAAGAGAAAAGGCTGCTCATCATCGACTCTATTCAGAAGCACCTAAAATTTTCTTACATCTTCTTATATAAATGGGATCAGATGTCAGATAGAAAGCTTCACATATTACAGGTACATCGTTCGTTTTAATTTTAATTTTTAACTTTGTTTGTTTCATTTTCTCAACCAGACCAGTGTTGTTAATTATTATATATTTCATCCCAGTGAAGGAGAACCCATCAACTATCAATGAATACAAAAACTTCCTGTGCCAGGGTGTGGGCGCACGCGTTTTGATCAGTTGTGGGATGGGATGGAACCGAAACAAGTAGAAAAGATCCGAAAAAGTGAAGCTTTTGCAAAAGCAGCTGCTTATGATAATATCCGTGTAGCGAAAAGATTAAAACAATGTAGTGAAATGATTCAAGGAGCAGATTTGTCGGGAGTTGACCTGTACGGACAGTAATATTGTAGAGGCTGTGGTTATATGTTGGTGTAAGTTGTGAAGTGTGAGTTACGAATTCATTGTGAAGTCCTGATTGTTAAAAACTAGCTTATTTTGGGTTATTAGGTTGAAAAAATAGGAAATGCTTTTGATTTTGGTTATGTATAACGAGGTAAGTGATTGAAAGCGGAGTTTGCTTTAGTGCATATTAGTTGTTGATTCTTATTTTGTATTTGTTCCATTCGTCTTTTCATAGTTAAAGATAGAATTTGATAGAATTCAATCAAAATTTCATTCATTTGATAGAATTCAAATTTATTCTCACCTTTAGACTTTTTTCAACCAACAGATCACTAAGGGTGTTAATAGGGCCAACCCGACCGTGTTTTACCAAAAATTAAATTATCCGAAAATCGAACCTATTAAGTTTCTTCAATTGGATTTCAAGTTTATAGGGTAGGGCTATAACAGAACCTGAATGACACAGCCGACCACCCTATTCAAGTTTATAGGGTAGGGCTATAATAGAAAGCAAGCATTAGTCGTTTCCTATGAAGACGATACATGGACTTTTCATTGTTATTCTGCTATTACTTGCACTTGATGAGTACCTACAACCTCTTTGACCCAAAATCATTTCCCTAAACACTCACAATCGCAAATATAATCACAATCTTTTACAAAATTATAAAAACTGAAACCTATAATGGTGGAGCTATGATCGGGGAGATGTCTCAAAGTTTCGCGGAGGTTATGGTCGAAGAAAGAGGAAGATAGAGATTCATCTTGATATATAGTATGATGTTTATAAGTATATAAGATATGTATAATTATCATACCCTTAAATTTAACAGTCATCGGATAGTTTTAATGGGTGAAGAAACTTTAATTGAAATTTTTTTCAAAACAGGAACCATCACCTCACTATGTTAATAAAGTTCAAATATCAAAAGTAAAATTAGTGACAAACTACAAGAACCAAAGTTGTAGTCTATTTAGTAATTATAAAACTATGGTGGCAAAGTGGTAGTTTGTGAAAGTTTTAGGGGTAAAATGTAACTAGAAAGAAAGTGAGGGAAGTAATTGCAAAAGGAAGACAAGAAGCGTTTAAATTTGCCAGACAGACAAAAAGGCAACTAGTGTTATACCCGTGCGTTGCTCGGGTACGTAAATAAATTTCTGTATCAATACTTTTTATACATACTCTTTTAAAAAATATAAATTATATTTTAAATCTAAAAGTTTTTAGTGTAATACTAACGCGTTTACTGTTAATAAAAGTAATATTTATGTAATGGAAAAATAAAAAATCACCCTTATCACGTTAGAACACGTGAATTGGAAATATTAGGGTAGGGAATTTTTGTTATTTTAAAATGTCCTTATATATATATATATATATATATATATATATATATATATATATATATATATATATATATGAATAAGTTCATTTGAGAACCATTATTAGTGCGAGAACCGCGAAAAGCAATCTGAGCCGTCCAATTCCCTCTCCCTTAATGTCATTGCCCCACCCATGAATTCTTTACATGCACACTGTCACACTCTATCCCTACACGCTCTCCATCCATGAACTTCCCATATCCAAGAAACGACTGAGATTGGTTTTTACGGTTCTCGCACTAACAACGGTTCTCGAATAAACCCTCCCCTATATATATATATATATATATGAGAATCGTTTTTATTGCGAGTAACGCGAACAACAATCTTGACCATTGATTTAATTAGATCAACGGCTAACAAAAATGACGTCTCATTAATGATGCATTAATGGTGGTCCACCATATATATATATATATATATATATATATATATATATATGAATAAGTTCATTTGAGAACCATTATTAGTGCGAGAACCGCGAGAAGCAATCTGAGCCGTCCAATTCCCTCTCCCTTAATGTCATTGCCCACCCATGAATTCTTTACATGCACACTGTCACACTCTATCCCTACACGCTCTCCATCCATGAACTTCCCATATCCAAGAAACGACTGAGATTGGTTTTTACGGTTCTCGCACTAACAACGGTTCTCGAATAAACTCTCCCCTATATATATATATATATATATATATGAGAATCGTTTTTATTGCGAGTAACGCGAACAACAATCTTGACCATTGATTTAATTAGATCAACGGCTAACAAAAATGACGTCTCATTAATGATGCATTAATGGTGGTCCACCGGGACATAATTCAATGCTATTGATGGATAACAAAAGTTAAGAATATACTGATTTTTTAAAAAATATCATAATACGATAAAATTTATACGAAAACGTAGATAAAAATGAGACGATAGCAAATATGTAATTATTTTTTCTTGAAACAAAATATATCACAAGTTATTAAACATTATTTATAAACAACCTATAATTAATTACATTAATATATAACTTTGTATAAAACACCCTCTAATTTTTTATAAATCACCCTCAAATTTTCATTTACCCCTCTCTCAATCTAATTTAAAATTGAAGTTAAGTCGGGTTTTTTTACTTTATGCCCACCTACTACTAAGGTGGTGTTTGGTTGGGGGGAATTGGTGGGATTTGGGGGGAATGGGAATTCAAATCCCATGAAATACTGTGTTTGGTTTGCAAATTTGAGTTGGGAATCAAAATTCTTGGATTTTATAAAATCCTTTGAATGAAGGATTTCTAAATCCTTGGACCCCCCCTGGTATTTCTAAAACCCACAAATGAAGCATTTGGTCCGGCGACTATCCGGCGACCATCCGGCAAACATTCCGGCGAACCACTGCCGTCGACCTTCGCAAAACAGCACCGTTGTCCTTCGCCGTCGTCCTCTTCCTTCACAAAACAGCACCGTCGACCTCTTCCTTCGCAAAAAACCCTAGCCACCGTCGCTTTCGTCGTTCGAAGAAACCCTAATCGCAGTCGACCTTCGCCGTCGTCCTCTTCCTTCGCAAAAACAACGACCTGCTCCTTCACAAAAAACCCTAGCCGCCGTCGCTTTCGTCGTTCGAAGAAACCCTAATCGCAGTCGATCGCAGTCGTCCTCTTCCTTCGCAAAAACAACGATCTGCAACTCCTTCCTTCGAAGAAAACCTAGTCGCCGTCGCAAACCTAGTCGAAGAAAACCTAGTCGCCGTTCGAAGAAACCCTAGATCGGTGGTGGTTTCTTTCTTTGTAGGGTGGCGGCGGCGATATTAGAGAGGGGGACGAGGAGCGGCAGATTTGTGGAAATGGAGGTTGTAGGTGGTGGTGGAAATCCTTTGTAAAAAATTTGAAACAAACATAGGAATGGATTCTAAATCCTACCAAATACAAATCCCACCAAATGCAAATCCCATCTTAAATCTCAATCACATAAAAAATAATACTTGAACCAAAAACCCCCTAAATGTATTTCAATATATGTCCATGTCACATTCCCATGTCATCATTACGTGTTATTTTGTTTACAGGTCTGCAGTTTCTCAATATATATATTAAATTCGTCTAAATTTCAAAAAAGCCTTCCTTCACCCCAAGCCCTAACGTTCGATCATACTCCATAGTCTTCCTTCAGGCGTTAACCTGAAACTCCGGATGTTGATTCTCGGATCATCACCACACACCATCTTTCTTCTCTAGTCAAAGTTCTCGCATAAGGTAAGATTTCCAACCCTACTATTTTTTTTTTTAAATTTCTCTTCCCAATGTGGGAAAACAATATCTATCCATCTATATGTTCAACTTTCACTACTGTTATGATTGCTGTAAGAGAAGATAAGATAGAATCTTTGTACATAAATACACCTTTATTTTATATATCACGATCTGCTGTACATAAAGTATCGGCATACACATATATAGGTTTACAATCATCATAAACGTTCACTATATCGGTTATATCATAACTACCTTAAATAACTACCATAAACTACCTAGCTTATAATCTAATAGTCCTCCTTAAGCTAGGTATTCTCCAACGCCAAGTTCTTTCTTTAATTTGAAGCTTCCAATCTGCAAAGCTTTTGTAAAGACGTCAGCCAACTGCTATTTAGTGCTGCAGAAATCTATCATGATTTCATTATTGTTAACCAAATCTTAAATGAAGTGGTAATTGATTCTGATATGTTTGCTACTTCCATGAAAAACAGGGTTCTTGGTCAATGCAATTGCTGAATTGTTTCTTTGTATGCCATGATATTGCACTAGACCCAATACAAAATACATACCCTGCTGTACTCTTGCTGTCATCTATGTCCCCCCCCCCCCCTCTCCCCCCTCCATAGTCGCTGTCGCTATAGCCCTTAAGAATGAGGCTTTATGATTTTTTATACGATATTCCGTGAGCAATAGTTTCTTTTATGAATCTGAGAATTCTTTTTGCTGCTTCCCAGTGATCTTCATGGCGGCCAAGTGTAGTATTGCTCCAGACATTGCATGGAATTGTGTCATTGAAGCACTATCAAGTCTTGAACAAGTAGATATATCTACTTTAATTGGTAGGTAAAATATTTCTTTTATTTGTTACTGGAAACTCTTCACTTGCATGATTATTGATCAGACTTTTCATGTTTCAGGTCTAGTGAAACTGGCTCCTGTTATCTTTGGTGATGCAGGAAGACATACAAGAGAGATGATCTCCTTAAAAATCTTGGAGAGCTTGTTTGATCATGGTAACAAAGCTACAGCGGGTTCTACTAAATACCCTAAAATCAGTTTCGATGTATCAGAACGCTGTGAAGATGTCCTTAACAAGATATTACATGAGGTGACTTTTATATTCCTTTAAAAAGTAAAAGGGAGAAAAGCATGCTGGTAATTCTCATTTCTCTACTTATTTAGTTATTTCTGTGTGCACATGTAGCAGACACCTGAGCAGATGACTACATTGGACCATGAAAAATGAAATATTCATCCTTTCCTAATGCATAAAAAGTCTTCCTTGCCTAAAAGCTTGTTGACAAAGGTGACAAGTAGTTTCTTTATTTCGCTTTATGTATCTGATCAAATGGTAGGAGAAAAGAAGATTTTTAGCTTCCAATGTATCTGAATTGCATATTGTTTGATAAAACAGTTTAAGGAAGTGATTCTTGAAAGTAGGCATCCACTTCTTGCATCATTGAAAGAAAAAAGTAAACTAGTAACTGGAAATGTGTCTGAAGGTATAAGTCTGGATACTAATGATGACTTAGCTAAGGATGGTTCAGCTTTGAACCCTAGAAGAGATAAAGAGGCTGATCGAATAGGGAACTCCACTAAAGGAACTACAGAGAGCACTGGAACAAAAGAACGTGAAATGATTATTGATACTCCTCTAGAAGGACCCAGTAGGAACAGATCGATGGATCAACATGATGCACACACAAATACACAACATCAACATGATCAACAACAGCAGCTTCATTGTAAGGATGACAATATGGCCCGAGATCAAAGCATAGCGCTTGATAGCATGGAAAATGTAGAATTTGTTGGTAAATCTAATGACCCCCCAAAGAACATCGATATTGCTGCTAAGAAAGAAGCTCTCTTGAAGTCTCGATGCACAACAAGTCAGGATATTTTGGCTATGACTGAATTATCAGAGACAAATCTTTGTAGGAAGTGTAATGAAGGTGGTCAGTTGTTAGTTTGTAGTTCTGATGCTTGCGCGTTTCAGGTACATGAGAACTGTTTGAACCTGGCTGTCACATTAAATGAAAATGGGGAGTTTTTCTGCCCGTTTTGTGCATATTTTCGTGTAATATCCAAGTATGAAGAAGCTAGGCAAAAGGTTTTACTGGCCAGAAAAAACCTACAAGCTTTTTCTTGCTTTGAAGTCAAATGTAGACCAAAGAAAGCCTCTATGGAACAAAGTGAATTAGATAAAAATGAGGGTAGAGCTAACATCAATTGTATGTCATCAAATGGAGGAGATTCTGCCGTGCCTGATCCTTTGATACCAAATGTTAATGATTCATCTGTTCAGAAAACTACTGATATGCCTCAGAATCCAATACCTGAAGCAACTACCCCAAAACCGAAGCACAAGGAAAAAGAAAGTCAAAAGTCAACCGAGTCTAATTGCTCAAGAAGACTACGCAAGAGAAAAGAAGCCCAATAGTAAGTTTTTCCTTTGGAGTATATGAATATGTTCATTTGTTCTTCCACACTTTACTTTTCCCTGCCCATATAAACATTGCCTCATTCTTGATTCTAATTGTATATTACTCTTCTGGAATTTGGTAATTCTTATTGCATGTAGCACCACTCCTCCACCAATTCCTTTGTTAAGGCGAAGAGTACTCCAGTGGACAAAATTGGAGGAAGAAACACTAAAGGTACTTGATAGGCTTTGTTGTGATCACATGATGGATCCATTATATAATATGTATGTTATCAACAATATGAGTATTGTTGGGAGATGTTTATTTTTAGTGATACTTTTAGAGATGAAATTACATGTCAAGTGTTTCAAACTTGTCAGGAAGGCGTTAAGAGATACGCAGGCGCTACTGGCAAAAAAATTCCATGGAAGGAAATTTTGGATTTTGGACGCAATGTTTTTGACAAAGGGCGTACCACAATAGACTTGAAAGATAAATGGAGAAACATATGCAAGGGAAGCCCTGTTGCATGATAAAATGCTTTTGTTACTTCCTTTAGGTGTTCATCCTGGAAGATAAAAATCCTTTCTTTCTTGGTCCATCAATTGACCACCCCACCCAGGTATATATCTAATATACTAAATGTTGTTTTGAGTGCTCCTCATCAAGTCTCTTCTGTTCGCGATTATTGAATTGGAGACCAGCCTTGCTTTTGTGCAGTTTAAGTTAGCAGTTGAGCATTTTTATTTTGTTTTTGATGCCAACAAAGTGTTGGTTGTAAATTCAAACAGGTAATACTGAAGTTAGTCACGTACAGTTTGGTTTAGCCGGTCTGAGCTTAAAGTCTCTGCAAAATGGTTGTAAATTCGGATAAGTAATCTTGGCTTGCATTTTTCTAACCCAAACCGGGGAATATTAGTGCTGTAAAGTGTAATCTGGGATGGCCACCAGTTTGGTAGCTGTTTGGAAAAGTATGATTAGAATTTGTTCCCTCGTCTTGTGTTGGACAGTGAGAACCATCGGATTATGCCTCAATCAATGGTTCAGTCTTTTCCTTTCTATTGATTGATGATGTTTAATGCCTTAATCACTACAATTGATTCCAATAGACTGTTTTGGGATAAGTGATTAGGATTTTTGTTCTTTTTTAATCTACGCTTTTATTATACTTTGTTTTTAATTTTTAATCCATAGTTTTAATTTGTGATGTGTAATGCTTTGTTTTTGTTGTTTTTGAATCTGTGCTCTTATAGTGCTTTGTTTTCGATCGATGATGTTAAAGGAAATTATGTCATTTGTTATAGAAATCTTCTAAATCCTTTGACTCGTTTACCAAAAAAAACAGAATTTAACAAAAGTTAAACCTAACATATTCCGCTAACCAGACAATCATGTAAAATACAAATCTTATGAAAGAATGCAAATATGAAAAAATATATATATATATTGTGAACCAAACGTCCCCATTGGTGCATTTGGCTTCCAAAATATATTGAAAATTTGGAACTGAATGGAATCTGTCAAAGAAATTGCATTATGAAGAGAAGAAATGAGATTTTGTTTCACATAGTGTCTGAAAATGAAATGAATTATGAGCAAATCAGAATTTATTTCGCATTTGGTGTCACGAAATGGAACGAAATGAATTCTATTCCGATTCTTATTTTCTGTTTGTTCGTAAATTAGTCAAAATAATTTGAATAATAAAAGGAATTCTGTCAAATGATAGAAATATTATTTATCCGTTTTTACGTGAAACTTAATTATTAAACCAATTTAGCCCAGACAGGTCTGGGTCAATGATGTTGGCAGCTGTTGATGGTTGTGGCCACTCCTTACCACCATCATCCCTGTCGCCATCACTTGTCACCATCATTGCCACCCGTAGGCGTTGTCACCGTCGCCAAAGCCACATTCTTGGTTGTGGTGGTCTCTCATTTTGGGTGTTGCTGGAGGTAGAGTAGCAGACGATGGTCTGGTGGTGGGCGATGGAAGATGATGGTAATGGTGATTAGTGGAGGTGTTGTTGTAGCATTGCATAACCGTAGCGGTGGTTGGTGGTGATGTTCGACTATGGTTGTTTTATGTGGTGATTTATGACCAATGGTGTCGGTAGTTGTGGGGATCGACGGTCACGGTGGAGGCACTCAATGATGTTGGAGCCCGATGATGATGGCAGAGATCAACAACGATGGTAGTTGCAATAATGGTTGGTGGTGGCAAGGGATGTTTTGGTGGCGATGGTGGTGCCCGGAGTTGACATTGGTAGAGTAGCACTGTTTGTGGCAAGAAAGGTGGAGAGGAAGGTAATTGTGGCAACCAGTAACTAGCTATAATGGTGGTGGTTGTCGGTGATGATGGTAATGGTGGCGGCATTAACAGCACTCCTATGTGGTGGGTGGCAATTGTGGTGGAGGGGACAGTTAGTGGAGATAACGGCAACGGTTGTGGTATTGGTGATGGTTAATGGTGGTAATGGTGAGATGTTGGGTAAAGAAATGTGTGTATCTATATATATATATATATATGTCTTCATAAATTTTTTTAATTAAACGTAACAAAGATTTTATTCACCCATCCTAAGATATGGACATTCCAATAAATTAATGGTCTGAATATATCGAAATTAAATTTCTTTCAAGTTTTTCTTATCGAAGGATAATTGAACATTTGAATGTATTCCAATTCTATTAAATTTTACTAAACACACATCACTTTGATATTTGAAATAATTGGTTTGAAACACTTCTACAGTTCTACTTGTGGTTTCAGTTGTATGAAGACAAGAATTGAAATGTGTAACACAAAGTACCTTTCCTTTATTTTACACCATATAGCAAAAGGTGTGAATCAAGAAACCAATTGACTTGTAAACATTACCCCCCCCCCCCCCCCCCCCCCCCCCTTCTAAAAAAAAAAAAAACCCCACAACTATCTTTAGAAGCAAAATTCAACCTCAAACATAAAACATACCCAACTAATATCTTTATCACAGCTTGGAAGGTCCTCTTAACAAAACTAAACCCACAAAATTAAAGCATCAACGACGCATGCCGTGTCGTCAGATAAATGACTTTGGTCAATAAAGGTTGTACCTAATGATCAAAGGTGTTAAAAATATGCCAGCAATGGAACTTCTAATCTAACTAACCAAATCAGATCCTTTTTGCTCCAATCTCATTTGTATATAAGAGCATCTCGTCCAGCTCCAACACCAATGTAATGAATTGGTACACCAACAAGCTCTTCTATTCTTTCCACGTACTCACGTGCAGCCTGTGGGAGATCAGAGTAGTTTCTTACTGATGAAATATCAGTCTGCCACCCTGGCATGGTTTCGTACTCCACCTGCAACATATATCAAAATCTTAGAAGAATAAAAAACAAATGTGCAGTAGGCTTAAAAAACATTTCAATAGGAATGGAACATATGCTCCTCCTTTTGATAAAAAGTTGCAACATCAGACTCCATAGCATACTACTCTTCCATCATGCCAAAGTCGAAAGATTCCAAAATAAAATTTACGTTAGGTTTTGATTCCAAGCAAGCTTTGTGCACCACATGCACCATCACTGAACATGGTGCCAGAAGGCTTAAAATATCTTAGAAGAATAAAAACATACAGAAAAGATTTAGCTAGAAGTGGAATGAGTCAAACATACAGAAAATTGCCCAATGTCTCTCTATAACTTGTCATACAACCTCTTAGATAGTGTTATTCAGATACTTGCATTATTATGTATAAATTATAATGTTAACACACTAATTGTTTATAAAGAATTCAGGAGGGAAGTTGCTATAGATCCAACTTGACCTAGCATGTTTCTACCCGCACTAGAAATGTGCACTGTTTAAACTTGAAACCATTACGACCCACTAGCCAACTAGCCTGACCTGCCATCTTGCCACCTCTAACTGCAACCTACATGATCCTTTGTTCATAAGGAGAATGAAAATGGTTGCTTACACAAATTGCATTTCTAATCAGTTGACACCAGAGAAGGCTTCCATTATCCTCCCCATAAACCCGCACATTAAATCCAAATAAATTCTAGATTTTGAATGAATAAAAAAGGAAAAAGATAGTGGATCTTGCCTTTGACTGCTCAAGATCATTTAAATCAGCAGGAAATGAATTCATGGGTGTGCCATCAGTATGCTTGTAAGAAACACCCAGCTTAATCTCATCAAGATCAGACAAAACATCAAGCTTAGTGAGATTCAGAGCCGAAAAACCATTAATCTGACAAACGTATTTGAGAGCAACAATGTCAAGCCAGCCACAACGACGGGGACGGCCCGTTGTTGTTCCAAACTCTTGCCCAGCAGACCGAAGAAGATCCCCAGCATTGCCAAATAGTTCTGTTGGGAAAGGTCCAGATCCAACCCTGGTAGTGTAGGCCTTTACCTGAATAACAAAAGCAATTAGAAAAATACAAATAAGCCTTTAAAATCAGAATTCATTAAGAATAAATCACACTTACTACTCCAATCACGTCACCAAGGACCCTTGGAGCAATACCAAGGCCAGTGCAGATTCCACCAGCTGATGGGCTGGAAGATGTTACAAAAGGGTACGTTCCAAAATCAATATCCAGCATAGTTGCCTGGCCACCTTCCACCAAGATCTTTTTCTTCTGTGTTATGGATTCATTCATGTAATGCACCGTATCACAAATGAAGGGTTCCAACCTCTCTGCAAATCTTTTATACATTTCCACCTCTTTCTTGAGTACATCAGGGGCATAGTTGAAGCCCTTGAATCTTGAAGCTGCATCTGATAACAAAAGATCAAGCTTCTCTGGGAAGGTATCCATATGCCTCAAGTCACTTACTCTTATACCATTCCGGATGACCTTGCTAGAGTAACAGGGCCCAATTCCTCTCTTAGTAGTGCCAATAAATGAATTTGCTAGCTCAGCTTCTCTAAGCCCGTCTACCTCTTGATGATAGTCGAATAACAAGTGAGCACGGTCTGAAACTAATATCCTTCCCTTACAGGAAATGCCATTAGATTCAAGCCCATCGATTTCTTTAAAGAGTCCAGGGAGATGCACTACAACTCCATTCCCGATAACGCACATTGTATCCTCATTCAGAATCCCTGATGGGACAAGATGAAGAGCAAACTTCTTCCCTTCAGAGTTATAGATAGTGTGCCCCGCATTAGCTCCACCCTGAGATAATATATGACACCAACAAATCGTCCAAATTATTTGGAACAACCAAGAGGAAAAATATCAAAGCTGAATTCATAAATGTAATCTGAGTTTTCATTGATGAGGTATCAAGAAGTGTGATGCCTCAAGTTCTGCGACAGATTAGCTGATAATCTGTGGACGATTGAAATAAAACTCAATCATTATAATGCAACATTTCAGAAAAAAAAATCATCAAATTCTTTTATTTTTATTGAAATGGTTAGTAATTTGTTGGGACTTTAGAACAGAACCCTAAGGAATGCCAACAACGTAAACTGTTGACTCCAATGAACCCAGAACGAAATAAAAAAATAAGTAGAAGCATCGTGTAGAACAAACTATCTCCGTAAGCTAAACTTCTTTTGAAAAAACAGATAAAAACCGTTAATCATCGCAGCTCGCATGCAAAACCAGCATATGATTAATGTATCCAGAACCATATAATTGGGAAGAAAATGAGCATTCGATAGTACCTGACAACGAGCAACGACATCGAAGTGCTTCGCCAAAATGTCAACAAGCTTGCCCTTGCCTTCATCACCCCACTGGCAACCCAACACTCCCGATACCTGAGCTAATGACCCGATTCTACTAGGAATTTCACCCGTCCTTTCTTCCACAGTCACGATCGGGGAAGCTGAACACGAAATCGAAGCATTTCTCCGGTGGTTGTGAAGGAAGATTCGACGGAAAGCGGTAGAGCTGTAGTTCCTGCCAGTGCCGTCAAAGGACCTGAGGAGAGATGTGGTAGGGTTTGCGTCTAGCTTGACGGAGCTGGTGTTCATGGCTGTGAGTGTGAAAGGACTGGAGAAAGATTCGCGAGGGTTTCGGCCGACAGGGGGCGGGGTGGCGAGGCGGAGGTTTTGAAGAAAATTATTGGGTTAATTACTTTAAGCCCTCCGATTAGTAGAAGTTGCAAACTACGTCCCTCTTTTTGTGTGCTTAAACCCGACTAGCCCTTCTTGAGGAACACTTCAATACAATGGCAAACTGCATGAAAATGCAGTTATCTTTGTCTTAGTTACTATTGTATACAATCAACTTTAAATTATTAAGAATAATATAATTAATTTCATAATCCTCTGATTATATGCAAACTACTTTTTTATGTGTCTGTCGTTTAGTTACCATTCTATACAATAAATTTGTCATAACTTCCATAACATACAACAAATTGCATACAATGTGAGGATTATAAAAGTTGGTTGTATTATTTTTAAAAAAATAAAGTTGATTGTATATATTGGTAACTAAGACAAAGTTCATTGTGTTTTAATGCAATTTGTCCAAAAAGAAATTCATAAAATACTACCCAAGTTTCAAAACAATTTTATTTTGATATTTTCTTTTATTTCATTTTGTGAAATTACTCATGGATAACCTTGATATAACAGTTTTTAAACTTTGTTACTATTCTGTGAAATATAAACAATCAATATAATGCCTAGTATTAAAAATTGTGAATTCTCCATTTTCGGAATATCTATTTTAAAAAGGTTGGAGACGGCGATTGTTCGAACTTGGAAAACTTGAATACAATGGTGCTTTGTGAAAGCGATATATGTATCGAATTTCAAGGTTTGAATCATAGTATATTTTTCGAAAACACATCAACTATGCTACATTTAGTATATCAGTTTATCTTCAAAATTACACCGAGTGTTTGAATTCCATCTTCAAAATCATTGTGCATGTTAGAAATCTCCTCTCTTCAATCTATGTTCCAAATCTCAGTTTTGAATTCACTTTGTTCATCATCGAATACCTAGCTTCGAATTTGCCTTGTCCAATCTAATTGAAATCGGTATATGTTCGATCTCTTTTGAAATATCCTTGTTAGAAATCTCGGTATTGCCATCCTTTGAAATTCCTCCTTGTTCCAGTTTCTAAATATGAGTAAGGCATTCACTATTTTCTAAAATTAAAAAATTTTGGGGTTGTTTGTGGCAAAAATCTAAAAGAACATAATATGTTTATTAGTTATTTAACTAATTATGGTGTTATTGATGACTTGATGTAATTTTTTTAACACTTTTCTTTATTTTTTTATTAACTAAATAAATAATCATGTAGTCGAGTTTTTTGAGTTATCTTTTGCATTTTTCAACCGATTCTAGGGTCTTCGACACACCTGCGTTTTGAATTGGGCAATGATATTGCCACTACATAAATTGTTACTTCCACGGAATTTCTATTTAATTGGACTCTTTTGCCCCTTCTCTTCCTATTTAATGTGAATTTTACATGGAAAGAATCTCCCCACACTTGTTTTATATATATTTCTTTAAAGTAATTACCCAAATATATTAGAGATCAGTACATAACTCTCATTTTCACAAGTTTTTCACTTTCTTTTAAAATTCCTACACCGTATTCTTAAAAAAAAAATTATTCACGAGGTCAATTTTGTTAACATAATTCTTTGATTTTTGTTCATTCAGTAAAACAACTAGTTTAAATATCCGTGTAAATATACGGGTTAGACAAAATTATTTATTTAAAAATCGTTTAGCTAAATATATGATTGCTTTGTATGAATGAAATAATAGACTGATCATAGAATTTCTTTAATTAAATAATGTTTATATTAATTTTAGTTCATATAGGAAAGTAAGAGAAATGTTCAATATAGTTCATAGTTAATGCATAGTCCTGAGTGATTAATTTTGGCCTTTGGATCAGCCCATCAACGGTCCAGATTGAATTTTAAAATTTTGAGCGGAGTGACATTTATGTAATTCACATGTGATGATTTTACAATCACATGTGATGATATAATGAATCACATGTGATTGAATATTATAATTTCAGGACTATGTTTTTTATATGAATTATATTGAACACAACTCAAAAAAGTAAATGATAACAATTATGTAAAATATTATTTACGATAAAATAAATGATTGGAAATTAAAATATTAGTGGGTTGTGAATTCAAGTAGTTGTAGATATTAGTGGGTTGTAAATTCAAGGGAGAGCAGATTGTTGGTATTATGCTAACAAAAAAATATAATGAAAGAACAAAAAAATTAAGTATTTTGGTAACAAAATTGACCTTATTGACAACAAAAACGGTTTATGAGTTTTAAAAGAAACAAAAAAAACTTGTGTAAAAAAAGAAAGAGTTGACGTACTAGTTCCAATATATTAGGACAATTTTATTAAAGAACGGGGGAAGATTTTTTCCATATAAAAAGTCGTAATTAAATAGGAAGTTAGTGGTAAGATGGAATATTAATGAGGGGCAAAAGAGTCAATTAAATAAAAATTCAGTGGAAATAACAATTTTTGCCGTGGTAAGATCACTGCCCTTTTGAATTTCATTCACCACATCAATCAATGACTTCGATCATTTCTTCCTACAACAAATATCAAATCAGAAATCGGAATCCTAACCCTAAAACCTCTGTCTTGTTGGTAATCGATATGCAGAACTACTTCTACTCCATCGCCAAACCGATTATTCCGTCAATTACCTCCACCATACACACCTGCCGCCGTGCTTCCATCCCGATCATCTTCACCCGCCACTGCCACAAGTCCCCTGCCGACTACGCCATGCTCGGGGAGTGGTGGAACAACGACCTCATAATCGACGGGACGCCGGAATCGGAATTGATGGCGGAGATGGGGCGGCGGGAGGAGGAGGTTGTGGTGGAGAAGAACACATACAGCGGGTTTAGAGGAACGCGGCTGGAGGAGCGGCTGAGAGAGATGGGGGTGGAGGAGGTGATCGTGACAGGGGTGATGACGAATCTGTGTTGTGAAACGACGGCGAGGGAAGCCTTCGTTAGAGGGTTTCGAGTGTTTTTCTCGGCGGATGCAACAGCGACGTCGGAGGAGGATCTACATGAAGCGACGTTGAAGAATATGGCTTATGGATTCGCATATCTGGTTGATTGTAAGAGCCTTGAACAAGCTTTTTAAGGTGATAAGTTAAGTTATGTGGTTTTGAATAATGAGAGGAAGCAATTTAGACATTTGGTTGTATAGAAAGGTTTGAAGGAACATAATATTGTGGCATTTGTAATTGTAATCGTAACCGTTGGACTACTAAAAATCATCAAACAAGCTTTAACTTCAGCTTGTTAACGAGTAACTTTAACTTATTTGCTTTTACATGTTATTAAAACAAAATTCAGTCCAAATTAATTAACCATTTTAGTCAATTAAAATTCACCAATAAGGATTTTCATTTCATAAAACTTGACCATAATTGCATCAAAACATTGAGTTAGTCTTTTTTTTTTAGTAACTTTAATCAATCACATACGAGTTTTCTAAAAACTAATAAGCTCAATCAAATCATTTCGTAAGTAGTAAAAAAACAATATTATGAATTTTCGTTCCTGTCTCACATTAGTTGTTTCACAACTTAAAAACTTTATAAGTAAATGCTATACAGTTATAAAAGTAAACAAACAAACAATATCGACTATAAAGTTTGAAGTTTTTAATGTCATAAGTATTTACTCCTTTACAAGTATCATACATAGTCAACTTATAATTAAAAAAATATATATATTAAGATAAAACTTTAAAATCTTAATATGTTAGTAATAGAACTATATCTTATAACAATATAAATGGTATGGGACCATACAAATGAGATCGAGTAATTGGGAGGATATGGAGTAAACCAATAACCATCACAAACCGGTGAAAATTTATAATAAAAAAAATTTATATCTGATCTCATAACCATTCATCAGGCACAAAAATCTTAGGTTCAAGATAGGCATTTTTACTATCTCTAAATTAAAGTTGTTTATAACCATAATACCTAAAACATAGATACTAAAAGAGAGAGAAGCATCAATCAAACATGTTAGACTCTCCGCATCCATCACGAGATGGAGCGTGTGAGAGGTCTTCACACTCGTGAGCACCATCGCCCTCCTTCGTGAGGGGTGGCTTACGGTCGCGCGCGCGGCCACGGTCACGTTCGTGAGCAACATATATTTTTTTCTTGTGATGAGAAGCATGTGATGGATGCAGAGGTTTGTGTGGTGTGATGAGAGAATGGTGGAGGAATGATGTGGCGCTGATGTGGTTTGTGTGAAGCATGTGATGGATGCTGATGATAAATATATCCACAAAACAGGCCCTAAATAAATAGCATGTTCAATTAAATAAGTAACCTTAACACTTCATAGTATCAATCAATATTTTGATTGTGAAAGAAAAAGAATTGTTGAATGGCAAAGTTCAATTTCTTAAACTCAAAACTCCGTGTTAGTAACAGCCCTTCATATCAAATGGTTTTAAGCCACAACTGGATATCCACGTGGAGGGACACATGAGGTTATTCAGATACTTCCACTTCTAAACATGCTTTCGCCCACGCAACAAATTCTTACACCACAAACAAAATTGATTCATCTTTCATGGATCTTTTAACAGTTTCCATAGCTTAAGATTCATAAATATCAGTCTCTGCATTCATTTCCAACAAAAAAATCTTTGTTGATCGAACCCCGAGCGAATTAAAAGAATTCGCTCCAATAATCATGGCTGCTCTCCGCCGGCCTAATCTTGATCTTAAAAACCCTTGTCCCATTTCATCGATTTATACCAAAAACCCTCCAACACCCACTTCAATTTTGTGCTACAAAAACCGATTTTCTTGTTTCAATCTTGGCGGTTATCAGAGCAAGCATAAAGGATCGGCACCAGCTCAAGCTTTACCTAAGACAGAAGCGAACCCACAAGTGGGGAATGATGAATCGGTCGAATCCAATAGGAAACTTGTTAATTCAATTGCTAAAGGTTTGATTGGGCTTGCTGCTGCAGTTTCTGTGTGTTTAGATTCTCCGGCCATGGCTGAGTCTTTGACAATAGCATTCCCAGCTTCTCGAAGTCATGAGGTGTTTAGTCATCTTTTCTTTATACGTGGTTCATTTTAAGATGCTGCTTTTTCCAGTAGTTTTTTTGGGTTATGCAGATAAGGTGTTTGATCTTTTTTCTGTATGGGTTTCTTCCAAGTTTCTGTTTTTATATATTGCCTCATTAGTGAATTGGTTTCTATGACAAAACTATTCGTTAGAATAATACTTTGTTCTTGACAGGTGAATGCCGTTCAGAGAACTCTTGTAGAGACTTGGGGTTTGATTAGAGAGACTTTCGTTGATCCAACTTTTAATCATCAGGGTATATTTTGCCCCTTTTTATAGTTTTCTTTACTCTTTTTTTTCCCTTTTCTTTGAACAAGTCCTGCTTAAATTCCATTATATAAGGCATTAATAAGCCTTTGGATATAAAACGATATTTGAAACATTTCGTGATTGTATAGAGGTATGGAAACTCCAGAAAGACGAGACACTAGTACACATTTAACTGAAGAAACTACTGTTTTGCAGATTGGGACTCGAAGTTTCAGCAAACAATGGTGGAAATGCTTCCTCTTAGATCAGCTGATGCAGCATACAGCAAAATCAGGGGAATGCTTTCTACTCTTGGAGACCCCTTCACTCGCATTATCAGTCCAAAGGTTTATTAACGCAATTCCTAGTTTTTCCAAGATTTAAACAGTTTTCCATTTTTTGGGGTTGCTTATTATTCGTTTTAACTCGTATTTGTATGTTCTTTACAGTGACTCTTGTCATGACTCAATCATCATTAAAAATACTCAAATCTAGTGCTTAGTAACGACTCGTATGTGCAGGAATTCCAAAATTTTAGAATTGGAAGTGATGGAAATGTTCAAGGAGTTGGTCTGTTTGTCAACACTGAACCAAAAACTGGTCATCTGGTTAGTGATTTGACTTTTTTCTTCACATTTATACTTGGTCTGTTGGTCACTCCAAACTTAAATTACATCTAATCTTCACAAATGGTAATTATCATTTTTATTCTTGTTTTCCTGCGTTTATGTGGTTTCTATATGATATGAAGACCTTAGATTTCATGTTTCAGGTTGTGCTATCTTGTGTTGAGGGTAGCCCTGCTGCTCGAGCTGGAATCCATGTTGGAGATGAGTTGGTTGAAATTAATGGTATGATAACGGGATTATCTTGATCCGTTTAGGATATATCTCCTTACTTAAGTGACTTTTTCTTTGCCAATAACATACTATGAACTTGGTCATAATTTGCTAATATTTTTTCATAATTTGTACATCACGACATTAACGTTCAGTATAAAAATCACTGGATCTTGTCTGTGGCGACAGGTGAGAGGCTTAACGGGATTAGTGGTGAGGCAGCTGCACAGAAGCTCAGAGGTCATGTTGGTACCAGTGTTACAGTGAAAGTGCACAATGTGAGCATACCAACTTAAATTCCCTTGCAAATTTGTGCCAAAAATAAAAACGAATTTTGATTTTCATCGTCTTTTACAGGGAAAAAAGTTGGCCATTGACTCTAGTTTTAGAGAGGTTAGATTACCTCGTGAGTTCATTAAGCTTTCTCCAATATCAAGTGCCATCATTCCTCACACAACTCCAGATGGTCATGTGTCTAAAACAGGATATGTAAAGTTATTAGCCTTCTCACAGGTGCTTCTTTTTAAATACATTATAGAGTTACACTAACAACATTTATCTGTTGATAATGATTTGAGTGCTTTCATATCCTGAAGTGTTTGAACAACTCTTGTAAACAGACCGCTGCTGCTGATATGAAACACGCGATTTATGAATTAGAAAATCAGGGTGTCGAGTCATACATTTTGGATCTTAGAAACAATCCGGCAAGTACCCAAAAGTCGAGTTTTTCATTAATACTTCTAGTCTTGTTTCAGTTGACATTGTAAAACTAATATATGTGTGTTGTGTGTTCTGTTTTTACATACTGCAGGGTGGTTTAGTTAAAGCTGGACTTGATGTTGCCCAAATATGGTTAGATGGAGATGAGACTCTTGTAAACACAATAGATCGAGATGGGAACATGCTTCCTATTAACATGATCAATGGGCATGCTCTCACGCGTGATCCACTAGTCGTGCTTGTAAGTTTTCTGTAAATCTCTTTGAAGCTTTCAACAATATATATATATATATATGTATATGTATATGACTTCTGTGTGTTGTGGAAAATAGGTGAATGAAGGGAGTGCAAGTGCAAGTGAAATCTTGGCAGGTGCACTCCATGACAATGGCAGGGCAAAGCTTATTGGCAACACAACCTTTGGGAAAGGAAAAATTCAGGTGAGTTCTTTAAATATTTTCATTTTGCAAATATCATTTAACACTTTTGTAATCATGAGTGTATTTGACTTGTTTAAATGATAAATTGTGAAGAGTGTGACTGAGTTGCACGATGGATCGGCTCTTTTCATAACGGTTGCCAAGTACTTATCGCCGGCACTTCATGACATAGATCAAGTTGGTATAAAACCTGATGTTCAGTGTACAACGGAAATGCTGACTTCACCCAAAGATTCGGTGCTCATGAGGAACAAGAGTGTATCCTCCTCATCCTTGGAAGGTGATTCATGTATTTTGGTAGCAGAACATGAATTGGATAATCAAGGCTCTGCATCCTGAAGTTGTAATTTTGACTAGTGTCAATTCAAGGTCTAAAAATCTCGTCTGAGTCACTGTAAATATCTCTGTGTATAGATGTAGTTGTTGTAATCAGTATATATCGATGCAAGCAAGAAAAATCAAAGTGAAACATCCAGTTTCCTTCAACACTCAAATTTTATGCTATTTTAAAAGGTGGAACTAAATCATAGAGAAATTATATTTCCTGGTGATAATCAGACAATTAATCTACCGTTAAAACACACCTACACCCGCTTAAAAAGTAGTATTAGCTAGAGCTACTAATTGGTTAACTAAATACAGCTAGATCGCTAAATCATACACTACATAGTTATTTAGCTAATACTAATATTAATTAATGCACTGCCCCCACAGATCCACAAATAAAAAGATAAGACTTAAAAGGGATCTCGATCGATCAGTTGCTGAAGCGTGACCCTGCTGCTAATGCACTCAGGAAGAAACCAAATGCGATGAGGACGCCAGGGATCGGTAAAGAGAACGCTGCTCCTGCCTCGGGGGCGGGGGCGGGGGCCGGCGCCGGAGCCAGTGCTGATGCCGACGATACAAACGCTGCAACGAATAGGGCGGCGGCGGCGGAGGCACCGGTGCTGATAACTTGCGCCATGCATGAACTTCCTCGATGAATTAAAGAGAGACGGAGGCGTTTATAATAAGTTATATAGGGAATTGAAATTGACTGGTAAGAGTGTATAGAGGGAGGTGACAGCGCAACGGCGATGATTGGACGGCGGCAGCGGCGGTGTACACGTTTTAGTTTTAGTGGTGTTTTGGGTCCCGTCGGTCTTTGCAGTTTGCACACCCTGTACGTGACAGTAGATCCCCAAGTGTCATTAGCCACATATTTGTGTTGCTTTAATTCTACCCGAAATATATCTACAATTTATTTATATTTTTCGTCTGCTCCATTTGATTAACATAATTATTAAAATTAAAAGATAATATAAGAAAAGAGAATTAATATATTATACATATCAAATATTAAATAGGCATAACAATAAAGTAAAATTTTAGTAAGAAAATATGTTATTTCTCAACACTTACTAGTCTACTCTGTTCAGAACAAAAAACATATATTACTCTATCAGAACATAGCGTACACATACCACATGCTTTAAATACGTAATCAAGTGTGTCAACTGTCAAGTTATTTATACTTCGTTACTCTTACTTCTATATTCACGTTTGTTGTTTTAGCATAGGTCCTACATCTAGACTATCAACTTGAAGATGCCTAATCTTGACACCTGAATGTAATTTGCTTCAAAACTAGAGAATTTCGATTTCTTGTAGGATTTCAATTATATCAAATATCAAAAGTATTAAAAGTAAATTACACAATGATTATAAACTTTGTGTAATTATAGTTGAGAGAATACACCAAGAACACATAGTATATGAAATATTGAAATACTTAATTGATTTAGGGTAAATACAAAGGTTATACACACGTGTGTTTACACATTATACCCTCTATATTTATAAGAAATACCCCTATTGACCTCCGGTAAGCTATCAAGTTCGCTTGTTTAGAACCAGATTTTAATATGGTGCTAAACTTTGATGCAACTTTGTGCTATCTATTCGAGTATTTACTGTTTATTTGTATAAATTCTATTTTTCGATCATGTAATCTAGAATTCTAGATCGTCAATTATATTAGGCTTGTGCTTTGTGTAATGACATGGGCGGGTCAGATGACAGCCCACTCCAACCCATTAACTGGAAACCCCTATAAATAGGCTACTTTCACCATTTTTACCTTTGGTTTAAAAGCATGCCGCATTTTACGTAGCATCACAATCCAAGGTTTGATATTATAATCAGAAAGAAAGAAATAAAGGCAACATCAAGTATTTGTAATTGTCAAAAACAAGTCTATGAAGTCACCAGACAGTCAGATACTCGAAAGAGTCGAGTGCTAGAGTGAGTTAGGTTACATTTACTTAGATTTCTTCGAAGCCTTGCGTTTTTTGAGTTTTTCCCTGGCAGCTTCAAACTCTTCTTCAGTAGGTTCGGAAGGTGGCTCACCTCCACCGTATTTACTAACCAGGGTTGAAAACATCGTGTCTACCCGCCCTTTTCTATCACTTTGCCTCTGTGAAATGATGGCGTAGAGATCATCCGACTCTTTCTTTGATCTACCACCATCATCACTTGAAGTCATCAGAACACACATTTTAAAACATTAATATGCATCTATAAGCATTTATAATATGAAACTTACTTCCCCCTCCGCTGCAATGGGTTTGTCGGCGGCTTTGTTGCAGAAACTTTTTTTGACCATTTCTGGTATGATTTCGTGGACTTCAGCTCTCCTGCAAGTGATAGCTCAGTAACAAGATTTATATATTTTTATATGAGGAAATTTCCGTCTTGATTAAAATATCACATTAGAAATCCTAACCAGCAGAGATTGCCTCGTCAAGGATATCCTTGAATCTGTGTGAATCAAGCATGGGATCTGAGCATAGCATGGAGCAGAAGAGCCTATGAGAGATTAAACAAATATGTTAGAGAACAAACCTCAAAAGGGAAATGAATCATACGTTAGAAAATGACCATATACCTGTCCATATGACCTTTGTACTTCTTGTAAAGATCAATCAGATCATTTTTCTCAGACTCGGATCCTCTGTAATTGGACTCAAACTCTTCAATATCGGCTTCTGTAACCTACATGAGTGTTTAAGCTGTCCATCTTATAACATGATATACATTGGTGTTTATACATGTTTCTGTAGGCTTATAATATACTAGTAACAAAACCTTTTTATACATAGACTGGAAAAATTCCTTCAAATTTTGAACCACGTCCCCAGCAAGATCCTGTTAATAGATACATATATCCAAAAAAAGTTCAACATGATGATAGAAAAACCTCCAGAGTCCAGATAATAGGTTATGATGTGGGGTTACTCACAGCATCATCAACACAGCCTGTCTGATCATAAAGCGCCCGTTTTTCTTCATCGCCAAGTATTGAAATAACTTTCTGCAGCTGCTGAAATTTTTCTTTGGCATCCTAAAAATGTGTATAATCATGTTAAGAACTGGCTAAAATGTCTGAAGATTTATTTATGAATCAATTAACATAACGAGATATTGAGTTTCACCTCGTCACCAGGGTTCTTATCAGGATGTAGCCGCAATGCCAACTTATGATATGCCTTTTTAATTTCCTGCTGAGATGCTGTTCTTTCCACCCCTAGAATCTACAAGACAAAAGGTCATGATAAATTTTGGTTTTGACCAAGTGTATGTGTAACCATAAACAGCTATGGCTAACATAACCATCTTATCTATTTCCATCCCTAAAATCTACAAGGCAACAAGTTACGAATGAAACTGTGAAGGAAATCGAGAAAAGGGCAAGTAAAACATATAAATTAGGGTTTAGCGATTGACGATGGCAATAACAAAAAACTTCAAATAATCAACAGAAGGAATCGTTTTTGGTAGCATCTAATTATCTATTTCCACCGAGCGTAACGCGATTAACTCATTCTTCGATCTTCGCCTTTCTGTATGTTTGACAATAAAGAGCCCTAATCTAATACGAAAACAATTTTAGAAAGGTGCCCTAAATCTTTAATTTGAAATCTAAAGTTAGATAAATTACCTCGTACAAGCTCTTATCGTTCGAAGAGGATGAAGATTCACCGGGATTTTCTTGTTCTTGTTCATCTTCTATGTTTTCTTCACGAACCGTGGTCTTCTTTCGTTTACCCATTTCAATGCAGAGATCGCTGTACTGTAAGACAACCCAGTCGAAGCAAATCAGAGGGAATGTGTGGAAGAAGGAGAGCGTTGTTTAATGAGAGTAAGAAGCAGAAAAGAAAGTTCGAGAGTTGGACTTTCCCGCCATCATGTTCCTAATTCCCGCCATGGCCGAAGGAATAATCAGTCATCGTTTAGTAGAAGCGAAATGCAGCGTTTAAAACACCAAGTGGCGTGTGCAATGTTTGTGCATGACTTCTAAAAGCAAACATTTTTAGAAGCCCACTTGTGAGCCAAAAAACTGAAGAAAGCCCACTTGTGAGCCAAAAAACTGAAGAAAGCCCACTTGTGACTTGTGAGCCCCGTCCGGCGCACCTTTCATTGGCGTGGACTCGTGGAGTAGTGGAGGTGGAAGCACATAAGATGAAGAGATACTCGGTTAGATATTAAGCGTCAAGCGAGATTTACGAAGTGGCAAATCAAGGGAGCACAGTTATGAATTGACAGTCAAGGAAACGGATAAAGATGAAAAGAACGGCAGTCGCTTTTGGCTCCTTGTGACTTTGCCTCTCTAGTCTCGATTTCGCCTCAGTGCTCCTTCATTCCGCAACCCTATTTCTCGAAATGAAATTTTGATTTCTATAATCAATCAACAGACGACAAGGAGACGAAGTTCCCAAACTGAAATTCTGAAATCGCAACTCAAGAATATTATGGTGAAGATTATGATAAGGAAGATGAGTAATAACAATAACAATAATAATAAAAAATAAAATATAGATGGTTACATTACAATATATTAAATGAAAAAAAATGACATCTTAATGCATTTCTGTTGACAAAGAATAGTTTGTTACACAAAATATTAAAACACAAATACTTTGTTATTTTTCGGTGCAGTTAACCTATTGTTTTACTATATATTGTTGACATCTTTGGGTGTGTGTTCCACGACAAAGATGAGAACCTCCATCAGCTTACTCGGCGGCAAGGTCATTTTTTCATCTCTGTCACTAATGTCACATGCGACGTCTTTATAAAGTATTTTTAAGATGGAAGCTTAAAAATTATACTAACCTGAAATTGAAAAATAACCTACTTTTATTTTGTTCCATGAACTATTCAAATTAGATGATTTAGTTTTTTATTTGATTGACGTGTTTTATTATTCACTTAATTTAGACACACCCATACACATTAATAAGTACAAGGATGTAAACCTATAACTTTTTTCCTAGATTGAATTAATAAATTTCAAAATTAGTATTTACCATCATAAAAAATGTTTTCATTAAGAGTATGGGAAGTGGGTGCTTGAACCTTGAAGCATCTAATGCTTCAGCGTTATATCATCATCACATCACTTGTACTTTAGCCATGTTTAAACCTCCTTACTACCTACCCTCTCTCCACTTTTCTCTCTCTTCTATCCTCTTTTCTCTTACCTCTCTCCATCGGCATTCATCCGCTGATAATATGTATGTTTTTTCGGTACCAAAGAGAGGGGGTGATGTACCCCTCGGTACCACGCCTCCACATAGGCATGCCGAAGCCCATACCGAGAGCACTCCCCATGCTCTATCCGTTTTTATCCCTTTCGATTAAAAGAACAAAAGAATTAGACTTTTATCAACTTCTTTGCTTCACACCTGTCTACTTGGGCTGTGGGTTGAGTAAAAACGCATAATAAAGTACATGGAAATCTATATAACCCGTTAAATTTGACAACAATATTTCTTTCGACAATTTTGACCCAAAAATACTTTACATAGCCCATCAAACATAAAGCCATGAGTTATATCTCTCATTTTACATTTTCCTTACCCAATGTCATAATTACATAATTTTAAACTTAAAGTAAAAAATGATATTTTAGTCAAGTGGAGGCCACCAATGCTTGGCTCGTATCTCCTCCTTCGTCATCAATGTATTCGCCAATGCAGCTCCTGAAAGATGATTCGTAGGCTTTATGTAAAATTCGTACTGTTTGAAAGTCAATTCCGCTTTCCGTAGTTCCAATTTTTTTTTTGTAATACAAAAGAAATCGTTCATTATTCGAAATTAACAACGCTAGTTCGTCCAACAACGATTTGATGCTCTTTTCTTTCCACCCAGTTCCGCTTGATGCCAATGCTCTCTTCGCCTCATCACCAGGGTTCCTATCAGGATGTAGCCGCAATGCCAACTTATGATATGCCTTTTTTGTTTCCTGCTGAGATGCTGGTCTTTCCACCCCAAGAATCTACAAGACAACAGGTTATGATAAACTTTAGTATATGTAACCATAAACAGCTATGGCTACTCTAACCAGCTTATTTAGCCTACAAATAATCTACTTATATTCTTATAAGTAGATTATGCATGAAGTTTCAAGAAAAAAATATCTGACAAGAAGAACCCTAACCAAAAAACGATAATTTGTCCTTTCAAATAACAATATCATATATGGGCAACCCAGGATTGTTACAGTACAGAGGTTCGTTCAAAAACATATAGTAACTAATGAAACTGTGAAGGAAATCGAAAAAATGGTAATTCAAACATATAAATAAGGGTTTAGCAATTGACAAGGACTAGAGCAAAAAACTTCGTATAATCAACAGATCGAATCGGTTTTGGTAGTATCTAATTATCTATTTCCACCGAGAGTAACGGGATTAACTCATTCTTCGATCTTCGCCTTTCTGTCTATTTGACAATAAAGAGCCCTAATCTTATACGAAAACAATTTTAGAAAGGTGCCCTAAATCTTTGATTGAAGTCTAAAGTTAGATAATATACCTTGTACAAGCTCTTAACATTCGAAGAGGATGCAGATTCAGCGGGATTTTCTTGTTCTTGTTCATCTTCTATGTTTTCTTCATGAACCATCGTCTTCTTTCGTTTACCCATTTCTTAGCAGAGATCGCTATGCTGTAACGGTCGACGCAAATCAGAGGGAATGTGTGGGAGAAGGAGAGCGTTTAATGAGAGTAATAAGAAGCAGAAAAGAAAGTTCGAGAGTTGGATTTTACCGCCATCATGTTCCTAATTCCCAGTGGCGGACCCAGGATTTCTGGGGACCGGTAGCACCATATAATGCGAGAATAAAATTAAATAAGTTTGAGGGTCTGGTTCGGGTTTTTTTTTCGGGTTTCCGGTTAATCAGGTCGGATTAACGAGGTTTCGGCTGTTTTTCTGGTATTTTAAGGCCAAATTTTAAAACAAAACACAATTTATATGAAGACCTGTTAACTAAAATGCTATTTTAAAGGTATAAATTGAAAGATTAAACTATTTTTTATCATTTTTTTTAGAAAACTTTCATTTTTCCTTTGATTTTGGTGGCATCTCTGGTGCACCCCGAAAATTTACCGGTAGCACCGCCTCAAAAAGTCGAAAATTAACACTACGAACCGTCAAAAGACCGGTGTCCCGTGCCCCCCTTGTACATGGGTCCGCCCCTGCTAATTCCCGCCATGGCCGCATGAATGATCAGTCCTCGTTTAGTAGAAGCGAAATGCAGTGTTTAAAACACAAAGTGGCGTGTGTGTAATGTTTGTGCTTGACTTCTAAAAGTAACATTATCGGTCCTTTAACTTTTAAATGTATCATTATTGGTCCTTTAACTTTTATTTTGTGACACCAAATGTTTTTTAGTTGACTTGACTGACCGTTATCTTCTATACTTGAGACTTCTTATGTGCCAGGTACAAATCACATTTAAAAACTTATATTTTTCACACCATCACACTCTCCCTCGTCAATCTAAAAGTACTTTAAATAAAAAAACGAAGTAGTTTTTGATTGTTCTGCTAACTACCATTGACGTCTTTGGGTGTGTTTCACGACAGAGATGAGAATCTCCGTCAGATTTGTAGGACCGGGGGCGGGGGTCTATTACTAAACACACCCTGATGCTAGGACTGATCTAGGACGTGAAATATCGCGGAATTATATTTCACGAACCTCCTAAGGATCTATGATCTGCTTAGGTGTCCGGCACACAGAAACACACACAGAAAGAATAGAAGAACAAACACACAGTACCACACAGAGATGCTTTGGCTGCCTTGGAATTCGAGAATTATCACTTAGTTCGCGAGTTTCAAGGGTATATGTACGATTACGAAGGCTCACGAAGTGTCCTAGACGATTCTCTCTTTTCGTAATTATTTGTTCAAATGAGGGGTTAATCACTATTTATAGTGAGTTTTACGCGTTTTCGAATGACACAGTTCACTTCGCGCGAACTGACATTCACTTCGTGCGAAGTGACATCCACTTCGTGCGAAGTGACATCCACTTCTTGCGAAGTGACTTTCACTTCTTGCGAAGTGAATTTCACTTCTTGCGAAGTGAATTTCCTTATGACTAAACTTCCAAATACAAACCAACACATGATTAAATACTTGTAGGCTTTTCATAAACACATAGTATCACTTAGAATGTATAAACATGCAAACCATTAATCAAAACACATTTAAATTAATATTTCATGTATATACTTTATTGATACGAACTAGGGATTCATAAAATATGCACCAACAAGATTACTCGGCGGCAATAAAATTACTGAAATTAAATCCTAAAGAACAGAAATTAAAATACTAAGAAAATTGCAGGAATAAAATTACTGAAATTAAATCTTTTTGTGAGAAGGTTCCAAGATGGAATCAGTACTAGCACATCTATACTTAGTAGTCATTTATTTCAGAACCTTGGACATAAACATATTCTCTCAAACTCTGTCTGTCAACCTAACTTTCCTCAGATAATGACAGATTTTGTTTCAACATTTTCAGATTATCTAGACTGGTTACACGGTTAAGACTATCTCTTTCAAAGTCTCACAGTATTTCGATTCACTCAGTAGGTGCACAACTTGATTACCCAACCACCATGCTTATGTGCTTTGTTATTTTGTCAACGCATTTTATGCTCTTTTGACATGGAGGTCAATTTTTCACCTCTTCCGATAATTTTGGTGAGCTTTTGTCACTGCATTTTATGCTCTTTGACAATTCAACACTAATAGATCAATATAGCTTTTGTCACTGCATTTTATGCTCTTTGACAATTCAACATTGATAGATCCTTGACATCTCAGATTGGGGTCAATTTTTCACCCTCTTTTACATTTTGCTCATTGTCATCTAAGCACATTTGGCATGGTAACAGGTGTGTGCACCAGATTGAGTTAGTCTCAACTGTTATTGATTTGTAGACTTGGAATGTCTCGATAGTTTGAATCTTTGATGGATTTCCACATGCATAACCACTTATCAGCCTAGACTTTCCTTATATGTCTTACACACTATCTGTTTCTTATCTGATTAAATTAGATTTTCAGACAGTTTTCTCAAGAATATGTACATGCCTTCAGTCCTAATTTTACTAGACGTACTTTGTATTGAAAGCCAGTGTACCATCATTTTCCATTTGAGTTGGATCAACTTCTCATTTTAAGTTTTCTGGTTTTTTTTTATTTTCTAAGTTTTCTGATTTTTTTTTTTTTTTTTTTTTTTTTTTTTTTTTTTTTTTTTGTATTTTCTAAGTTTTCTGATTTTTTTGTATTTTCTAAGTTTTCTGATTTTTTTGTATTTTCTAAGTTTTCTGATTTTTTTTGTATTTTCTAAGTTTTCTGATTTTTTTTAAGTTTTCTGAACTAAAACTAACTATCTCCCCCTAAAATACTAAACAAACTAGAAACTAAGAAAATAGAAATGCAACGACACAGAAAATAAGCACAAAGAAAATAAAATGATAAAGACACACAGTCATAGAAACCTTAACCTGGACTATTTCGGTTGACACCCTTCACTTAGAAGAATGAGTTAGACAACATTAGGAACCCAAGCCCGGATGGTCATGGGTTTCCCGTCTTCTCCAACCACTGGAAGTTTCATCCATGTTCCAGTCTTGATGATCCTGTCACTTGATTCCTTGGACATTTGAACACACAGTTTGTTAGTCCACTTAGGAATCCTTTGATGCTGAACAGGAAGAGTTGAGTTTTGATGATTTTTAAGAAACGTTTTATTTTCTTGCAAAATCTCAACTTTCTTGTTACAACTTTGATGTGCCTTCTTATCACACTTGTAACTAAGGTGACCAGGTCTCCTACACACATAGCAGACCCTTTCTGGGTATTGCTTCACATAGCCTTTCGTTACCTTTTGAGGCCGATACCCTAACCCTTGATGTTTGGGTAGTTGTTTGACCTCTTGGTATGGACGGGTATCAGGAGACTTAATACCCTCATTTTCAAATTTCCGAAGAGCATCGTGGATACGATGCATCAACGGACCTTTCACATTAGAACTAGCCAACAGTTCTCTTATGCCTGGTTCAGCCTTTTTGATTTCTTCTTGCTGAACCTCATTCTTCTGAGGCTCACCCACATTCTCGTGTAACTTTAAATCCTCTTTTGGGGTTGATGCAGAAAATTCATCAACCTTTGTGAGCAGTGGGTCAGCTTCAGAATGGACATCATCGTTCACCAGTTGATTTAACACTGGTGGTGGACATTTTGAATATACGTTTTTGTCCTTTTCTGAATCGGTACTTTGACCTCTCTGATCGATTATGTACTCAAAAAGATAAGAAGACGTGGAATAGCTTTTGAGTTTTTGACTCAGAGTCTCATAATCGACCTTTGAGGTAGCAAGGTCCCGTTTCAGCTTATCGATTTCGTTTATGTAAAACACGATAGCATCTTGTTTATTTAACAGAGCCACACCTAGTTCATTAACCTGTTTACCTAGACTTTCATTCTTTTCTTTTAATTGATTTTCTCTTCCTTTGATCAACAGGTTATTATCTAACTTAGATGTGAGATCTGAAATAGTAGACTTTAAGAACACTATCTGTTTTACATATTCATCACACGAACCACAAGGTAATCCAAAAGTACATACCTGATCCGCAGACGGTTGACCACAGATGCACACCTTTTGATTTGACTCTTTGGCACGGACATTCACTGGTGTCTCTTCTGCAGCTGGTGTCGAGGCTGGTTCATCATCATTGCTGGCACCTGATTCTTCTTCACTTGAATAGCTTTCGGTCTCGGATGAAGAATCTTCGTTCAACACATGAACGTTCGCCAAGTTGATGTCAGCATCAGCATTCCCGAACTGTACAGACCAATCCACTCCCTCATCTCTTTGAATAACTGCCATAGCCTTAGTCGGTGTTGGAGTTGCTTCAGATTTTATGGTTGTGGAGGTAGATGATCTGCTGCCAGAACCAGTTTTGAATGGATACCTCGGTCCCGAATTCTTCGGCTTTTCACATTCACGCGCGAAGTGACCCTTTTCACCACAGTTATAGCAGGTCACAGCAGATTTATCAAAGCCGAGTTTGGTATCCTTGGTTGCTGATATTGACTTTCCCGTTCTTCGCTCATAAGCTTTTGCCCTTCTCACTAAGTTGGCATACGACCAGAGGATATCTTGTCTCTCCATCTCATCCTCGTTGATCTGGTCATAGTCCTCTTGAGTCATATGAGCATTACCAATCTTCCCCTTCAGTAGATCATCATAAGAGGAGACTAGTGCACTTAGCATGCTCATATGTGTCTTAACCTCATCTGTACTTCCATACTTGAAGTGTTCGACATTAAGTCCGGAGGAAGATGCAGTATAAGATGACCCAGAGGATGAAGCATCTGAGGTAGATCTGCCCGATTCATTCACGTTGGTCACATAGGCAGACTGTAGGGGGGCATGTGACGAGGTGGACGACGAAACAGGTGTTCCGGAGTAGTAGAGTGAGGGGTTCTGTTGATAACTAGACATAGAATCCAGATTTAGTTCCTCCTGCTCCTGCTCCTTTAACTTGGTGATGAAATCATTAAGGTCCATCCCGTCAAAACCGTTACCATTCTTGAGTATCATGATGAATGGCCGCCAGCTCTTGGGCAAAGCATTCGCCAAGATCTCTACTTGCTGCTTCTCTGGAACAGTGACACCCAGACTGTCCAGTTCACTTAGAAGGTGGTTGTATCTTGTAATAAGGGAAGGAATCTTCTCATCTCTTGTAGCCGTGAAATGGTCTAATTCCTTCCTTAATTGACTTGCTTTAAGTTCCTTCAGAGCAGCGTTTCCCTCATTCCTCTTCTCAAGAGCTCTCCATAGACTGTAGGAAGTTCGATACCTCCTAAACTGGTGGAAAATCTCGTTGGGAATCGCCTGAATTAGTTGAGCATATGCCTTCTTTTCGGCATTGTAATTGGTCTGCTGTTCGACAGTCATCTTGTCGTAAGGGGTTTCAATGTTTCCCTCCCCTTTCGGAACCATATACTCAACGTTCATGGCTCGCCGCAATCTACAGTCAACCCCATCTAGAAAGATTTCGAACCTGGGCTTCCACATAGGATAGTCCTCCATGGTTAGCAATTTCGGCACTTTGTTTATACTGCCCATTTCTGTTTCTAGTAAAAGGTTGTTTAAGGCAGTGGTTTGTTTAGAGGCCATTTAGATTGACTTTGAGAACCAAGGCAGCAAGCACACAGGAAAAAAAATTTTGAGAGACCACACAGAAAGCACGGATTAAAGTTTGATTAGAAAGATCACACAGGACAGCACAGAAATGCACAACGCACGAAGACCGAAAAAAAAAAAAATTTTATACTCTTTTTTTTTTTTTTTTTTTTTTTTTTTTTTAAAGAAAACGAAGGTTCTAGACGCACACAGCAACTACGCACGTACCACAAGCACTTCGTGCGGACTGCGAGCACCACGCACGCAGTGAGGACACACCACGCACGGATTGGCGAACAGTCACTACGCACGCACGTATGGCAGTACGCGCGGACTGCAGGACCACTTCGCACGAGGCACACAGACAGCAATCGAAGGATCTAGAACACACAGGCACAGTTCGTGCGAACTGAGATCAGTACGCACGAGGTGGGGTTTCACTACGCACGGTCGAAACTCAAAGAGCCTAAACGTAAAAACTTGACCTTTTTAACGCAAAAGGACCTATTTTCCGACCTATTTTCGGTAAAAAGTGACGCAAGGGGGCACACACAGGCCTAAAGGAACACCTAGATCGACTTAATCCTAAGGAAAAGTGATCAATCAAAGCACAAGGCTCTGATACCACTTTGTAGGACCGGGGGCGGGGGTCTATTACTAAACACACCCTGATGCTAGGACTGATCTAGGACGTGAAATATCGCGGAATTATATTTCACGAACCTCCTAAGGATCTATGATCTGCTTAAGTGTCCGGCACACAGAAACACACACAGAAAGAATAGAAGAACAAACACACAGTACCACACAGAGATGCTTTGGCTGCCTTGGAATTCGAGAATTATCACTTAGTTCGCGAGTTTCAAGGGTATATGTACGATTACGAAGGCTCACGAAGTGTCCTAGACGATTCTCTCTTTTCGTAATTATTTGTTCAAATGAGGGGTTAATCACTATTTATAGTGAGTTTTACGCGTTTTCGAATGACACAGTTCACTTCGCGCGAACTGACATTCACTTCGTGCGAAGTGACATCCACTTCGTGCGAAGTGACATCCACTTCTTGCGAAGTGACTTTCACTTCTTGCGAAGTGAATTTCACTTCTTGCGAAGTGAATTTCCTTATGACTAAACTTCCAAATACAAACCAACACATGATTAAATACTTGTAGGCTTTTCATAAACACATAGTATCACTTAGAATGTATAAACATGCAAACCATTAATCAAAACACATTTAAATTAATATTTCATGTATATACTTTATTGATACGAACTAGGGATTCATAAAATATGCACCAACAAGATTACTCGGCGGCAAGCTCATCTTTTCATATCCACCACCAATGCCACAACAGACATCAAACATTATACTAACCTGTATTTATAAAAGAACCTTGTTTTATTGCGTTTACTGACATGAAATATTCAGACTAGATGATTTAGTTTTTATTTGATTGACGTGTTTTATTATTAACTTAATTTTGACACACACGTACATATTAATAAGTATAACGACGTAAAACTATAACTTTTTTCCTAGATATAATTAATAAATTTCTAAAATAGTATTTACCTTCATAAAAACATGTTGCTTTAACCATTATTTCCTTCATAGTTCATACTTGTCTACTACTCTACTTGCATACTGCAGCCCATGGATATCTGTATGACTTGAATTTGACAATTGACAGCAGTCTTTCTTTAGACAATTTTGGCCCATAAATACTTTACATAGCCCATTAAACCTAATAAACTATAATTATAAAATTTAATCCATTCTTATTTCCTAATCAATAAAATATTCAAAACCTAATCACTATCATAACCCTTCGAGGCTAGTCAACTTAATCAATCATAGTATTTTTGCTTAATTTGCCACCAACTTTGATTTCTTTCTGAAAACAATTAAGTACCTATTGAACAATTTTTAAATCTATCACCATTATTGTCCTTGGACGACACAAGTAAACTAGCACAAAAAAAGATGATTGTTTAGGGAAAAAGTATCTATATAAATTCTTTATTTTAAATTTTAATTTTTACTTGTTAAACTTTTTAAAAAGCATTTTGTTGGTCTGCTCGTAATCTTTTATTTAATTGAATCAAGCAAGATGGGATTTGATGAAAATCTTACGATCTATAACTCGAAAATGGAATTTATTCTAACGTAATATTATGTGACTACAGAGATCCTATTTAGGGCAGGCCTGCATATATATTTTCGCTAATCATAACCACAATATAACAAGATGTTGAAAACAAGAATGAAACTCTAACAATCACGAAAATACTAACCCTGAAAATTTAATTATTTTCTTCAAGACTTTAAGACATTAATTTTATCTAAAGATATTTTTTTTCTTAAAATTTTTTGTTTTTTTTTCTTTGTTGTGTACATGTTAGCATGCACAGTAAGGACGGGTGAGAAAGCATGGGAAACACAATTAACAAAAAATGACCCCACCCCACCTCCCCTCTACTGTTGCTGGATGCTTATATATTTGATGTTTTTATTGCCAAACAATTTCATATCGTGTTTCTTAAATCATGGGTCAGACTTGTTCAATAATGACAAAAAGGCTGCCCAAAACTATTTTTATTGTTGGGTACTTTGGTATCTTTACCTGTCGTTTAATGCTACCGGTGTAAGTTTTATTGGACATGCATTAAGTAAGTATTTTAATCGTACTTACAGTAGCTTTTTTTTTCATTACAATAATAGTTAGCTAACAGACATTAAAAAAAACACACACACACACCTACATGCATCATGCATGCATACACATAAACCCGATGCATTGAGAACTCAAGTTAATTGAAAGACCCATGGCACACCCTTGAATGTTTTGATGTATTAGTTTAATGGTAACTAAAATTTATATATTTTTCAATTTAAATTAATATAATTAGTGCTTTCAAAATGATATTTCAGCTAGGGGTGTGCATGCGACGGTTTTAAGCTCAAACCGAACCCAATATGTTAATTTCGGATTTAAGATTCTCAAACTCAATAGTTTCGGTTTCTATTGGTTTCGGTTTTGACAAATCTGATCATTAACGGTTCGGTTTCGGATATAATTTCTTGTATTAACATTCGTATTTCTAACATTATATACAAATTCTATCACAGTGTCGAATTTCTAGCATTTAATTTAATGTCTAATAACATATATTAACACTAAATACCATTGTCAACTCAAATATTCATAATATAAACATATTGTGTATCATATAATCGTAATATATATGATATATTAGTGAGTTGATTTTTTAATCGGGTGGTTCTAGTTAAAACCAAAACCGAACCAATTGGTTTTCTCAAATTTTAAAACCGAACCATCGGTTTTGAAATGGTTTTAGTTTTATCGGTTTTAACAGATTGGACTATATTTTTCGATTTCTATGCACAACCCGAATTTCCGGTTTGATATAAACAACATAACTCATTAAATGCTACATGATAGTCCACCCCATCTTTTGTCATTGTGTGTCTTGCGAACAAAAGGCATATCAACATTGCAAGAGAAAGGAATTCTCGTAAGATTTCCCTGGCCATACACCAAGGTCCCCACCTTCGGGGAACAACTTGCGATGTCCCAGGTTTTGAAGTTTAAGATACCTCGTCGGGGGACCAACCTCCGGATCAGACCAACAGGACGTAATCCAATACCGGACCATTCCCCATATCAACACTTGAGAACCAAGGTGAGATGGCCAAAAGATCCACAGGTAGAGACACATGTCATAAATCAAATTTAAATGAAGGATCAAAAACATGCAAATCATAAGTATGTGTGTGGGTTGATTCTCTTCGTGAAATTCCCCAAAAATCATAAATCGAAAAGAGCACTAGTGCTGATCGTATATTGATAATCGAAAAGTGTAAGAAAAATCATAAATCATAATCAAACTTCAACCGAAAACTTCTGTTGCACAGTTAATCGTAAATCACTAAAACATAATGTTGAATCGAAAACTCTTTTTATATGGAATCCCTAATCAGTGTTCAAGTGAAATCGTAAACCCTATAATAGAATACTCATGAATAGTAAATTGAAAATATTGTGGGAGATCATGAATCGTTGTATTGAAAGTGAGAAATCGGAGGAAAGAAATCAAGAATATCAAGAAATGATGAATCGTAAACTAGTTGGGACTATAATCGTGAACCACCTTGGGTAGTATTGGAATCGAAAACCTTGTATAACTTACAAATAAAAAACTGGGTTATACATTAATCGGAAACTAACCACTTGAAAATCTAAAGGAGATGTAGTCGCAATTGGTATAATAAGAATCACAACTTAGGCGAATGTGTCATGATTTGAAGGAGACTTTAACTGTATGTGATTGTCGGTAGACACAGATCTTCTGAATATTTAGCTAATAAATCAATATAACACTTCTTCTGCTATGATGGGAGTTACACTCACTTACTAATTATTATAGTGTGACATGTACATGTTATGTGATTGTGAAAGTGTAACTAATGTGTTAATATGTGAAGTTATATTATGGAGAAAACACAACTCGGACACAATCAGACATATGAAATCCTTGGTACAACTTGGATAGTCAACTATGACCCAAAGTGTGAAATCACCATTAGTGCACTGCTTCGGTGTTATGTGTATGGATATGTGATCATTGATGTTATGATATGTGCATACCTGGTGTGGTGCGTAAGTGGTGTGCTCGCAAACTTTATGCTTAATGTTGTTGTTTTATATCTTTCAGGATTTGATCATGTAAAGGCTCTAGCAGAGTGAAGGTGACTCATCCATTTGAAACGTCTTCCTCTGTTCACTTTAAACTTCATAAGTGAATGTCTAGAACTATATTTGCAATTAGTTACTTATTAAGATTTTGGAAATTTGTAATTGACGTGTAATTTTGGGTGGGAACCCTGTTATAAAACTTGTTAGAATGACATGGTTGTTAAATTACTGTGAAATTAAAAAAAAAAAATCCAGGGTGTTACAACAGGGTCATAAACTAGGCTGTTATCCTAAAATATTCATTTCCTAAATTATGAGAGGGTTTAAATATTCAAAAAATGCTAAAAACTAGGATTTTTAATAAGCGTATACATTTGACTAGTGATCTATTCATTATGTTGAATAGCGGGAAGTTCAATTTTCAACCAAGAAAGGATCGATATTTAGGTGAGATTAAGAGACTTAATCATGATTTTCATTTAACTTGATCGGATGGTTTACATTTGTTCTTTCATTTTTATTCATTACTCAAACATGAATTGTAACGATCATGAATTGCGATCGTTAGATATAATATATCAACATTTAATTGACGACTATGATTTGTTCTCTTGTTCTCACTAAAATCTTTATTTTTACAATAAACTTATGTTGAATATATATACATTTGACTAGTGATCTATTGATTATGTTTAATAAAATATATATAGATTAATACCTTGAATTAATTAATTATGTTGAATGGAATGATTGAAAAGGATGAAGAAACATAGACATGTGCGTAGCCCCAAAACAGTGGTTTCACCAATGTTAAGTCATTACACTGCATTACATTCCAAAGTTTACCCAATTTTTGAAGGGTTGAACACTCATCTCAAATGGTTGACTGGCTTTGGATTCTATGTTACTTGATAACATCCCATCCATACCTTTATTCATGTGTTACGTAATGATATACACATATATAATTAACTGATTCAGGAAAACATACCAACTATTATCTAGTAATTCACAATTTTATTATAAATTTGTAACTTAAGGAGTGTCGGTTTTAATAAACGTATCTATAAAGAGTGATATTCAAAAGTTCCAAAACTAAAAAAAACTAATCCTAATTTTATTTTTTTTCACTTTTTTTAATCAGAAAAAAAATTTCTTTTTTTAGGCTGGTTATGGTTTATAATTTTAAAGACGAATGATTAACCGAAAGAGAAAAGACTTATATTCTTAAACAACTAATTTTATTTTTTTACCAACTAATTACCATAAGTAGTCAATTTCCAACCACCCCCTGTCCCCCTCTCTTTTTGTAGCTAGAAGTATGTGTTTTTACTTTGTAGGGGTGGGTTAATTGGAGTGACATGTTTGAAAGATATAAAGGCTACATTTGGAACACTAAGTTGGCCGGCAAATATTGTTAAAATATTTTTTATATATAAAATAATATTTCACCACGTTTGTTAACAATAGAGTATATTATCTACTAAAAATACCGTACTCTAGCTAATTTTTCTGTGGTTGTTTCGATTTCACACATTAATTCTAGGTTTTTGTTTTAACTTTTATGTTTTATGTTTTAAACCCAACAATAGAAGTTTTAATCTCAATTTTAAAAACTAGACCTTTGTTTAATTGAGACACGAAGTGAACCATACCATACCATAAATTATTATATGGTACCTTTGGTCCCTGAAAATATAATTGCTATAAAGTATAAATCATGCGAAAAAGAACATTGTACATGAAGCAATAAATTTATTTGAAGATGAAATGAGAAGTAGCATTTTGTTTTAATATATATAAGAAAAGAGCACCAACACAAAAGTTGAATTACTTTCTGAATAATGAAAAGTATTGTATTAAAAAAATATGAATGAATTAGAATAGTTACTACTACTACAAGCTTTGCCGTTTACCATAAGTGTAGGTGTTGACAGTTGACTTTTTGTGAATCTTGTCTTTGCTTTCAACTTTTTAACTAATTTAAGTCAAATCAACAACATTTGTATTTGTATTTGTATCTTGTGCCATCAAATCTGTCACTAAATTTCATCACCTACTCCTGTTTTCACACCCACAATCACATGCATCACAATATCTTTTCTGTTTTTTTAATCATAAGAAATATAATGCATATATATTGTTTTTTTATATGTATAAAACATGACATGAAAAATGGAAAAAAGCAAGAGAATAACAAAAAGGAAGAAGGATACCATCTCTGCATAGCTTTTCACGGGTACATGAAAACTACATACAAAGAGACAAACCTACCTTTCATTTTCCATTTTTCCTCTTACTAAAATCAAATGTCACGGATCACTTTATTTATTTATTTCCATATCCAACCCTCTCTCTTTCTCTACCTCTCCAATGGCTTCTCACTGCACACTCTCACTCTCACTCTCACTCACACTCCCATTCCTCCTCGTCTTTTTCACCATTAATGCTTCTTCATCTTCTGAATCAGATATTCTTTTAGCCTTCAAATCCGGCATTGATGATCCCATGAACCGCCTTACATCTTGGTCAAACACCACCTCCACTCACCACTGTAACTGGACCGGTGTCACCTGCACCACCGCCGCCGCCACCACCGTCGTCTCATCTATCATCCTTCAAAATCTGAATCTTTCTGGTGAAATCTCACCTTCCATTTGCCAGCTATCTAATCTTATCACACTTAATTTAGCTGATAACTTCTTTAACCAACCTATTCCCCTGCATCTTTCTCAATGTTCTTCTTTGAACACTCTTAATCTTAGTAATAATCTCATCTGGGGTACCATCCCAGATCAGATTTCTCAGTTTAAATCCTTAAAGTTTCTTGATTTGGGCAAGAATCATGTTGAAGGGAAGATCCCAGATGGGGTTGGGTCCTTACGGAACCTTCAAGTTCTTAATCTTGGAAACAATTTGTTATCAGGTAGTATTCCTAATGTTCTTGGAAACCTTACGGAATTGGTTGTTCTTGACTTGTCTGTAAACCCTTTTATGGAGAGTGAGATTCCTAGTGATATTGGGGAGCTTTTGAAACTTGAGCAGGTTTTGTTGCAAAGATCTGGTTTCTATGGTGAGATACCAGAAGCCATTGTTGAATTGAAAGGTTTGACTATTGTGGACCTCTCTGAGAACAATCTTACAGGTATCTTACCTTCAAGAATTGGAAGTTCTTTTGAAAAGTTGGTTTCTTTTGATGTCTCACAGAATAATCTTTATGGGTCTTTCCCAAATGCGATATGTGAACCCACTGGGCTTACAAGTCTTAGCCTCCATACAAACAATTTCAACGGAACGTTACCCAATACTTCCGTTGCTAATTGCTTGAATCTTGAAAGGTTGGAGCTTCAGAATAATGGGTTTCATGGTGAATTCCCAAATAACTTATGGTCATTGCCAAGAATCAAGGTTATTAGAGCCGAAAACAATCGTTTTTCTGGTGAAATCCCTGATTCAATATCAACAGCTTCTCAATTAGAACAAGTTCAGATAGATAACAACAGTTTTATTAGCAAAATCCCTCATGGTCTTGGATTGGTTAAAAGCTTGTACAGATTCTCTGCCTCTCTTAATGGCTTATATGGTGAACTTCCTACCAACTTTTGCGATTCCCCTGTAATGAGCATCATCAATTTTTCCCACAATTACATTACAGGTGAAATCCCAGAGCTTAAAGAATGTAAAAAGCTGGTTTCATTATCTTTGGCAGATAACAATTTCGTTGGTAAAATTCCAAAATCACTTGGAGATTTGCCTGTGTTAACCTACCTTGATCTTTCTCATAATAACCTTACTGGTGAAATCCCACTCGAGCTTCAAAATTTGAAGCTTGCCCTTTTCAATGTATCTTTCAATAGGCTATCGGGCCAACTTCCTGCTTCGTTAGTTGCAGGCCTTCCTGCTTTATATGTACAAGGAAACCCTGATTTGTGCGGGCCTGGATTGTCTAATTCGTGTCCAAAAGATGATTCTAAGCACAAAATTGGCATTTCAAAACTTGCTTGTGCATTGATCTCTTTAGCTCTATTAGCTGGGATACTGAGTTTGGCATTTGGGTTTTTCGTTCTTCGTAGATCATCAATCCAGAATCTTGAAACGGGTACTTGGAAGTCTGTTTTCTTCTATCCACTTCGAATTACCGAACAGGATTTGATCATGGCAATGGATGAAAAAGCCTCTAGAGGCAGTTCTGGAGCATTTGGTAGAGTTTACGTGGTAAACTTGCCTAGTAACGAGCTAATAGCAGTGAAAAAGATGCCAACTTTCAAAAACCAATCTTTCAAAATTCTGAAAACCGAAGTGAAGACGTTGGCCAAAATCAGGCACAAAAACATCATTAGAGTCTTAGGGTTTTGCCATTCGGATGATTCAATCTTTTTGATATACGAGTGTATGGAAAAAGGGAGTCTTGGAGATCTGATCAGAAAAGGGGACTTTCAGTTGGCATGGAATTTTCGCTTGAAAATTGCCATTGGAATCGCTCAAGGATTAGCTTATCTTCACAAAGACTATGTTCCGCATTTGCTTCACAGAGATGTTAAATCAAGAAACGTTCTTTTGGACATAGAATTCGAGCCTAAGCTTACAGATTTTGCATTGGATCGGATTTTAGGTGAGAATGCATTCCAATCCTCCTTGGATTCAAATTTGGAGTCTACATGTTACATAGCACCAGGTATTCAATACATAATGACATATTAATATACATATGAATCTTTATAATTTGAATGTATTTCTTGTTTTGATGCTAAATTCTGACAAAACTCCTTGATCACAGAATTCAGGTACAATAAAAAGGCTACAGAACAAATGGACACATACGGGTTTGGTGTGATCTTATTAGAACTAATAACAGGCCGACCCGCCGAACCAATGGACTCAAGTGAAGACTCTCTTGATGTTGTGAAATGGGTAAGAAGGAAAGTCAACATAAGTAACGGGTCGGTTCAAGTTCTTGACCCAAAGCTTTCGGATTCATGCAAGCAAGAAGCTTTGGGAATGCTTGAAGTAGCTCTACAATGCACATCAGTCATGCCAGAAAAACGACCTTCTATGAGTGAAGTGATGGCTGCCCTTCAGTCTCTTGGCTCAAAGACTCGTGTTCCTAATCCTGATACGTCGCTAAGTCACTTTGATGTTTGAACCAAGAACAAAATAGTACTTATAACAAGTTTATGTAAATTATCAAGTTTGCATCATTTCGTTTCACGATTATGATTGCATTTTGCAATATGTCAAATCATATATAATGGTTTTCACAAACAAATGACTACAGAAACATAGTTGGGTAGAGAACAAGCCACACGTTCATACAAGGCATGATTTACACACTAGTTAATTAAGGTTGTATGGAGTTATTCTCTTCCAGGACTCTTAGGGTCATGGCGATCGTTCGCTCCTGTTCCTCCATAGTCCGTGTTTTCAAGATCCATTCTTCTTGTCATAGACTCATCAAACTCTGTGTTCTCTTTGTAACTCGATAGGCCTATCTCGTCCTACAATCCCCAACACAAGTCACACTTAGTCGAAAACCAATATTGTATTTGGAGTACAACATATAGTGTGCAACTTATATAAGTTGTACTATTTTAAGCTTGCATAACTTAACTTCAAATTGGTTATCGGTATTTAAAAACTTATATAATGATAACCAAAGTTAGTATCAACTGAGTTTTTCAAGTTTGAGTCGACTCGACTCGACTCTATTTGATTAGATGGTACAATACAATAACACTGTCAATATACATATACAAACCCGTCAATTTTGTATACAGTTCAAGTCAATTTGTGGTAGTTTAGGTTTCAAAATCTATGTACATGTATATGTATGTTTCAGTTTTGGTCTGAAGTAATGTGTAGATATTGTTTGATGTTTGTGTTTCTGATTGCTCGTTCAATTCAAGTCATGATTTGTTATAGTGTGTATTCTTGATGTTTGATTGTTCTTTTATGATTAGATGTGTTTAGGGTTTGAAAATTTGCTTCTTGTATGTGTTTGATTATTTCTGTGTGATATGTATGTGTTTTGGTTTCCATATCCCAACAATGATTAATTATATTGTTTAATGATGGTCATATATGTGTTCTGATAGGGTGATACTATTTAGCCCCCTCCCTTATACATACATATATGTCAAATCATTCACACACATTTATCAATATACCTTTTTCCTTTACAACCATCACATCATGGGGGCTAAATAGACTTTAAGAGGGGGCCATATAGAATCACCCGTTCTAATAGTATGTAGACAAGTTTTTCAAAAAAGAAAAAAAAATCTTGAAAATGTGCGTTTTTGGTTGTCACTAGAAAAGATGGTAGTCAATCATGAAACAATGTTGACATGAGGATATGATGATATGGTGAATAATGTTGATTGTTGGTGAGGTTGCTAATGAATTTGTATAGTTAACCTTAAATCCTAAATCCTAAATCCCATATAATATATTATATTACATACTATATATCAAATGACAAACTAAGTTCTCAATTTATCATGATAATTTAAGGGGTAAATCAGTAACAAACCATTTTTTCATGAGATATTATATTCTCACTTGATTTTTATCTTATTAGGATAAATTGATTACCTCCTTTTGGTATGAGAAGAACCGGACTATCACCAATTACATCACTTTATTCTAAGGTTTTATACATATTTAATGAAAACTTTTAAATTATAAGACCTACAACATTTTTATATCTAAATAATAAAATCTACTTATAACAAAATCTTGATGTATATATCTATGGAGACAATAAATAGATTAGAGACGTATCTATAAGTTATTAGAGATATGTATATTGGAATTTAAAAGATGATAGCTCAACCCAATTATATAGATAAGTCAAAATTCATTAGGTTTTTCATATCTTAATGAAAAACCTAACGTGTACTAGCATATCTATACAATTGGGTTGAGTCATCATATAATAAGGTGTGTTTGACGAAACTAGCTGGAGTTTGGACTGAGGCTGAGGTCGAAGCTGGGATTGAGGCTGGAGCTCAAGTTGGAGCTAATTAATTTATAATCACTAGCCCAATCGATAAGCTACTTGGAAAAGCTTTTTTTTAACGATTACGATGAATTATATTTTTTATACTCCCCTCAAGATTTTTAGACCCGAACGAGCTTTGAGGGCCGGAGATTATAAAACTATAATCCCAAGCCTCTATAATCTCTCATAGATCCGATTTCCCCAACACGCCTATAATCATAACGAATAGCTAGATCCCAAAACAACGTGCGGGCTAACAAAACCTAGTTTAAGTCATTTTTAAAACTAAAATTTGAGTTAGATAATACAATATCTCATGTAGGTATTGCAATATGTTAAAGAGTTCGATTTTCAAACTCTACAATCAAGTCACTGATTAGTTAGAAAATGGAAATCAATTACAATGTGAAGTAATAATTAAATTTTAAATTCTGCAACTTATGTACATTAACTTAATTGTTTACAAGGTAAGAAACAAACATCTGTTGTGAGTACAACATTACAAAATAAAACCTAATTGAACGATATATTATATAAGGTGGCATTGCATGAGCAAAATACTAAAAAGCGAGGTGTACACAAAACAACTTGACATGTATACTGAAAGCCTGAAAGGTTTTAGTAAAAGAAATTAAATGTGAATATTATAACAAGATAAAATGGTGTTTTAACTTGTAAAAGTCACGGACTAAAAAGTAAAAGGGAAAATTGTTTGTTTAATCAACACATGATACTTTATGCGAGTATAAGCAAGGCATTTAAGATGGGAAAAGTTGTCAATAAAAAAAGATATGTGATACTTTTAGCGAATATAAATGAACACTTATTTTTAATGTACAAAATGGCATAAAAGATATTTGAACTAAAAAGATGAGTATTTTTTATGTTAAAACATTTGATAAACAAGAATTTGAGCATAATTTTGTCATAGATTTTCACTAATGTATCAAAAAATGTTATCAAATTTTGTTTTGAGCACTCTTATTAAACATTGAAATAGGACATGGGTAGTTCAACAGAAATACTTTTTATAGAATCTACCTTATTTATTATATGTATATTAAATGCAAAACTAGATGATAGTGTATCATATGCATCAAATAAATAACATATTCATCTAGTTTTATAGCTGTCAATGGGGTTTAGTCCATTTGGTAAGGCGCCTGTTCTCCTCACAAGAGGTTAGGGATCAAATCCTGCTGCATGCAGTAGGTTGGAGGTTTTCCCCTTAGGGGTTTCCTCCATGGAGTGAAGGTGTGGTGTTCGAACCTTGGTTAAAACCAAATAACGAGGGGTGGTTGAAAACCCGTCACCAAGCAATTTGAACCCACACTGGAGAGGCGGGAAAATGTCCCCATTTGCCGGTAAAAAAAAATCTAGTTTTATAGCTATTAAATCTTATTTTTTTTACCTAGTCTTTGTGAACTCATTCGATTTTTTGGTTTATTTCTGTACTTTTGATTTTACCTCTAAAAGCATGGAATGTGAGATCGGTATAGTCTTGGCATGCGTAAGTGACACTCGGTACCGCATGTGAACGCCACCCCCGTGGTTTTAGTACCGAGGATTCGAATTCCATTCGACAAGTGAATGTCGTTAATACCGAGGAGAGAGATATATCATTTACTTTCAACGGTCAAATGACCGTTAAAAATTAAAAATAAAAAAATTTACCCTCTATTTATATTAAATTTAATATCACAACCTTCTACCTAGTCTTTCTAAAAACTTTATAAAACTTCTTTTTTTTTATATTTTCACTTAAAATAGAGTCCTCTTTAAACACCTCAAACTCATCTGGATCAAAAAATCGTCAACCAACTCCGTCTTTTAACAGAAGTTCAATTGCTCAAGGAGTTAACCAATTACTCAAGGATTTTGGCGCCTTTCGAAGTTCCATGGAAGAGTGCAACACGAGAGTTCTTGAGCAAAAAGAACTGAAGTTGGCTTTAGAAGAAGTAAAAGAATTCCGAAAAACGTTACAATTATTTAAACAATCCGATTAAGGTTTGAAAAGCAAGGATCTCGAGATTGTTCAACAGGCAAAGATGCCATTAGGAAAAAATATGGATTAAAAAGATAAATCGGTGATGTTTTTTATTAGTTGTAATCTTATTAATGTTTATTTTAATGGAAACTAACTATTAATCTTATTTTATTTTTATAATCTAATTTTATAACTTTATATTAAATTTCGTAATAATAAATAATAATAAAACAATATATAATTAATTTAAAATAAAAAAGTTTGAAGTATGCGAAGCATGGATAATACCGTTGTTTAATATGGCTGAAACATGAGGTAAGTTATGCTGATGTGGTGCTAATATAACTTGAATCATATAATGCTTCCTTTGAAGTACACCCATGCTCCAAGAAATAATTATGGTCAAGTGGTTAACACCTTTTTTAAGCCGCTAATTAGCTAAATAAAAAATCTCTTTAAACTTAAAATTAATTTTACATCATTTTGTTTATTACATCATAGTAAAATTAACTCTAAAATTAATCTTGTTTAATTCTATAAAATTACAATCTTGTGAGACATGCGAACAACTGATACTAGTGAGCCGTTCATTAATTTTACCCAAGTAAACAGCAAAAATTAATTTGGAAATTCCTTATTAATAATTTGTGAATCAAGTAATATCCTAACAATAACAAAATGTGAATGAGAGAAAGAGAGAGAACCTGTAAATGTATTTCCTGAACTGCAACTTCGTTTTTCATCCACCCAAAACTTCCTATATATAGAAACAAAAACCAACAATAAATAAAAACTCGACTTAATTTGGGGAAAGAAAAACAAAATATTAAGAAATTCAGAGTCATATGTAAATATAATTGGATTAATTTAAAGGATATATATGTATGACTGATACTTTCTCTGGAATTCGTAGTTAAATTAATCCATGAGATGTTTTAAATAAATAAAATTTAAAAAAGAAGAAGGTGTGGATATATATAGCTTACTTGATGCAGTTGCAGAGAAGCTGAAACCCAGAAACAGGAGGAGAAAACAAACGAAACCAGCTGCTTTCATGCTTGATTTGTTATTTTTTCTTTTCTTTTGAGAGGAAGAGGAAAGATGGGTGAGAATTTAAGTTTAAGTTGTGGAGAAATACCTACATATACATATAATGAATTAATGATATGATGATGATGGTTGTCACAAGACAGCTTACCCCACATTTAACAAGTCAACTTGTCTTTCAATCTTACTCTCCTTTTTCATTTTAAATATATAAATCAATTAATTCAGGGCAAGCGTACTTGTGACCAATCGACATAGGCTAGATGCCTATTTTTTTATAAAGTTAATAGAAAGGTATTTCTATTATTATATGGTATCCAAGTTTTGTACGTTGTAAATAAAATCTATAAATTTAGAAGTATATTAGCGTATGTACTAATAAAAAATTTGGAGAGACGTCTATTTCTGGAGTTTGAGATTCCAAATTCACTTTGAGGTAAATTCTAAGATTTGAAATCCTGAATATGAATTAATATACAAAACAAAGGTTTTGCACGGATCATTTTACATGTCGAATTTCAAGATTTCAAACCTAGAATATACACTTCAATTTCATGATTTAAGGGCCTTAAAACAATATTTTTAAATTTTGGAAGAGAATTACATTACTTCTAGAAATTTGTTGGGAATATACAGTGCTTATAAAAATTTCGTGATCAATAGACAAAAGTGAGAAACCTAGTAGAGGAGTGATTTTAATAGATAGTTATTCAAGGCAAAAGAAAAAAACAAACTATTAAAATAAATAGATAATAAATCTAATAAAAAATATATAATATAGTAATTAATCTTCTCTCTTTACAATTCACACCACAATTTTACCGAAGGGGAATTTTGAGTTAAAATTTTCACACCAACATTAAGTGTATAACATCCTCCATGTGTGGAAGAGATCTTTTTGTGACATAATGTGATAATGGTATGCCTTGCAAAAAAATATATATGTAATTAAAAAAGATTTTCAAATCAAATGGAACTATAGTCTTCTTTGATGGAAAATGAAGAAATTAAGAAAGGATAGTTATCTTAGCTGACTCGTTATGCTACTTTACATACACATAAAATCACTTTGGTTATCATTTATAATACATGTTTGAGTAAGCTTACGTGCGTAAATTACTATTAGATATATAGGCAAAAGTTCAAATGAGAACTGTTTTTCGTACGAGAATCGCGAGAACCAATCTGAGCCGTCCAATTCCCCCTCCTTCAATGTCATTGCTCACCCATGAATTCATCACATGCACCCTGCCACACTTGATCCCCGGCCACCACATCCATGAATTCCACTTTATCAAATCAACGACTAAGATTAGTTATAGTACGAAAAACAGTTCTCGTATGAACTATCCCCTATATATATATCATGTGTACATCCTCAATAGATTGTTTCATGACACCGAAGCTATGTAGGATACTTCGACGTACAAACAAGGATTAAAGCATTTGATATGATAAGAGAGAAATTGATTAATCCTCTGGGCCGGAGCTACTTGTTGTCAAGAGAGTTCTCTATTGAACCCACTTGACAAAGGGGGTGTTTGTTTTAGCTTATTATGGGCTTATTTTCCGAGCTTATTTTTCATAATCTCGTTTTCGGCTTATTTTTCACTAGTCCGGCTTATTTTCTTATTGAAACTCATAATAAACTCAAAAGTCAGAAAATAAGCCAGAAAAAACTAACTTATAAAAAATAAGCTTGGAAAATAAGCCTTAAATAAGCTAAAACAAACACCCCCAAAATGTTTTTGTATGGTTTTAATGCAGTTTTAGTACAATTTAGGTAGAGTTTTAGCTATGAACCCATTGGTTATGTCTAAGAATAGTCGAATATGACTAATTTTAGCTATGAATCTGTTGAGATATAATTCTAGCTTCTCCCCTATTAATCCTATTGTTTCTAATCATGAAGATGTTAAATTAGGTTAAGCATGAAAAACATGCTTTTATGCAAATGTTATCTTGATTTATAAGTTCATGAATTATTCTTGGCATATCCATGATAATCAACTTTGATGACATAAGACCACTTATGGTGGTGCTCGTCGTCCCCTCATGATGAGCTCCTATCCCGTCATCAACCTCTATGCATCCATCGTCGAGCGCTCATCATTCAAAATTATTTGATCACATTGGTCATGAGGTCATCAATTTTCAAAGTGTGATCGATCACATTGTATTTTGTATGTGGGTTTGGCAACATCGTCTACGCATAATAATGTGCTTGTGTGTACTAACCATCTAGAGTTACTCGATAAAAATCTAACAATGGTGAACATGCGTCTTTTAAATGCATCTACCTACCTACAAACTTATGCTTAGTTTTATTATAATTGCTACACTTTGTGGATGTCTAATGCGCTCAATTGCTAGTAACTATCTAAGACACGTTTTTTGCTGTTTTTTTTAAGTGGACTTCGATCTATGATTTGAACAATAGCAATGATTATTATTTCATGAAAAGGGTCGTGTATTTTAATTTTTACCAACTATACACCCGTTTATGTTGGAAATTTAGGTGTGTGAGAGTGATAATAACTAAAAAAATATTGTGAATAATTATTTTAAATGTGTTAAACAATTTTAGCTAGATTGAGCTACTAAGAGGGACAGAGTTGCACCCACAATGAGGAGTAAGGGGCATGATGCATGATATGATCTTAGACGGGGTTTGTGTGATTTGTTTTCTGAAAGAGAACTTATATTAAAAATGACAAGTTTATTATATTTTCTGTAAGTATTAAATGAGTTGATGGATGAGTGTGATATAATAAAACTGTCGTATGATAACCGTGTTATTGACAAGGAAAAATTAACATGATTGTGAGATATTGTGAAGTGATATAGGTCCCTAAACGCAATTGCTAGGTAATTTGATTATTTAAACAATATTTTAGTTGAATAAAACAATATTTTTTTTAAAAAGAAAAGAAAAAGAAATACAATGGAATATTTAAGGAGGTGGGTAAGATCCCACATATTGATATTCTGCCTAACCAATTGTCTCGCTTTACATCGCATCCACCGATGATCATTCCGTGATCTACCCAGTGGATCATTTCCACACGACCTAAATACATTTCTTGACTCAACTTTTTATTTCACATTTTGGTGTCTCACTACAAAATACAAATTAAAACTTCAATCATGGGTTTCTTGACAAAACTTTTACCAATTTTGATTTAACTAAAATCTAATATATAAAAATATTAATTTAGATCAATTTCACATTCTTGACTATTATTTTTTTTAAATTGAAATCTAATTTTGACTTTATAATCTAAACTGTTAGAAATTTTTTTATATATGTTATTCTTAACCTTAATAAAAAGTAGAAAAAATGACAAAAGGACCAAATTACCTCTAACTTAACGGAGTTGACTAACAGTCAACTAACCAAATGACCATTTAGATTAAAAAATGGATGTTTAAAGCCCATTTTAGTCACTTTTATAGTTAAAGGACTAAATCGAAAGAAATAAGATAGTTAAAAGACTATTTTAATAATTAATTCTTTATAAAAAAGTTTATAACATGTATCTTCTTATATAATAAAAAAGATACAATTTCTCTCGCCTCTCCCTCAATGTACCCTCTCTCTCTCTCTCAATATACTCTATCTTTCTCTCTCTTTCTTAGTACTCTCTCTCCCACTATACCCTCTTTCATCAGACGAGGTCCACCACCGATGTCTCTCTCTCTCTCTCACTATAAACCTCCTCTCTCTTTTAGTAATAAGGTACACCACCATCACTGCACTTGAGAAATGAAGAGAAGGGGCTGAGAATCACAATCACACTCGCAGTTGGAGGTAGGGCAAGAGACGGCGAACGACAGCGAAACCTTCAAGAACGGCGGGGACGGCCGTGGCGAAACCTTCAATCACAGTCGCACTCGTAGTTCCCGTCTCACCAACACTAACACCACCCATTTGAGCCCAACTTTCGAGATATGACCCAACCCACTGCTACACCATGTGATTCCGTAAAAAGAAAGAAAGAAGGCGAGGGAGAGGACGAGGCGGTGGTGGCGGAGACATCGACCGGAGGTATAATTATTAAAAAATGAGTAAAAGTTAATTTTTTATTAATGTATAAAATGAGTAAAAGTTAAAATGAGAAAACAAAATAGAAACAAAATGGTATAATTGTCATTTTACCCTATTTTAACGGAGTTGACTAATAGTCAACTAACGAAATGACCATTCATGTGACAAGGTGAATGTTTAAGGCTCATCTTGATCATTTTTGAAGTTAAAAGACCAAATAGAAAAAAATGAAAAAGTTAAAAAACCAAATTGATAACTAATATTTAATGAATAAAGTTAATTAATCCTAATTAAATACATGTTTAACATGACTTATAATCAAAATATACTGTCGTAAATCAATTAATATCAAGAAAAAAAGATAAATATACATATATAGGGTAGTTTGTCCATTAAAAAAATACCATATACTCGGTCAAGAGTGACTTTTAACTCGTAACTGTTGAACCATGGACTATATATCTAATTTGAAACAAACTTCAAAACCCAAAAATATGATTTACTCAAAATTTTATTTTCTCTTATTTCATCTACTAATTAAATCATCTACTAATTAAAATAGGGTTTAGTTCCTAAAAGTACATCGAAGTTGTCACATTTTGCTATTGTGTATACTCATCTTTCATTACTCCCATTTAATACACTCAACTCTTAAAAACTACCATTTAGTACACCCGATTACCTGCTCAGCAGGCAACCGGTAATTTTTTTTATTCCACCTCATCATGTCATCTCATAAAATTTTGCCACATCATACAATTAAGAACACCTTCATATTGGTGTTCTTCCTTCAAGAACATCTTCATATTAACATAAACTTGAAACCCAGAAACATGAAATCGAATGTTTAGCAAATGAAAACGCAATGTTTAGCAAATGAAATCGAATCTTGTAACCAAGAACATGAAACCCGGAAACATAAAGAACATGAAACGAGCAAATGAAACCCAGAAACAAAAACAATCAATACCCTAAATCGATGAACAAAACCATCGCATATTAACAGATCTGTGAACAAGATCATCGCATATTATTTGATGAAACCCAGAAACATGAACCATGATTCGATGAACAGATCTGTAAACAAAACCATCGTCGATGAAGATGAAACCCTAAATCGCATATTAACAGATCTGTAAACAAAACCCTAAGTCGCATATTAACAGAACCCTAAATCGCATATTAACAGATTTGTAAACAAACCCTAAATCGAATCTTGTAACCCTAATCGAATCTGGAACTTACTCGGAGTTGAAGGCGGCCGGAATCTGTCGATTTGAATATGGAATCTGGAACGATGACGGTGGTGAAGAATGTGGTGATGGCGGCCGGAATCTGTCGATTTGAATCTGGAATCTCGAACGATGGTGGCGGTGAAGGCGGTGGTGAAGGTGGTGTTGAAGGCGGCCGGAATCTGTCGATTTAATCTGGAATCTGGAACGATGGCGGTGGTAAAGGCGGTAGTGAAGGCGGCCTGAGATATTCAACCAGATCTTAAACATAGCAGATCTTGAACGAAGCAGATCTTGATATGGGTTTCATCGACGTCACCAAGCAGATCTTGAACAAAGGCAGTGGGCGGTGGGCGGTGGTTCTCAAATCAATCGATGATGTTGAAGGCGGGACTTCACCAAGCAGATCTTGTTTTATTATTATTATTATTATTATTATTATTATTATTATTATTATTATTATTATTATATTATATTATATTTTTAGTTATTGTAAAATAGAAAATTACACATCATCACTCAAAACACATGCCACATCATCAAAACCGGATCCACATCACCCTTAACCTGCTATCACAGGTTAAGATGTATTAAACGGTAGTTTTGAAGAGTTCGGTGTATTAAATGGGAGTAATGAAAGATGAGTATACACAATAGCAAAATGTGTCAACTTCGATGTACTTTTAGGAACTAAACCCATTAAAATATAACATGTAAAATCATTAATTAACTTTTTTATTTACCTTTTTAATTTGGACACCTATTTAATATTGTATGTAGAAGTACATAAACAATCTTTTAATAAATAAATATGTTCCATGGCTTCCTCAATTGTATTATAGGGTATTTTTTACTATTATTTGCTTGAATGAAAACTGATGTTTAAATTTTAAGATAAGTAGATCCATGGGGTTTAATTAAGGGTGAGCATGGTACCGGACCGGTACCGATCGGTACCGGTACCGATTTTACCGAATACCGAATTTGATCTAAAGATGGTACCGAATACCGTACCGAATTATTTATATACGGTACCGGTACCGGTACCGAGTACCTATTTTAACTAGTTAGTTCGGTACTAGTCCCGAATACCGAGAATACCGAGTCCCGAATACCAATTTAGCAATATTTCAAGTACCAAATATCGGACCGAAAACTCTAATTCGGTACCGGTACCGGTACCGGTTCCGGTACGGTGCCGATACGGTTCGGTATTTCACGTACCAATGCTCACCCCTAGGTTTAATATATTAAGGCCGTCTTATTAACATGCTTATTAACATGGGGTTAGGTATTGACGCATTAACTGGGTAGGCTTAATCCAATATCACATGATCACCTCAAATTCTTTGCACCTATATGTACATACCTTTATTTATCGAAATCGTCAAAATCCCTTTTATGACATTTTTTTTTTTAAACAACAGAATCACAAATAAATGATCAGTACATTATTTTATGTCGTTTTGTAAATAAAAAATGACCAATTTGATAGTTAAATTCAATGTACTTTTTTGATTGGGTTGTTACCATTATTTTAAAACCCGGATTTATGTGTAAGCTTGGGTATGCACTTGCATACCCTTAACAAAAAATTTTAGTGTTAAATAATTAGACATATCTTGTTAAAAAAATATTTTTTATAGATTTTCCATAGAGTGCATACCCTTAAACAATTTTCTGGATCCGCCACTGATGGATAGTTGAATTTTTTACTAGTCGAGAGAACGATTCAACAATAATCGGATACGTTAATGCCTTTAAGCCTTTTTTTGAATAAATTTTGCGGGCTAGATTTCCCCTTGAACCGACCCTCTCAACTAGTATTGACCTTGGTGTTTTGAAAATTCTTTTGTTTTTTTATGTTTTATGCTTTTTAATCAATTAAAATATTATATTCTATTTATATATCATATTTTGAAATGTTATAAAGGGTAAATATAATGTTTATAAATTAGAGTGGACAAATACCGTATTTTAAGGATTAAGAATGGAGAATATGAAATCATCTCTAAAAATTTGGATTCAAATTAAAGTCAAAATTGGATCTAATTATGACTTAACAAAGTCAAAATTAGAGTTCAATTTGTATTGAAATGGATGGTCAAGATTATAGGACTAAGATCGTATAATAAAATTGATTCAAATTATTCAGAAGACATGTTTATCATTCTATAGAAAATTAACATGCATGTATACAATTCGAATATCCTATTAATTAAAAATTACAAAACTACATATAGAAATACAATATAAAAATTTCATTGATTAAAAAGCATGAAACCGAACAAATACTTTATCCAAACCGACATTAATAAAAATGTAACATAAATAGTAATACTATACTTGCATAGTATAATTTAATAATTATTACTAACTAAAATTGTGTTTTTATTGACAGATTAATTCTCAATAACCCAAGACTTCTAGCCTAGTAGTATAGGATAGTTTAGCTTTGGTATGTCTATGACTTAAAGTCATGAGCTCGATGCTCATCATGAATAAATTTGCAGTAGATTTAAAACTTGGATGCCGTTAAAAAAAAAAACAAAAAAAACTTCTAACTCCCAGTTCAATGTATATCAAATTATACCACAACAATGATATATTAACCTATTCAACTATTGTTAAGCTCTCGCTCTTTAGTGACGAATCAATAACTCTTTTACAAGTGTGTGCAACACGAGTACATAATATAACTTTTCTTTATATTCCCATGCCAAATAAATTTGATTTTTATTTTTATTTTTCTAGAACACAAGAAGTTGTAACTTTTCTTATTGTATGCACATTCCACCTACATACAGCGTACCCAAAATCTTTTGATTACTTCCCCGTTCGTATTTCGCCTTCCGAGTAGCAATGATTTGAAGCTATTGGATGTGAATATGACACATGATTTAGTAGTAATAGGAATGTTTTTTATTTCATTGTAGATTGTTATCCATATACACATATATGATGTATACATTCTTGCTTTTAAAAAAAAACCTTCTGGTTAACCCAAAAACCTATTCACAAGTTTCCGAATAAAGCGTAACTAATCTCTTCCTAATGAAATACCCATTTTCCTAAAGCCTAGATTACAAAATACAGCTTATTTGTATATTGAATGATCCCAAATATCCGAATGCACCAAGATTGTGCATTTTCCTTTCTTTGTGAATGAGTAACTGAGTTAACACTCATTATGACAAAACCTTGCACACAAGTTCATACCTTGTGTTTGCACCAACATAACCTTAGACTGCTACGCGTTTTTCATTTATATAGGTGGGAGATGAATCGAGTTCTTCATATCCTTTGGTCTGGATCAAGCATGGACACCCTTCTCTTCAGTTCAGGGTATCCAGTTGCCACAGAAACATCAATAGAGGAAGGAGGTTTATAAATAATCTTTGCAGCTGCACAAGGGAAACTGCTGAAATTGTCTTCTGATGAACTACACTCGATGATAAACTACAGAAAACACAAGAAATGCACTCAACAGATATGAATTTAGGGAGTTTCCTACAGATATACTAAACAAGCCATAACTAATTCAAGATGAAATGCTTCGTATCGTATTCATTCTCATGTACTTCATGAGAGAGTGATTTTCTCACGTCAGGTCCACATAAAAGGACTAGGATTGTAATGTTTGAAAGAAGTTAAGATTATACCTCTTCGTTTATTGCTTCCAACACATTGTTGGGAACTGGATCTGGACAGAATTCATCTGGAGAAAATTTACTAAGTATTCGTTTGAGCAGTGGAAGATTTATTGATGGACACACCTAATGACATTGTAAAAAGTTATGTCTATCAGAGAGGTTCCTTTACAAATAAGATAGATAAGGTAAAAGGCTAACCTCAGCTCTGATTGATTTGTCGGTAATCATGTCTTTGGGTATCATTAGAAGGTGGCTTAATGAATTAAGAAAATGGAACCATTTTAGTTCAACATTTCTACTCTTCTCAAGTTCATCATCTCCACTTTCATTGTGTTCAGCATCAGTGTTCATTGAGAAGCTATCAGTGAGCCATCTAGACCAGTTGCCAACCTGTCGTGGAGAAAGCTATTGTTAGAATTTTGTTTCTGATGAAGTCTACTTAACTGATTGAATGAAATCAATTTGCTTATTTTCTCTCTTCTTTTTTAACTATGCATGTCATTGAATAAAGTACATACCGCCTTTTTGAGTTGTGCCCCTGAGCCAAAGCTTAAATCCCCAGCTGGAATTGGCAAAACTCTAGATTCAGTGATAGTATCTGTTGATATTTCATGGGCAGAGTCATGGAGAATGGCGTTGAACATGGCTACATCAAGTCTGCTGACACACTGTACCATTACCTGATCATACAAAATTCTGAATTAGGTGATTTTTTATAATTGATATTATTGAAATTTTATCTCATATTAGTAGCATTGCCTTTTTTTTTTTTTTTTTTAAGCAGGCTCAATATCATTACCACATATTAGTAGCATTGTTTGTATTATATGTCCTAAAAACTACTTAATTACCATTTTTGCCAGCACTGGCAGGCAACCACAATCGTTCCCTACTGCACGAACAGGACAAAGTCTCTTAAAAGCATCATGGAAAGCATTATGCCAAAGTTTAAGGGAGAAGTTGCTCTGTTGCTGGTCACCAGAAAGTAACTTCCCCGTTGTTTCATTTTGAAGCATATTAGGTGTTAAGGTCTGCACCCAAAAGACCATCAGAATGAGTAAAATAAAAGATCTAGCAATCACTCAAACTTATTATTATGTTATATAACGATAATAAAGGGCAGGATTCTAGATTTTGTACCTGAGACCATATAGACTCAACGATTCGTGAAAAGATCTGTGACTCAACTGTCTCAAGTTCAGATGTGAAGGTTCTTGTTTCTTCCCAGTCATCAACAAACTCCGCGACATTGGTATTATTGGATATTTTACTTCCAAATGTCTGGGTAATTAGTTCCCTCAATACAATAATGTTTGACCACCAGAAAGTTAACCTGAAAATGCAAATTAAGGCTCAATGAATCAGTGTACAGTATTTAAGAACAAAAATAACAGTAGCAAAGCTACCTCAAAAAAAGCAACTCTGTACCTTGGAACATCGTTGCCACAAGACTTGAAAACCATAACAATCCCGGATACAATGTTTGTAGCAACAGCAGCACACCTTTCTTGAGAAAAATGCTTGCCGGTGTGAATATAGAGTTTAGAAAGGCGTTGAGCAGGTTCATGCATCTTGTATGCTGATCTACCATGCTCTTGTACAGCAGAGTAGAGAGAAATTTCTAGAGCAGCAGCTTCTCTTAGCTCATCTTCAAGTTGCTCAATTCTCTTTTCCATTTGTGAAATCTTTAAATATAGATCTTCTTTCGCTTCAGGTTCTGTGTCCTCCTCAGCATGAAGTTCTTCAACATCACTTTGTACCCCATTTGAGGCCTCATCTATTATACAACCTTCCTTAGGTTCTCCATTATCTTGACTGTCAAATCCTTCGGAGGATATAGATGAAGGAGTCGATGGTGGTTTTGGATGAACTTTGAAACTTGTTGAGTTGTTACCGACAGAGAATTTAGGTGTATTATCAGGGGATCGTTTTGTTTTATTGGATATATTGGATGATGTATTAATCTGTGCGTTGAGCAAGTCATCCTCAGTATACCTTGAATCTCCACTGGTGGACAAAGAGTCAGTCACTGTTTCAGAATCTGATTCATCCCTCTCGTCATTTGGTTCGTTATCTATATCTATAGAGGAATTGTTATATGTATATTCACTCTCTTGTCTCTCTTGTTTAGTCTCCTGAATGGTTTTTGACTTTTGTGATGGATTTTTTGATCTTGAAACCAATTTTTCATGAACTTCAGAGGGCTTTCTATTCTTGTTTCTGTCACCTACCAGAACAGTGGAGTTTACTCTGGGAGATGATGTTTTCTTATTTGCTTCCTTTGATCTCAATGTTTTGCTTACCTTTTCTTGTTGCAGATTGGTTTCTTTGCTTTCAACCCTTGCAGAACGTTTTGTTTGATTATTTGTAAGACTTCTTTTCTTATCTGTCTGCTTCACACTTGACATACTGTCCGTTCTTCTACTGCCCAAAAGAAGACAAATTATGAAGAGCAAAGCACAATAAGTCAAGTTCAAAGCCAGTCACATACATAGAATACCTAACAGATTATATTAATGAAAAGATTAAGCTTAATTATGAAACAAATCTACATCTCAGAACTAGATAAAAACAAGAAAGTATAGTGAGTGAATTGTAAAATTATGATCATGCTGAACAATATGAATGTAACATCTCATCTTACTCTTACGTCATTGTGATTCATGATTAGAGCTTATTACAATCACCTATTAGTCATTGTCAAAAACCAACAACAATGTACCTTGCTTCTGGATGAATCAAACAATTGTGCCTCACAAGATGCAGTGAGCTAGACCTAAACATCTACTTAGGATGATGATTTCTCAACGTTTTAAATTCAAGATTCAGCTATCAAGTTTTCAATTGTAAGCTTGAAAGTCAACATGTCTGACACCAATTATGTGAGGTCCTGAGTAGTGGGCTAATAATATTAGTAACAAATCACCATCATTGGGGTTGATTTCATTGTTACCTTGGTTTTGGATAAGGGAATTACTTGAAGATTTCAGGGTTAACTGAGACAAGGGATGATGATCTACCTTAATAGCACCATTAAACAGGTTACTAGAATTGCATTAAACTTAATCCTTTATTGATCATAAACTAACAGAGATTTAAAACCTGGACAAGGATATGAACAATTGGCTGCCCTGCTAGAGCAAACTATGATCATTGATCATAATAGAAGTTTCTGATTCATATGTAATCCACAACAGATCTAATTAACACAAAAGCAGGAAAAGAACAATGAACAAGGTTTTTTTTTTTAATATCAACTGTAACTTTCATTCCACGCCTTCAAAAACGCTAAAACACAACAGGCTTTACCATTTGAAAAAACATACAAAAGATTCAAATTGCTACCCTTCTAATCAATGTAAACGGAAATGCAAAACGATTGATGGTAAGAGCATACATGAAACTGTTGAGACTTAAGCGATTGACGTTATCAGCACTGATCGGAGAGCAAGTTTGTTCAACGAACAAATACAAAACTGAATCAGATCTCTAACAGAAGAAGACGCAGAGATAGACATAATCCTTAACATAAAGGCAAGATTCAATGTAACATTCAGAATTTGAAAATGGGATGACATTCATTCATTCGCACATTATTTCACACAAAAAAAAAATGGAAGAAAAGGAGTAGTGAACTTACCGAAATGGCGAAATCTTGTATGGGTGATTTGGATGAAGTTGAGATGTGGGGACGATGAAGGAATTCAAGGAATGAGATGCTCCTGCCGGCGAGTCAGTCGAATGTGGAGTCCATGTTCAACATGCCTACATTTATACATACCCAATGGAATTCTTACGGAGTGTGTACTTTTTATTTTATTTGCAAGCTGAGAAAATTTTATTTCCTTCTGCTAGAAAAATAATTAATATTAGTATTTAGTATATATTAGGACGAAATAGAAAGATTTATTAATAAAAAATATAAAAAAATTTCTAATCTTTATTCTTTAAGTTATATTTGATAATTATAATAATTTATAGATAAACGTAATATTAATTCACCGGCCCCTTTTTACCAGCAATATAGATTGTTTAGATGGATAAATAATATACGATGTTAATATTCACTTAAATAATGATTTTTTCGAAAATCATCTAAATGAAATCGCTCATTATTTAAATAGTTTGTGAAATGAAAATCAACTAGTTAATTTATATTAACACCGTGGATCACTTCCTATTATAATTTGAATTAGTCTTCATTCAAATTTGAGTAAAACCCTAATTTTTATCATTATACTTAAAAAAAACTCTCTCATATAACTAAGTAACATATTTAAAAATTTCAGTAAAGCATTTATATAATTAAGGTGTATTATTTAAAATAATGATTTTATAATTAATAGTAAAAACTGAGTTTGTTTCATATAAATAGTTTATTAATGATGTTGATCACTGATAATTACACACATATACATGTTTATTTACCAGAATTTAAGTATGTTAGAATTTGATATTTTTTATGTTGTATACATTTATAATGTCATAAGATAATTCATTACAATTGCATTTATCAATTATATTAATGAATATTTTGATTGCAACGGAATTAACTGAGATTATTTTTTGAACCAAGGATATTGGAGGCGCACAAAGTAAAATATAGGATGTTACATTACTTTACTTTTATGAATTTGGATAAATAATTTGTAGGTTTTATGTCATTTACGTACCATTTTATGATATGTAAACTTTAAAATCTTTCATGCTTGGCAACATATATGAAGCTTAATGACCTTTACTCGTCTTTTAAATCTAAAAAAAAATGACAAAATTGTATACACGTATACACATATATATGTATTAATATATATATATATATATATATATATATATATATATATATAAACAAAATTGACACACGTATTCACATATATATGTATTAATAAAACTGACTTAGTCAAAGGACATGTATAGCACTAGTAATCTTTTGGGCAAACCGTATGAAAATGCAATGAACTTTGTCTTAGTTACCATTGTATACAATAAACTTTGTCATAACTTTCATAGTATACAACAAGTTGCATACAATGTGAGGATTATAAAAGTTAGTTGTATTATTTTTTTAAAAATAAAGCTGATTGTATATATTAGTATTAAGATAAAGTTCATTGTGTTTTAATGCAATTTGCCCTAATCCTTTCTAGCTAATTAGAGTTTTTTTTTTTATGTCTAGTATATTTTTCTTATTTCAAAATTTTAAATGAAAATTGTTCAGAAGAATATAATTTGTAACAAATGATTCACAATAGTTTCAGCTTGTGAGTATAAAGGTAAGGCATATATACTTGATGTGATCGTTTTCTATATAGAATTTAGAAAATAGCACCACACAATCATCACCTTGATTGTTTATCGGTTAATACCTTTTAATCCTACACTAAAGATCTAATATGGGAAATGTTTAATATAGTTCATATTTATTGCATAGTACTAAGACCTTTGGATCAGTCTCATCAATGGTCCAGATTGAATTCTAAAAATTTGTGCGGAGTGACATTTTTGTAATTCACATTTGATGATTTTACAATCACATGTGATTGTATACTGAATCACATGTGATTGAATATTAAAATTTCAGGACTATGTTTTTTTAATGGACTTTATTGAACACAACTCTATGGTTCAAATCTCAAAAGGTTTCAATCAAAAGAATATTACGGAGTTGTTTTTAAAAACAATTATAAATTATCATAGTTAAATAATATACATCTGAATTAAAGACTCGGTGCTAATAGGAGTTGAATAAAAAAACATGTTTTAAAGAAATAGCACCACACAAGCATACTTCGCTCCGCGTGATTCGTTTATCATAAATAAATAAATAAAAAATAAGATTATGGATTTAATTAATTAATAGGGATTTGGCGTATTATGTGAGTGATGTATATGAAATAGGATGCGTTATATGTAAAATGAAGGGTGAGGAGAGATTAGATGAGCTGTAATGTAACGGTGGGAGGAGACGAGTAGTAATATAATTGAGTAAGGTGGGCAGTCATCGGTCGCGTCGGTGGTAGACAATTGACCGGGCCTTACTTTGTTTTCGGCTACGTTACGCCTTCCTTTATTCCATCTCCTTAGCCCTTTCTCTATTATTATTATTATTATTAGGGAAAATGATCCGTAATGTTAACATCACCTAACTTACGTGATGTTACACTTACAAATCATTTAAATGAGTATATACTGAAATGACTAAACTACCCTTCATTAAAGTAGATTGTGAGTGTAACATCACCTAAGTTACGTAATGTTAACATTACGGATGATTTCCCCTTATTATTATTATTATTATTATTAAAAAATACATATATTTTTTTACTTTTCTTTTTACTTTATTTTTTTACATATCATAAAATAACATGTGAAATTTACTAATTTTCTTTTCTTATCTTCTGTGTTGATTTTAACACTTATGTTAATATTGTAAATAGTTAGATAAATAGCCGAAAAAAGTAGAAGATATATCACATTTCTTATAATTGTATTATACATTAAACGCAGAAGCGTATGAGAAGCCCTCTAAGATGATGTTCACCGATCATTTTCCCCCTTGGAATTCCTTTTTTCACTACCACCTTTCATATATTCACACTCTTTCTAGTCAATAAATTTAAACAATATATTATCTTAAACTAGAAGTTTATTAACTCAATTGTGTTATGTTGATATATTGATCTGGCGGATTGCCTTGAATGATCATGGTAGGTCGTATCTTATTATTCCATCTTTGGATCATATGCTAAAAACATAGAAACAATCTGCTAGAAGGGGATTCAAGACCAAAAACCTGGATCTACCCTTCGACAGTCAAGTCAGTTCTTGTTTTCGCACACTAAAGACTATTACATATATTAAGAGTAAATATAGAGGGATAATTTAGAGATAGATCTTTAATCTTGTGGGGTGAACATCCTTTCATAAGGGGAGAGTTGGGCAATGCCCTTTATATATTTTCGGTGATCTGTTGATTATTACAAGTTGATTGTATCTCAATAATTATAGGTATTACGTGATTTGGATCGTGTATTACATGTGTCATCCACAAACCACTTTAATGAAGGGTGACCCATTCATTTCAGTATTTACTCATTTAAATGATTTGTGAGTGTAACATCACTTAAGTCAAGTGATGTTAACCGGATCAATTTCCCAATTTATATTGCATAAATTAGTGTATAACTTTTTTTAACCAAATAGAACAAAAAGGAAATGATTTAATATGGTTGGCTTACTTTTTCATCTAAATATTTTTATTTGCTCTTGTTTTCTTCTAGAGTTAATTACAAAGATGGTCCCTGTGGTTTACGCTAAATTTCACATTTAGTCCTTTAAAATCGAAAATTACACTGGTAGTCCTTATGGTTAACGTTTTGTTTCACTTTTGGTCATTTAAACTAACTGGTGTTAAAGTTGACCGTTAGTCAAAGGGTATTTTCGTCTTTTTCCATCTTATCCTTGTTACCAAACAGTCTAATGCCTCTTTCCTATCCTTTTTTCTAATTTAACTTTCTAATTACAATTAATTATACTAAATGTATTATTTAGTAAAATAAAATACAAACTTGTATTATTTAAACAATACTTAGCTCCTGTCATAAAAAAAGACTAACACATTATAATTAATAATGTTAAGTAAATTTTATTATGTGGTTTGCATTTATAAAATTTAATTTTTATTTTTAATTATTTTTCAGCATTATTCTTTGATATTCTTGATGTTCATCGTCGTTTTTTTAGGGTTTATGTTCTTATTGCTTACCAAGAACACAACCTAGATCTGAACACATCATGAACAAAGGATTCACCCAGATATGGTAAAAACCCTAAATCGGAAAAAAGAACTCGATTCACCTTCCATATGGTCAAACAACACTCAGATCTGGAACAAACAACAGTTGCACATTCGATGTAGAAATCAGATCTGGGACAGATCATTAAAAAAAGAAAAGAAAAGGATGAGGAAGATGAGAAGATCTTGGTCGTAATAACTCGATTAAACACCTAGTAAAAACCCTAAATCGGAAATAAACACACAATCATATGAGATCTGCGGAGATCTGCGGCGGCGCCGATGCTTATCCGGAAATGAAAACCCTAAACCGGAATAAGATCTGCGGCGGCGCCGATGCTTATCCGAGTTGCTTTGGCAATGGGGTGGTCGTGCGGTGGTGGTTGCCGACAGTCAAGAGGGTGGTGGTGTTTATGCTGTGGTGGTGGCTAGGGTAGAGAGAAGAGAGAGAATAAGGCGGCGGCTAGTGTTAATTAAAGAGAGAGAGAGAGAGAGAGCTCTACGGAGGTGGTGGAGCGTTGGTGGTGACCGGCGGTCGTACGGGTGGCGGTGGTGGCGCCGACAGTCTAAGGGTTCCTGATGGTGGCTGTTAAGACTAAAGCATAGAGAGAGAAACTTGAAGGATGGAGAATAGGGAGATGAGAGAGAGAGGTGATATAAGTGAGAGGAAAATAGGTGTTTGGCAATAAGCTTAAGGGAATGAGTGTTTGGTAATAACAATAATATGTGACATATGTTTGGTAACAAGGATAAGATCTGAATAGACCAAAATACCCTTTGACTAACGGTCAAAGTTAACAGAAGTTAAGCTAAAGGACCGAAAGTGAAACAAAACGTTAACCATAAGGACTACCAGTGTAATTTTCGATTTTAAAGGACTAAATATGAAATTTAGCGCAAACCACAGGGACCATCTTTGTAATTAACTCTTTCTTCTATAAATAAAAGACATTAAATTGAACTAAATAAATGTCCAAAAGCCAGGGGACTAATGTTTGCAAAACCGCAAGTTTGGGGTAACTAATGTGAGTTTTCAAACAAACGGGGTAATGATTGTAAGTTTATTTGAAATAGTGAAAGCATGAAGGTTCTTCCTGTAGCTGGAGCACCGTCATCACTATTCACTCATCAGCTTTGATCCACCGACTGAATATCAATATTTTTATATTATATTGCTATTCTAATTTTAATTTTTTATTGCAATATCCCTAATTTATAATTCAGCAATGATATTCTATTAGCAACTAAATATTCAAAGAATCACTAATTAATGACGTATAAAAATGGTTTCAAATGAATAATAATAAAATTCTGCATTGATTATGATTACGTAAAATAACAATTCAAATTAAATTTATTTATTAAATATTCCATTCATTCTTGCATAATTAAAAAAAATCCGTATTATTTACGAATGAGAAAGTGATATTTCTTCAGATTTTTCATTTTTGTTTAATTGCAAGTTTTCTTCTTTCTTAGGCTTTTTTATATCTATTTGAAGACGGGTATGTCCGAAAATATGTACTAGTTTGATCACTGAGCTCAATAAAAGCTTTTTTTTTGTCATTATATATTTGGGCAAATTGCACGAAAATACAAGAAACTATGTCAATATTATCATTGTATGCAACCAGCTTTATTTTCTACCTAAAAATACAAACTTACAATTTTAATACATTATATGCAATTAACCTGTGATGTCAGGTTACTAACCGGTTTTTTCCTCATTATTTTATTTTAAAATTAATTTAATTAAAAAAATAATTATTGTTCTTCAACTTGAATGCTTCTTTCAGATTCAAACAAAACCAAATCCTAATGAATGGTTCTTTCAGATTCAAACAAAAAACCCAAATAACAAGCCACAATAATTTTCAAATCGAAGATGAGAGATCTGGACGACGGCTGTTGTTTGAAGAGCACACAAGAAACCCTAAAGAGGCGGCTGTTTTCGGAGCTCTCACTCAACGATGGTGGATTTTGAAGTCGGCGGTGGTGGTGAGTTTGAAGGCGACGGTGGTGGTGACTTTCAGATCTGAATTTGACGGTGGTGGTGAGTTTGAAGGCGACGGTGGTGGTGAGATGATCTAAAGTCGACGATGGTGATGAGATTGTAGTCGGAGGCGGCGATGAGACATCGGTAGTGGTGATTATTGAATACGACGGTGGTGGATCTGAATTTCCAAGTCGACCGATGGTGGTGATTAGGGTTTGATTTTGGTTCATATTGGTAAATCAAGGGCAATTGGGGATTAGGGTTTGATTTTTCTTCTCTAATCCACTCCATCTTCATCTGCTACACTTCTTTCCTCCACCCCATCTTCATATTCTGAAATCGATCATGTGTAATCATCTGTTCTTGTGGGTTTGATTTTTTGGGTTTGATTTTGCTTGGTTTCTACTCTTCAGGTGCTTCATCAGTAAGTTTCAATCGATTTTAGTTAAACAAACAGATTCTAGAGAACATATGAATATCTTAAACCAAAGAAGATGAGTTAAGAACATCAAGAACATATGAATATCTTAATTAAAAAACCAAAAATAAAAGAAATAACCTGCTACTTGATTAGAAGGTAACCAGCTGTACACAATGAATTAAAAATAAAAGAAAGTTGTATTTTTAGGTAGAAAATGAAGTTTGTTGTATACAATGACAATTTCGATATAGTTTGTTGTATTTTCGCACAATTTGCCCTTATATATTATATAGATGTATTTAACAAAGCTCATGTAAAATTATAGTCCTAAATTTTTTAAATACAATCACAGGTGATCAGTTTACAACCTTACAATCACATGTGATTTTGTAAAGTATTACATGTGAATTACAAAATATGCAATCTGGACCATTGATGTCACTGATTCAAAAGTTAAATTTGGTCCCTCAGAACTATGACTTAAACATGGATACATAAATTATATTCTAGTCATTGATTTATACCAAAAATAACATAGTTTTGTTTTATACACAACTTCATAAATTTTTCCCATATCTATCAAATTTCTAATATATTCTCCTTAAAAATTCGATAAGGAAAAATGAAGATAAATTAGTGTGTGTTTGATTGGATGGAATGAAAAAACAAAGAACTGTGATGAATGAAATGTTGGGATTAAATGATTCAGTACATCCTTTTTTATGTTTAGTTCACGTACACAAGGAATGAAATTATCATCCGATACAACATATTTAAAAAAAAAAAAAACTTTTCAGATTCGAAAAACCGGTCTCTTATTTGGCTTGCAAAATAGAGCTTCTAAAAAGGATTGAATATTAGAGTAATTATTAGATTTCTTGTCCATTTTCAGTTGTGGCTGCACAAATTATTTGAGGGCTTTTATTTGTATCTTTATCCGAGGCATTTGTTTAATACAAGTCTTCGTTTTTTTAATGAAAAAAAAATATAAAGAAAGAAGGTTTATAGTATTTTATGTGTCAAAATGTAGGTCGAATTTTGTCTATGTTGTGGTTGAATAGAAAGCTAATAAAGAAATTAGATTGGGTACTGGGTAGCTTGGTGTTGTTTGTATTTGGCTTCTTTTTCTTTTGTAATATTTTGTTTTGTTGTTAGATTTCCTTTATTGTGCTAATTTATATTTTAGCTAGGTAAGTCTCATAAAGGTATATTCATTATATACATTAGTCATAATTTAAAGTATTTTATATAAATAAGGTATATATATAAGTTTGTAAACTTTAAATTCATTAAGTTTTCACAATTCATGTATTACAGTTCACAGTTATCGTCTCTCTCTTTTTCTATCGTACATATATATATATATATATATATATATATATAGGGTAAGGTTAAACATAGAACATCCCTTAAACATAGAACCTAAAGAACCTCATCTGGTAATGACACGTGGCACATAGTTGAAGGGCAAAAAAGGAAATTTAGAAAAAAAAAGAAAAACACGTCGTGCTCCAGCATCCCTCCCACCATCCCCCAAATTAAAAAAAAAAACCCACCACTTACTTTAAATGATCATAACTTGTTCGTTTTTAAGAATTTTAACAAAAAAATTATACCGTTAGATTCAGTTTTTCGTCCTCTTTCAAACAAGACCGGACTTGATATATTTCAGAAACTTTATTTTTTTTAAATGCAAATTTTGCATTTAGAGTTGTGTTCATATTAAATGCAAAATGCAAAATCCGTATTTTGCATTTTGAGCTGGGTTCATTCAAGCTCAAAATGCAAAATTCCTAAATGCTTGGTTCATTCAAACCTAAATGCAAAATGCAAAATCCGTAGTTTGCATTTTGAGGCGTGTTCATTCAAACCTAAATACAAAATGCAAAAAACGAAAACGTACATGCTGCCCAAATGCAAACAAAATTTTCATGTTAAAAAAATTTTAGAAAAATATGGGAAGAGTGATCTTGTTTGAAAGAGGATTAAAAAACTAAAAGATTGTTTTAATTTTTTTGTTCAAATTCACAAAACTTAAAAAGTTATGACAATTTAAAGTTTTTGTGGGTTTTTTTTTAAAAAATCGAGGTTGTTGGGGGGGGGGGGGATTTTCCATGTTTACCCTTTTCTTCCTTAATTAATACATAATAATTACAGTTTTGCCACCGATCAATCTCATCCATTGATTTTGATGATCCAAAGGTCCAGATTGGTTCTTTAGGTTCTTTGTTTAACACATGGTTCTTTATTGATCCAATTTATATATATATATATATATATATATATATATATATATATATATATATATATATATATATATATATATACCGAGTTTATCATTATGTGCAATTGCTTTAATTATGATTGATACTTGATATAATTTTGTGATACATTTGTTTTTCAAGCATTTTGCTAGGATTTTAGTGAAAGTTCTTTGATATGCTGTGTACAAAAAATAAAAAATAAAAAATAAAAAATAAAATAAATAAGGAGTAACCTAGCTTAATGATTCTCCCCAAGAGAATGACATGTCATCTGTCGATCGGTAAATGTGTGTACCAGAAATATTCGTAGCAACAACTTCCATGAGCAGCAGCCGCACCACAGAAATTTGGTATTTCATAAGTCATATCCACGAAAGCAATGTGTGTACGAGTTTAATTCAAAAGTTTCTTTTTTTTCTTTTTTCTTTTTTATTTTTGTTGAACTATTATATTTAGATCAGGCTTTTTTACTAATAATAGTAGTGAAGTAATAGCATAATAATTATAATAAATAAGAAGTAGAAATCAGAAAGAGAATAAAAATATTATTATAAATATTAATTAAAATCATGAAATTACTTGCAAGTTGTTAAATAGATATCTAAATACATAGACTAGGCTATATTTAATTATTGAATTATTTGAAGTATTATAATCTCTATTGCAAATAACTATGCTTGTATAAAAATAATTGAAGTGATTAATTGCTACGTGTGTAGTATATTTAATTGTGTAAGGAATTCAATCTGCGTATACTTTCAAATTATTTAATTATGCATAAGACAGTTTTGCGACTAAATAAAAAACATAGATTTGAAGACTTCGAAAGTCCAAATCTCGGGGATTTTGTTCTGGATTATACGCTCAAGGAAAGAGAACAAGATGTTGAATTTTAACAAAACTGAAGAGGATTGAAGGTGCTTAAGCTAATTTAAATGAAAGAGGTATTTATTGAAGTCGATGTTATAAGAAGAGATCATCTGAAATCCATTAGTATATTCATGTTATGTTTTTAGAAATTTAGTGTTATTAATGGGTCATTTGATTATTGATAGTGAGAATTGATCAGATATTGTTATTTTGGTTGTTTAAGTGTCAATATTTGTTAAATAACGTTTATCCAATGCTGGAAATCACCTGGTTGTGTTTTGTTATTAATATGACAGGAAAAGCAGTTATGTCCCATTGGACATCCGCACACTCTTGCCTTGATAGCAAGATACTGGCATTGTGTTAGACATGGCCATATAGGGCTAGGCCGCTAGGGCATAGCAGAGGGTGTTTATTGATTGTATCAACGTGTTGAGAGGCCATGTTAGATGCCGAGTAGTGGCCGAATTGGCTAGTTGACTTTGAACTTGAATAACAATTGATTGTAAGTGATCGTTGACCAATTGCTTGTTGTTAATCTTCTATTGATGGTTGGTTGATAATTTACTTTAGCTAGTTGAGTGAGTTCATGATCTTTACTAATGTGCTAGGTTGTATATGTGCATGTGTGAAATTGTGAACTATGTGATGATGTTATGAGATGATACATGATAAGATGATAGTTGATGTGGCACTGGTTAGTCATAGACACTAACTAGATGTTGTAGCATCCAGGTCGATATGACCTTAGAAGCCAATATGTCTTCAATAGTCAGGAACTAGCAATAGTCGATGTGACCATGTGTTTGTTATAAGATGAATGATGTCGGACATGTATACATGATGCGTACGTGTTGTGTTTGCTAGTTGATAAATGTATGATCACTAAGCTTAATGCTTATAAAGTTTGCTAGTCGGTAAATGGACTTTTGTAAACATTGAAGTTAATGTATATCCAAAATATGAATTATATGTAAAAGGATTCTAGTATATGGAAAGTTATGTAAATTAAGTCTTCACATTAAACGATTAATTTCAAAAATGAAATGCATATAATAACAAAATATTTGTAAAAAAGTTTGCAAGATAAATGTGTCAAGGAGTTTTAAATTTACAAAATAAAAGATCATGATTTTAAGATAAAGTATCCGTATGCGTGTAAATCAAAGTTTATGAAGAAACTACAATTATTGCTACAAGTAAAGCTCGTCGATCTAATATGACATTTAGTAAAATCCTTGTTATTGCATTAAATAACAAGTAAAGGTTATATACAATCAAGTAAAGGTTGTATGGGGCTTGCATCGAATAAGTGTGTAAACACTTCAAGGACAGTAAAGTTCCTATCATGCAGAGCCTGTTAACGGATTTCTTCATGTTAGCAATAGTAACAAGGTTGCGGATTTAATGGCTTGACAATCAATCATTTGTATTGGATAATTTATTGTTATCTGGTTGGTTGTTTTGTACCCCAAAACATATAGTTAAATAACATAGCCAGAATCTTATCTTATCTTATCTTACTATACTAATAAAAGACTAACTATTTGCCACGTGTCGTCGTTATAAAGCTCAAATTTTCCACGTGGCAGGCTCCTGCGCTAGGAAAATTTGTTTTCCCGCCCATCCAATCCCCCAAGATAATTTGTTTTCCCGCCCACCCATGAGATATTTTTCAACTTTTATATTCCATTTTATTTTTCATCTTATTTATATCTTAAAAAATTTTGAAGTCTTTTTATAAAATTTTAGGATTTATTCATTTTTTATGTCAATCCGTGTAATACACGTGTTTTAACCTAGTATATTAATATTCAACAAGCAAGTGATTTGAAATCTGTACAAGTATAAGGTAATGTACCCAGTGTTTGTACCTGTATATGATTATTATGGCACTCCCTTGTCATTGTTCTCTAAATAAACAAGTAATGATAACATGGGCAGAACTAAGACACTGCTAATGCAGAAAGTATATGTGAAAAACCAAATTTACAGAGTATTTTGTATTCATACACCGAAGACCATCTAATCTAATTAGTTAATATGCTACAATAGCAAACGAGAACTGCATTTATTATAAAAGGAAAAAAGAGGACATTAGCAAACGATATATTAGTGAACACAATTCTATATAATAATCAATCAACTTTCCTCCACTTGGAGGCAATCATAAGGAGAAACTTATTCCACATTACTACCTTGTTGTCAACACAAAGCTTGTTTTTGTCAATTAGATTTGATTCCCCATCTTCTTTGAAAATACAACATACCCAGGAATCCAGATCATTAGAGAGACCCACATTTGACGGGAGGGTTTGCAACGCAGCAAGTTGATCAGCATTGAACCATTTCTCATTGGACCAGAAGGAGTAGCAGCTGAAAGTGGCGCCGCTCGGAGGGCCCAGCATTAATCTGGGAGATGACCACTAATAAGCCAATAAGGGGAGATGACTTGTGGACTGGCCCAGACACCTCTGAAGGCAGTCCCTGTGCAGGAGGAGGGCCAAGTCACATATTAGCCACAGTGGGCTGGGTAGTAGTAATGTGCTGTGCTTTAGTAAGGCGAGCTTTAGGCTGGGCGCTGTGAATAGACAAGAAAGGAGGCCAACAGAGTAAAATAACTAAATTAAAAGATGAGATGCTGCGAAAGTTTATTTGAGAATCTAGTTCGACCATTTTCAAGAATACTTTTTCTTGTATAAAGAATAAATACAAAATATAGTACCATCATTAAACATTAAAGTATACCAACCTGATTTGTTGATTTGACGAAGCTGCAGCACAGAGCATGGTGGGATTGGGCTGCAGATCCGACCCAATTCTTCCCTCAACTACAGATCCGACCCATTTAAGTTTCTCAAACCTGTACTCACCCCTACCAAAAATGTAAGAAGCCTTTCATTTTTTATTTCTAAAGGCAATAAGCCATATATTATTGATCTTGATTGAAGAGTTATTCCAATTTTAATGGTGGTGGATTGTGCTTGTCCGAACTGATTTTAGTTTTTCCTTTTTCTATTAAGGACAAAAAATAGTTGTATCATTCACATGTGATCTTCTGTAAAACAAAAATAATAGTTAGATTTATATTAGAATTAAAACAGAAGAAATATAAACATCTGATGAATATGAGCTGGTGGTATACCATAAATTAGTCACCGTAGTAACCCATTTGAATTTGCATCACCAGTAATCTCCGCAAGAACAAATACCCTTAATGATATGATGGAATCGGTTTTTATCCCTCATAAACACTTCTCTTTCACATACTTGAGACACAGCCTTGGCAAAACTATGACAATCAACACAAACCCGAAGGTTTTTCATGATCCTGATAGGCTTTCCTTCAGGACTTGAAATCAACCCAAAGGCCAATGCCAACTTTTCACTATGGCCTAATAATATTCTCTCCTTCTGCTCATCATCCACATCATATAAAACTCGACTCAGATCAGGAGAATATCCATATTCCTTGAGTTTTACTAATAATTCTTCCATTTTATTATAAACTTCCCCCATTTTTGGGTGTAACTGATCACCTGCATGGAAAGTATGAAGGGTTTGATCAACTTCAATCCAACTTTTTCCTGGATCTTTTGCAACAGCCTTCTCTTCCATCAAACTTCTTATCATTCTCACATCATCCCACCTTCCTTTATAGGCAAATAAATTAGAAAGAATAACATAATTTCCAGGGTTTTCGGGTTCTATCTCTAATAGACGATGCCCAGCAATTTCTCCGATGTCAACATTTAAGTGCACTAAACAAGCCCCCAAAAGAGAGCCCCAAATAGCAGCATTTGGCTCAAGAGGCATCTGTTTGATAAATTCAAAAGCTTTTTCCACCTGGCCTGCACGACCTAGCAAGTCGACGACACATCCATAATGTCCAATGTCTGGTACTACACCATCTTTTCCACTCACCATCTCGTCAAAAATTTCTAACCCTTTATTTCCCATCTCTCCATGACTGCAACCCGATAATATGGCTAAGAAAGTTACCTTATCAGGTTTAACTTGGTTTTCTTTTCTCATGAGATCAAAGAGCTTTGCCACCTCGTTAGCCATCCCGTGTTTACTGTATCCCACAAGCATTGCATTCCATGAAATAACAGTTCTCTCAGACATTTCATCAAACACCCTCCTCGCATATGTTAGATGGCCACATTTTGAGTACATATCAATCAGAGAATTCTGAAGAACCAGATAAAAGGAGACTTCAGACCGAAGGGTGTGGCTGTGAATTTGCTTTCCCATTTCGAATGCTGCAAGTCCAGATACAGCAGTAAGAACACTAGCATATGTAACATAATTAGAGACCATTCCCTCACTTAAAAATCTACGGTACAGCTTCAATGCGTCTCCATCAAGATCCAATTGGGCATGGCCTGAGATAATAGCAGTCCAAGCAACCATATCCCTTTCTGGCAAGTTTTCAAAAACAGAACGGGCTTCATGGATTCCCCCGGATTTAGCATACATATCAAGGAGAGAGCACCCGACATATAAATGAGATTCGAAATTCTTTTTTATTATAAGACTGTGAACTTGCGTCCCATGCTCAAACCCGCAAACACCAGTGCAACAAGTGAGCACAGTTGCAAATGTATACTCATTTGGCTCGGTACCTACAGAAACGTGTAACATAGTAAAGATAAGATTCGAACAACTAGTTTGAATATAAAGGTTCACTAAACACTAGTCATTGTCTCGAGAGAAGTCATGCATACATATGCACTTGTCGAAATATCTAATGTCAATGTGTATTTCAAATCTTCATAAGCAAGAAGTTAAGAAACGTAAGAATAGATTCATCACACATAATGTAGCCAGTATTATGGACATTTAATTCAATATTAACTAGGGGTAAGAGCGCCATCACTTGACAAAGAGGAAAAGTTTCTCAAGGAAGTAAGGTGATTTATTAACAAGTCATGATCATATGAATCCAACCAAATTCCTAGGTTGACAATTCCGATTCTCTTAAACCTCCTTATTGCAAATTTGCATCACAACTTGAAATATGTCAATACCTGATCTTAACATCTTCAGAAAAAGATCCAAAGCTTGAGAAGCAAACCCTCTCTTGGAATAAGCCGATATCATAGCTGTCCAAGAAACCACATTCCTATGAGGCATTTCATCAAACACCTGCTGAGCATCCCATAAACAATCACACTTGTTATACAGCACAAGTAGTCTTGTTCCAAGATACACGGGCGGTCTATATTGAGTTTTGATCATGTGGGCGTGAACCCTCTGACCTCCTGTCACAGATTTCTGTCTTACACACTCATTCAAGAGGGTGTCATAGGCTTGGAAATTCATTTGTAGACCTAACTTTGCCATATCAGTCAGCGCATAGTTGAGGTAACCGTTGGAGCACAAAGCTTGCAAATTTGCAGGTAACTGATCTTGAGAGAAAGGAGAAGAAGCAAGTTGGCGAGTATGCTGGAATGAGAGCGAACAAACTCCGGGTCTATGAACATGAGCGGCGAAAAGGTTGATTTTCCAGCGCATTGTTGGCTGTTGCAGCAGGTGCATTAAGATATTGAAGGTAAAGATGCTAATAAATCAAAATTATGGGGTATAATCGATATCAAGGAACTAACAAGACGGATTCAAATAATTTAATCTAGACTGTTAAATTTATTGTTAATAGCAAACAAACACACCCCATCCTAAGTTCCTTACACAACCTCAAGGAGAAAGACACTTTAAATATTCTCGTTCTTTAATAAAATAATATATCTGGTTACCACGTCAAAATGTATTTTATTATTGCATGTAAAGAAATATGATGTAATTAACCATAGTTTGTTAATTATTTTAGGTAACCGGAAGTGATAGATACTATTTGGCTCCCCTCCTCTCATATTGAACACACATAAAATCATACATTTACAAATTTCAATACATTTCATCCATTCACACATGTCAGGAGGCCAACTAGACTATCAAAGAAGGCTATACAGAATTACCCTAATAATAACCATATAAAAAGTCACCATATATCCTTGGGAATCTCTATTAGCCCAGTAATAGCGATAAGCACACATCAGTTTATTCCCTTATCACACCGGCCGGTAATCACTTAAGCACACATCATACTCACCTACTAACTCATCTAATGCCCGCATAAAACAAAAGAAAACCTCAAATTTTCAACGTGTGCACCTCACTTTGACCGGATCACCGTGGCTTTCACGATGAATGTAATTAGTAATGTTAGTGTAATTCAATAGATTTAGTTAAATGTGGTAAACGTGCGAGGTGATACATGGACGAAGACTTAATTCAAGAAACGTGGTATTTAGCCCCACTAGGGTTTTTCTTTTCCTGGGTTCAGCCTTGTATTAGTACCCGCCACGGGGTGAAAAGAATTTGGTGTAATTTAGATGAAGGGGCCGAAAATGGGCTACAAATAACCATCACTATCCTTGTTTACTACAACCTCAAAACTTAATTCTAAACAGTGTACGTTAGCAACAAATAGTACAAGAATTTTACATGACCATATATCCAAACTATTCAAGTTGGCGACCCGTTCTTGGAGGTACATTGTGCCACTAAGAACCACAACAAATATTACAAACACAAAATCAATATGGTCAAAATAATCAAAATATTCCAAACCCATGTATGCCTTCTTCCTCATCATCTATCAAATTGTTAACAATTGCTATCACCATCCTGCAAAATTAGAATGCATCTGTCAGCAAACAGAACGATCTCCCTCCATCCCATTATAATTTTTATAACATGCCTGTAAATTGTGAGCTTGAAACAATAAGTTAGCTTTTGTTTAGGTATCTAAAACAAAATGCAAAGTGAGTCTCAGGAAAAAGACTTCCTTTTATCGATTCAATTGACCTGGTATTTTTCAAATTTGGAAAATTACAGGCTCCGTTACTGTGTTAGAGTTCCTTACAAAATATTATTTACTTGGTTTTTTATCAAATCTAAATCAACTGATCTTTGAAAGAGTTCTTTCATAATTGATAACACAAGCCAAAATATATCTATGGTTACCGAATATAATATACTAAAAAAGACTGTATTCTAGCAATGAAAAAGGCCTGACCTGATAATTACTAGAACAAAGAGAAGCAAGTAAAAGGCAAGCTTAACAATCCTATACTTCTTTTCAGCATCTATGGATCTGAAAACCTCAGTTACATCAATAAGATGTCTTCTTTTCGAGTATCTGAGACACAAAAAATACAAAAACGTCAACACTCAACAAAACAGGAATTGTCAGAATCTCAGCATATTAGCTCCCCAGTTACCACACCTCATTGTCATTGCATGAGAGAAATATAAGACACAGTGTGTTACAGTATCATTCCTGTTAATGTAATTTTTGTATGTATTATTCCCTGCATATTAAATGCATGTAAATTGATGTGTACAGCTAGTAGCCTACTCTCTAATACCCTTCCATCAATAAAATACATGACAATTATACCAAATTTTGGTTTTCAAAATAAATTTCTGTGGACAAAGACTTTTATGGTAACAAAAATAAATTTTTCCAAAAAAAAATGGTGAAAATATTGGAGGCTTTGAAGGTCAACAAGAACATTAAACTGTGCGACAATAGTTCTGATTCTGATCACTGTAGTCTGTCAAATAAGTTATCCGCTGTTTTGCAGGACTATCTTCTAGTTATTTCTTTTATATTTTGTGATGCGTTCATGTACTCAGGAGTCACAGGTTCTAGTTATATGTGCTTTTTTAATATTAAAATTAATTAAAATTAAAATATTTAATATATGGTCAAATATTTAAAATGTTGTTTTTAATAGAAATTCTTTACATTTTATGTTTAAATGTTTAATATCTTATAGGTTGAAATTTAATTTCCATTGACTTGATTTCTTTAAAGATCTTTATCATGGAAAATTTAGTTAATAATATGCTTTATAAGCATCTGAGTCCATTTAATTAGGTCAATGATTTCCATTTTGTTTAATATAATAATATGAGATGTAAAATAGAAACTTCAAATTTCTCAAACTAAGAAATTAAGACATTGGACTAAAAGCTTTATAATATAGTATATATTTATAAATAGTTGTTCCCAATTAAGACTCCTTCTGGGGGTCGAGCATTTGCTCAAATGTATGCGGCCTAACCCTTACCTTGGCCGTTTTCCTTCCCACCCCTGCCCTGGTAATCCCGGACTCCCCTATTGGGAGCCACGGTATGCCATCAGGCAATGGTTTAACCCTTTTATAGATACATCACTATGATACTAGATAAATCCTAGTAGATGGGCAAACGAAAAAAGAGCTTACAACATCGCATTATATATCATGAGGGGGAGCGTAAGCAGGAACATGAACCAATGCCCTGTCACAAGAAAAAGACCACTACATACAGCATGGACCACCATCTCAGGAATTACCACGGCATTAATCCGAGCGGATGATTCATATGGGTTTAAGTAGTCAGCCTCCAAATCTGTTAGGCACACAATCTACAAGTTCACAGAAGAAATTTAGAATACAAGATATATAAAAATTGAGAGCATAGAAATGGAAAAATGTAAGTGAACACATAATATCAAATCAAATTTGCAAGCTTAAAATGGAAAATTGTCATCTCCGGGTGGACATGCCACACAATACAACTCGTGGTCTAACCCAGCGAGCCAACAGCCCAACATCTATCATGAAAACAAGTGCAAGAAAAATTTGTGGCAATTAACAAATTAGAGAACAAGAAAAAGACATCCATGTGACTTCATTGACCCTCTGAAACAATATACTAAGGTGTTGGTGATACAAAGAGAACCCAAGGTGAAGATTTTAAGTCATCTAGAGTTCCTATTTTGATTACAAATTCATTGTTAGGAAAAGGTTGGAAACATCATGGACTGTCAAAACAATCTTTGGGAGCCGAAAGCAGTCGGATACCTGAACAAAAAATGTTAGAAATAACTGGAACTTTATTTAACCACCGTTATCTATATCATTTCCGATATATATCATTTTACACCTCTTAGAGAATACATCATATTAATTTTGTTTTTAGTATATTAATTCACGCCTCTGCTTCAGATCTGAATTTTATAGATTAGTATATTAATTCTGTTTTTGGTACAAGTGTGGACTTAGTTATATCACGCTCTGCTTCACTTTTTGGTTACAACCTTGATCTTGCTTAGAGGTGTTTTAAGTTTGTTTCTAATTTGGGTGTTATGGACATTTTCATTCCCACTGCTACAATTTAATCCGGTTCTGTTTGGTGTGGATAGATTTTGACTTGTTATCAGTACAGCTGCTACAGAGCAGATCCTTGGTAAAGGACAGGAATCTGTTGGCTTTTACATACTTAAACCTTAGGCACCAAGATCCTTAGGGGGTGCTTTGATTAGCTTATTTTTTCAGCTTAAGGGCTTATTAGAAATTTGATAAGCTCGTAAGCCAACTTTTCCCGGCATACAGTCTTATTAGAACTTCCGATAAGCTCATAAAACAAAATTTCCCCCCTTATGAGATTATCAATTTGAACTTTTGTCTTATTTAATCTCGAACTCTGTTTTAAAAGGCACCAAGATCCTTAAACCTTATTTAAGCTCATACTCTGTTTTGAAAGGCACCAAAATCCTTTCACATACTTAAACCTCAGGCACCAAGATCCTTAGGGGTGTTTTGATTGGCTTATTTTCTCAGCTTAAGGGCTTATTAGAAATTTGATAAGCTCATAAGCCAACTTTTCCCGGCATACAGTCTTATTGAACTTTGATAAGCTCATAAGACAAATTTTCCCCCCTTATGAGCTTATCAATTTGGATTTTTGTCTTATTAAATCTCAAACTTTGTTTTAGAAGGCACCAGATCGTTAAACCTTATTTAAGCTCATACTCTGTTTTAAAAGGCACCAAAATCCTTTCACATACTTAACCTCAGGCACCAAGATCTTTAGGGGGTGTCTGGATTAGCTTATTTTTTCAGCCTAAGGGCTTATTAGAAATTTTAATAAGCTCATAACCCAACGTTTCCCAGCATACGGTCTTATTAGAACTTTGATAAGCTCATAAGACAAATCCCCCCCCCCCCCCTTTTATGAGCTTATCAGTTTGAACTTTTGCGTTATTTAAGCCCATACTCTGTTTTAAAAGGTGCGAGCCGCTACGAGGCTATGTCCCCAAGAGCCTCTTTTTGTGAGCTGCTTAGAAGCAAGGGATTCACGTATGCGAGATGCTCTTTCTCACAAAACCTTATAAATTCATCACAAACACTAAAACTCCTAAAACTCATATTTTCATGTCTACCTTAACAAACACTTTGTCATAACAGATCATATAAACTTATTACAAACAGAATAACAAATTACATCTACCTGAACATCAACAATTTAAGACATTAAGTACCTCGATAGATTATATAAACATTAAGCCATTACATTAAAAGTTTAAAATTCGTGAGAAAACCCATTAATTTACAGGTTTTAAGTTACAAGTTCCGATCCTTGTAGGAGACTGGCAGTTGGTCAAAGCATCAAGCATCATAATTTTATATAACTATTGGAAAACCAATAGCAAATATATAATTTTAAAACAAACCTGAGCTTTAAACTCACTGACCCCATAAACTTAGTAAAATAAATCGTTTATGTACAAGAGTTGTCAAAGGCTACGCCTCTCACCCTCCTGGAAGAACGCTGCCTCATGTAAGCCGCCTTGCCTCGGTCTCAAGGAGCTTCGGGTCTCCTCACCTTGCTTCACTCCTCAAGGGCACTTGTTAAGGCACAGATTGATCATAAGTTCAAGTTGATAAGTTCATAAGCCGGAAAAAGATGGCTCGTGAGTTTATCCAGAATTCTAATAAGCTCATAAGCTGCCCTAGGATGCTCGAAGTCATCATTGTTTCCATTTAAGATGCATCGTCTATTAGGTCATGCGTCCCTTCTAAAAATGAAGAAACTATTTTCCTATTTGTCATCAATACATTGTGAGGCTTCTCAACTTGTTAACATTAACGTGTTCATTTAGGTCCTAGAGTCAATAAGCAAGTCACATCACCGTTGGTTCATTTTGTGAGGGTATCCCATTACTTCCCAAACTAGCTTTAAGCATTCCATTACTTTTGTTGATGCCTACTCTCTTGTCACATGGCTCTATGTAATGTAGTACATGCTCCGGACTACTTAAACATTTTTGTTCTTTTTATGTTTAAATAAAAAAATTCTAATATTTTAGTTTCTTTAATCTTATTCACTTCAAAATGGCATTCTTCATGGATCAAAATTTTTGTATTCACACCACCTAAAATGGGGTGAAAGCACGAAAAATTCATCAACTCCTTAAGGTTGCTTGTGCATTATTATTCCAGACGAACGTTTTCAAACCTGTTTAACCTACAGCTTGTTTCCAATTAACCGAATGCCCTCGGTAGTTTTCGGCTACAATGTCCTGTTTCCATATCTTTTTCCTATGAAATCTTCTTTTTGAATTGAGCCTAAGATATTTGGTAATACCAACTTCGTCCAAGACGATCGCCTCATATCATTGAGTTGAATCTAAGATCTCTATAAGTGTATCTTTATTGGATATTTAGAAGAGGTATAGACGTTTCTTTCAATACATCATCATTACATTGTCACTAGAGACATCACTCTCCAAGTGGATTTACCTTTTTTCTATGTCAACCTCTTGTAACCCAAGTACAGCTCTCGTACCTCTCCACCTAGGTTAAGTATGCAATTACGATTAATTAATCTATAAATTTCATCTCCTTGACTGACCACCTTTTGTTTAAGTATGCCAATAATGGCATTGTACTATGAAAGATTTTTCTCGTCAACCCCCATTTTATCGGTAATCTACTGCCCTGCTACACAACTACCTAAACACAAACCCTGTGGCCCTTCAAAAAGATAAAAGTACGATGAACATGTACTTACCCTAATGTTCCATTAGTTTCTTATGGGTCTCATCTAGTTCCTAGGTAGCCAATAAACTCTTGCTTGATTTGGACGGCATTGTTAACTAAGACGATGAAACGTTGGCGGATTAACATGCTTGACACTAAGGCAATGTAAATAAATATTGCAGTAAGGTTAAGCAAGATATATGATGCTCTGTATTTAGGAACTCCCTACAATCATACTTTTTCTTTGGTAGCTAAACTCACATTTTTTGTCTGATAATCTCCTAAGCCGGCACCTTTGGTTAGTCCTTACATCAAACGGATATCAAAAAATGCTTTTCTACTTCTTTATGACTCTCTTCAAGAGGAGATGTATGTGGAGCAACCATTAAGATATGTTTAAGTACATTGCCTTCAGAAACTCTTATACGGCAAGATGCAAAGTCCTTGGCATCTAGTATGAAGTAACATAACTTTGATCACATACAGTTTTATGCAAGTAATCCGAATATGGTGTTTTCTTACTTCTAATATATGTTGACGATATCTGATCACCAAGAAACACCAATGTAGGCATATAAAAAATTAAAAACTAAGACATCTTTTCAATCTTTAAAAAAAAAAAAACAAGATGACTGTGATCCAGTGACATGTTTTCTAGGCATTGATATCATGAGAAATGAAAAGGGGTCTTCCCATCCAAGAGGAAATGCGTTCTTGATCTTTTAAGGGACAAGAAACTCAAAGCGAAAACATGTAGCATCCTATTGACTTCCAATTCATACCTATGAAATGATGATGAATTATTTCAAAACTTAAACACATGGGCAACTCGTTGAAAAGTTAAATTACCTTATGCAGCCACTTCCAGCATTAATTTGCAGTCAGTTATGTATGCACCAGCTGTAACCATCAGGCCCTTCTAGCGCAAACTTTATGATGCATTAAAACGAGTGTCAATGAGTGGAGAGTTAAATGGGGCATGGTCAACCTAATAGCCTACCCAGACTCGGATTATAATGGATGTGAGGATGACAAAAGATCCACCTCAGGATAGTCTATATTTTGAGGTGGGTTGGGGGTTGGTTTCATGAAAAAGTAAATAAAAATTGTGGTGTCTCATTCAATTTTTGAAGCACATTATATGGTTGTAGCTGACTTAGCTTGAGATAGTATGCACACATTAACTAGTAAAGGTGAGTGGTCATGTACTTGCACTTCTAACAAGGCTTTGGTGTGATACAATTATATAAGGATCCGTTACAGGTTTTCTCATAGATTTAAGTCCTTGCAATGCCTTTTGTGTGTGACAAAACAGAAAAAGGGTTCATTACAACAAGACATGCTTGAATAAGAAATTAGTTAGATAGAGTTACAAAAGCATAAATATCATATGTATTGTTTACATCTATAATAAGCTCCGCATGATCAATATCTACACTCCAATTTAAGGGGAAGTGTTTAATATTACATATAATGTAGATTTAGATAGACATTAATAAAGAGCTCTCTATATCTTGCAAATGTAGATATTGCTTCTCATATGAAAGTTACATTGGTTTTTCCATAATCATTCTCCGATTACAATAGATAATTAACAAAAACACCAATATCTTTCCCATAAACTAGACAACTAGTACTCACCAAATCTTTGAAACCAGTGGTTATGCGTTCAAAACTAGACCTAAGAGCATCTCTTTGTAACTTGAAAGAAAAAAAGAGTTAAGAATCCCAAATGTGAGTAAAAATAAAGGTTCTATTTTCTCTCTAAGCCAACCAAAAGCTCGCAAATCGCAATCAATCTGAAAATGTAAGTTAAAGCAATAAATTCCGAAACCGAAAAGTGCATATGTTCCCTAGGGCTACCTCTGTCCTTATTCTAACATGTCATGTCCAAAAGATCAAACTTTGGGTCGGTAACATGCTTCAGGACCTATGATCAAAACATCCGATTTTATGTAAAAAGTTCACGGAAGGGAACAGAATACTAGAAATGTGGCTAATAGAAGTGTGGCTAATAATTTCTAATTGCTTAACACGCCCTTCCATATGAGAGTAGCTTCAATGAGACGACACAAGTAACATTAATAATTAATCATGGCTCATGATGAAACCATCGGAGATATCAGCAGATCTGATTCTGAGGAAATCAATCTCCACCAAATTTTATGCACCAAATCACATCAGCAAAACGTATGTATCTATTATCATTGATTTTATGTATCTCTTCTCCTATTAAGGTAATTGCATAGCTGTTAAAGGTTTGGAGCATTATTATATGGATTTAGACTCAAAAGATTTCTTAGTTTAGCTCTTTACCCTTGTATAACCATCAAGTGACTTATATAGAGGATGCATCTTTTCCCCGAAGCTTCTAAGTTTATCAAAAATGAAGACATCATTTCTACATTTTCTTTAACAATCATACATTACTCAGCAGGACAAGAGATGACCCAAGGACACTTGATGGGTCTTTGTGTGTTGGAAATCACAAGAGAACATACTATCAGGCACTGCTTCAAATCACAGCTAGCTTGAGATTTCCAGATTGTACACTAGTTAAGTATGGGCCTAGATGCTCGTTTAAGTGAATGTCGATGCATATAAATAAACCAACCGATTCATACATGCCTATACACGAAGAAATAACTTTCTGAGCAATGCCTCGAAGTTTTTTAATCCGGATCTTATGTGTATTACGCATTAGTACAACAATGGCTTCTCCTCAGAAAATTGAACCATTAGAAAGGGGAATAAACACATTATTCTACGAAAATAACTTTTTATTTTCTGATAGACCAAAAAAGGATGGAAAGGTAAAAAAAGTAAAACCCTACATCAAAATCAAGTAGGAAAAAACTCAACAGTCTTTAGAAATCAAAAGGTCGTATCTGATCAAGTGCAAGTAGTGTTGGAGATGGAAGGTAGAGAAGACAATGATGCGATACCTGATAGAGGTTAGAGGCGATGAGGGCGACGTTCATTATAAAGAATATAACCCACAGCACCACTTCCCACGCCATTAACGCGGCACGAAGAGCGAGAACACACAAACTCAGACAAGTATTAAGAAAGAGTTAGAAAGAACTGTTTGTAGGTTTTCCGATTGAGGAGGAGAAGTAGAGAAAAGTGAAAAATGGAGACTGTGGAAGGTTACGACTTACGAATTACGATGGCCTGCCTGCACAACTTGCTGACGAAGTAAAGTACCCCAGTCTGCGTTTTCACAGAGGGCTAAATGGCTAATTAAATTTGACTCTTTTTAGTAAGACCTTTTCATGTTTAGTGTCACAACATAGTCTATGTTTCATTAATGTTTAAACATATGTACTATCTATACTATAATGTTTTATTAATTTTTTATTTTTTTAAAAAATACTCTCTTTCGTCTCTTCTTTTTTCCTCTCTTTCTCTCTCATCTTTCTCTCCCATCTTTCTCTCCTCTCTTCATCAGCATTCAAACACCGATATTGGATGTTTTGCTTCGGTACCCATGCTTGGGGGTGGTGTTCCATACGGTACCATATGAAACATAAGCATGCCGAAGCCATGTTTCTTGGTACACCGTATGCTCTAAGATAATTCTCCGTAATCAATATCTTTCGTATGCTCTGAGATAATATAAATATTAACTTCATTATTGAATATTTACATTGATTATTTATCTTGTATTGGTTGAAAACAACTCAATGAGCATTTCTATTCATGAACAACTCAATGAGCATTCCTATTCATGATAATCATGACTTTATATACGAGGCAGGACTTACTGATATTAAAACTAGTAGTAGGAGGTTTACACGCATTAGTAAGGATGGGGGAATTAAACAAGCTGGATAGATTTCTTGTTACTACAAATTTTCTTTCGGTTTGGCACAATCCTAATGTAAATGCTGAATAATGTACGTGGGTTTCTAAAAACTAGCAATACAAATGCTCTTATAATCCGTATCAATTACGAACAATATTTTATCATAAAATTTCAGTTATGTGAACAATCCGAAGATTATTTATATTTAGTCGTAGATAGTTTATTTGTTAAGTTACGCGTCAACTGATATTCAGAAGCAATATATATGAAGATTTGAATTTGTTGTTAACCAAAATGATAACATAGACATTTAGCTTTTGGAGCTCTGTACAAATCGATTACAGGGAAAGAGTCTAAAGTAAGACTCACAAAAGAAACACTAAATATCCAAGAGAGAGGGAAAAGAGCAAAAAAGGACCCTACACTATCAACATATGTCAAAAACATGACTAAATAATATTAACACCATATATGTAAGTTAACACTCCCCCTCAAACTCAAGTAGGAGAAGAATGAACCAAGTTGAGTTTGGAACTCAAGGCTTGAAAGCGACCAGGTAAGAGAGCTTTAGTGAATATATCAGCCGGTTGATCTGTGGTGGAGATAGGGAGAAGTTGAATGGTTTTTCCAACATGTTGACGAATGAAGTGACAATCGGTCTCAATATGTTTCGTGCGTTCATGAAAGACATTGTTGTGAGCAATCTGTATAACACTTCGATTGTCACACCACAAAGATGTAGAAGTTGGTTTAGATGCTCCCATGTCAGCTAGGAGCCAACGCAAACAAATGAGTTCTTGAGTAGAGTCAGCAAGAGCCCGATATTCCGCCTCTGTACTAGATCGAGCACTTAGAGTTTGTTTCTTACTTCGCTAAGAGATAAGAGAATCGCCAAGGAAGAAACAGTAGCCTGTTGTTGATCGACGACCTGTTAAATCACCATTCCAATCCGCATCAGAGTATCCCTTAAGAGTCAAAGATGAATCTGATGAAAAATATAGACCATGAAACATGGTTCCCTTGAGATATCTAAGAATGTGAAGTACAGCATCATAGTGATCAGAACATGGAGAAGCCATGAATTGACTAACGATATGAACCGCATAGGTAAGATCTGGACGAGTGACAGTCAAATAGACTAATGAGCCTACTAATTCTCGATATAGGGTGGGATTATGAAGTGGCTTTCCAGCACCAGGGACAAGATGCAGATTATATTCTAGAGGTGTAGAAGCAACCTTGTTGTCAGTTATACTAGCTTTGGAAAGAAGATCAGATATGTACTTTGCTTGACACAAATAGGTACCAGACGGAACAGAGAGAACTTCAAGGCCAAGAAAATAATGCAACTTCCCCACATCTTTCATTTCAAAATGAGAGCTAAGAGATTGTTTGAGATAATGAATTCCTTCGGTATCACTACCAGTGATAATCATATCATCGACATAGAGAAGTAAGAGAATAGTGCCATTGGTGGTAGTGCGGGTGAATAGACCAGAGTCATGATGACTAGAGGAGAAACCCAGTGTTAAAATTGTAGTGCTAAACTTTTCAAACCAAGCACGAGGTGCTTGTTTTAGACCATAGAGAGCCTTTCGTAATTTACAAACATGACCTATAGGATGAGAAATTCCTGGGGGTGGTTTCATGTAGACTTCTTCAGAAAGATCTCCATTAAGAAAGGCATTCTTGAAATCCATCTGATAGAGTTGCCATTTCCTAATAGTAGCAATAGCAATAAGGCTACGAACTGAAGTTACACGTGCAACAGGAGCAAACGTCTCTTCATAATCAATGCCATATTCTTGATTGAATCCTTTTGCAACAAGACGTGCCTTGTATCTGTCTATAGAACCATCCGCTTTGGTCTTGATCTTATACACCCACTTGGAGCCAATAACAGTCTTTCCAGAACGAAGAGGAACGATGTCCCATGTTTGAGCCCTTTTGAGAGCATTGAATTCTTCGGTCATAGCTTGCTACCAAAGAGGGTTAGTGGAAGCTTCCTTGTAGGAAGTAGGCTCATTATGAGATAAAAGTATTGTATAGCAATGAAAATCCCTAAGATGATAAGGAACTTGTCTTACCCGATTTGAGTGACGTTGCTTTGGAGGTTGGGGAATGCTTGGATCCTCAAAACCAGCAGATGCCTCAAGAATAGGTGTTGAAGAGGGTTCAGATGTTGATCCATGATGAGAAGAATCAGCTTGAGGAGACTCAGACATGACAGAAGTATTAGAGACACTCGGAGAATCATGAATAATTGAGTTGTCTTCGTCAAAAGAGTCCAAAGGGATAGAGATATCAGTGAAGAATGAGGGAGTAGAGGAAGGAGATACCTGAAATTGTGAGATGGATGAAAACATTTTGTGTTCCCAAAATGTGACATGATGAGAGATACGAAGACGCCTAGAAATGGGATCCCAACAACGATAACCCTTATGATCAATCCCATAGCCAAGAAAGCAACATAAGCGAGAACGAGGTTCTAACTTAGTATGCTCGTGAGGTTGAAGTTGAACAAAGCAGGCACAAGCCCAAACTTTCAATAAATTATAAGCTGGAGGCATACCATACAACATCTCATAGGGAGACTCACAAAAGAAACACTAAATATCTGAAGATTTGAAATTGTTGTTAACCAAAATGATAACATAGACATTTAGGTTTTGGAGCTCTTTACAAATCGATTACATGGAAAGAGTCTAAAGTAAGACTCACAAAAGAAACACTAAATATCCAAGAGAAAGGGAAAAGAGCAAAAAAGGACCCTACACTATCAACATATGTCAAAAACATGACTAAATAATATTAACACCATATATGTAAGTTAACATTACGTACTGGTGTATGTCAGATACTATGAAATATATGTAAATTAGAATCGACTATGAGAAATAGTGTAAAATAGCATCAGTAGGTTCAACATCACATTTTAATTATATTCGTTTCTGAAACGTACTATTTACAAACATAAACACTGATCAAGCAACTACATTTGCCCTCGCGGGGTACGACTTGCAATTTGCTCATTATTTTATTTTGTGATTATCCAAGATCGGTGTAATACATCCATATCCACATAATAATATTATATATATACTAAATATATAAAAATATTATTGTCTCTTTCTATAAACTGCTCCTTTATATATTATTAAATTATTAATCTTTGTATGCGCGCACCGTATTACGTCAGCATAAATTTTATATATTTCTTGCAAAGACCTTAATTAATTACTTCATTGACTCCATCTTTAATTATAACTACATATATCATCTGGTCTACTCCTTCCCTATCTGCAGAAGGTTATATATATCGAGTTGAATTATATTTGCAGAAGGTACAGCCGATCATGATGAAAGAAGAGCGCAGTAGTGATGTTTTGGTGATACCTCGACAACCGGTGGTAGCTGTTTCTCCGGGTGCAGCCTACTTGTCTCCGGCCATGGGAGTCCACACGCCGTCACCATTCTCGTTTTCTGTTACATCTACGAGATGGAGTACTTCTTCCAGACCTTCCATTGATATTGTCAATCTATTTCTTCGAGCCATGGTGATGCTTTTCTCTTTTGGTTCTTCACTAGCACTTGCTGCTGCAAAGCCTAAAAAAGATAAACAAGGCTTCCAACATCACCCAGTATTCGTGTATGTTTTCTTTACCCTTCCTTGTCACCAATACTTGTACTTATCTTTAACTAATTACACGCCTAATCTTGCCAAGTCTACTAATTTTTATGTAATAGATATCATATTTGGAGGATGATATTGATAACCACCGAATTTAGTGCTGTGTGGTTAAGAAAAAAAAAAGGTAATATATTTTAAAAAAATGGTAGTGATAACTCGTGTCTTCGTAATTAATTTTTTTGTAGCTTTTCATACATGAAACATCGTTGTCAATTTTAAAACTAAAAATTAATTTATTTTACTCTTATCCATAAATTTAAGTCTTACATTATTAAAATCCATCATATTTTATACAAGAAATAATAACGTAGGGTAAGGTTCAATATAAAACCAAATCTTTCTTAAACATAAAATCAAAAAAACCATCCTGGAGATGATACGTGGCATGTTGTTTACGGGTAAAAATGAAAAATTGAAAAAAAAAACAAGAGTACGCCTACACCATAAGCGACTAAGGCAAAAATAAAAATAAAAACTCAATTATTTTAAATGATTATAACTCGTTCATTTTTAAGAAATTTAGCAAAAAAATTTATATTATTAGATTCAGTTTTTCGTTTGCTTTCAAACAAGACCGGGTTTGATATATTTCTGAAACTTTTTTTTTTTGAAAATGCAAAGTTTGCATTTTGAGATAAATTTCATTCTAAATACAAAATGCAAAAAATCAAAAAATGTAAAATATGAACATGCAGGTCATGTAGATGCTTCCAAAATGCAAAATTATAAAAATGCAAAACGCAAACCAAAATGATTTAATTAAAATGCAGTCCAAAATGCAAAATTACATATTAAAACCCAAAATGCAAAATCCGTACACAACACAACAATTCAGCGCGAAATGCAAACAAAATTTGCATTTTCAGAAAGAAATTAGAAAAATATGGGAAGAGTGTTCTTGTTTGAAAGAGGATTAAAAAACTAAAAGATTGGTATAATTTTTTTGTTTAAATTCACAAAACTTAAAACGTTATGACAATTTAAAGTTTTGAGGGTATTTTTTTTAAACGTGGGATGTTGGGGGGAGATTTTCAATGTTTGCTCTTTTATTAGTTAACTAATTAATATATGATAATTACAATTATGATATTTTTATATCTCATCCATTAATTTTGATGATCCAATGATCAAGATTAGTTTTTTAGGTTCTTTTAATAAGGTTAAGTTCTTTATTGATGCATTTGCTAATAAGGTATATGTTTGCCACTTTGCAACATGTATATTAAAATAATTTGTGTATTATAATTTAAGTTTAATTATATTATAAAGTATAAAGCTAATTAAGCGTTTATTGAAAGCTAATAAATTAGTTAGAGTACCCGGTTCTGAAAGAGTAAAACGAGCACAACAAGGACCTCTCCTCGTCATTGCCATTTCAATTGTCTCGTTTTTCATTTGTTAATCGCGAGCTCGTGAATATGGTAACAAAAAGAATGAAATCGTTATGAGTATTCTTTTTCTTTTCTCTTTTTTTTTCAGCCAGTAGGCGGGGTACGTTGTAAAAAAAGATAAATGTGTTAGAGTCTAGTAATAAGTGTTAGCACTACGAATGATTAGTAATGTTGATGTGACTATAAATGATAACAGTGATAATGGGTGTTAAATGGGTCAGGTCAGTCGGGGTTTTAAAAAAACTTCATGTAAGACCCAACCCTGTTAGGCTTCGGGTTAGTCAGGTTGGGATTATTCGGGTTTATTAAACCGGGTTGGCAGAGAGACAACTACTTGAATCATCAAATACTACAACATAAGCTTGTTCTTTTACCAAATAAACATTAAACTATGAAAAAAACATCTATATGAAGATCCATCACTAGATTAAAGGTTTTGCTTATCAGTAACCTTATCAGTTATTAGTTTGGAAGGTTTTGCATGGGTTTGCTTTTCAAAGAAGGTACTTGGTTTCCTCCAAGAAAATATTAGTTGTGGGTTCCTAGGAATGAAGTGTAAATTATTGTTTTCGAATAAAAGAAACAGTAAAGTATCAAAGTCGCTAGTAGTTTTGCAAATTTGTGTAGGTTTTGTATTTTGGTCTGTTGTTACATCAATAACAGACGGAAGGCCGGTTGGATTTTTTTATTTTTTTTACTTGTATGTTTATCTATTGTTTACATTATATTATATTATGGGATTAACAAAATCCTTAATCGGGTTGACCCGAAACTGGATAAAGGTATGAATTTTCACCTGAATTCCGACCCTAATTAGTATCCCGGTTAGACAGGTTAACCCGATAATCAAGAGTATTTAACCCTACTATAAAGTGATCTCATCTTTTAAATGTAAGGACGAAAGAAATTATTTTTAAACTTAAGTGGATGTTAACTATCTATAATTTATCTCTCCATGCTTCATTAAGTTAAGATTGATGTATTATTGTTGTTGTTAACTTTTATAAAAAGAAATACATCGCATAAAAAGCATTTGAAGATAAATGAATTGTAAAATAAAAAAAAGATGACACCACTTTAACTTGTGCTTTGATGGTCTAAGACCATCCATGATGCAAGCCGTGAAAGTACAAACAAGTCAAAAGATGTAGGTTGGTTGTATGTGGTGTTGCTCCATCTTTTACTGCCAAATAAAAGTCTTCTCCCAAAGGCATGTACGTAATTAGTAATAATGGAGATGGATAATATCGTAAGATAACGTGGACCGTATTAAAGATTTGTAAAATGATGTGACATTGTGAATAATTATAATTTGTTTTTTTAAGGGTTTTTAATTACCATAGATGGTTTATAAAACATTTTTTGGGTTGTTACAGATACAGTTTTGTAATTACCACGTCGACATTTATCTACTCGGCATATCAACTTTTCAAATGCATTTGTGATATTACCTACAAAGGCTATCTAATATCAGATAAGACCTCGGATTACACTAGCTTTGTTCTTGATCAGGTAAATGAAATAACAATTGTTCTTTTCAACATCTAAAACATGTTATACTAAAGTATTGTTTGTTTGTTATATAAAAAAAACCAGATAGGATGCTACCTCCTTGTTTCATGTTCTTCCGTGATGGTCTATCAAGAATTAGAAGGAAATACACCAGTCGATGAAACAACAATTGTTTCGGTGTGCATGACAGTTGTTGCACTTGTAACTAGTATAGTTTGTGCAATAATGTCCGGGTACAAGTTGAGCAAAAGAGTTATGTGGTGAATGGCTGGTGATACTATATATTATCGATCTTAATGCTTAAGTAGCGCGATCGCTAAAGATTCAATGGTACTAGTAATTAAGGTGTAACCTCTATCGGTTGGAAATGAGGTGGGTGTTAAGGGGTGTTCTTCGGTCGGGTTACTCGGTTTTCGGGTTATTCGGGTTTGAGGTAATAAAAAAGTCACCCGATAACCGACCCAAATAAGAATGTGGTGAATGGCTATATATTATCGATCTTAATGCTTAAGTAGCGCGATCGCTAAAGATTCAATGGTACTAGTAATTAAGGTGTAACCTCTATCGGTTGGAAATGAGGTGGGTGTTACGTATACATATTTAAGATAAGAAGAGTAGCATTTTTACAATATATATATTGTAAAGAAAATATAATTTACTGATAATATTGTGTAAAAAAATAGAATGTATATACGTACTCATTTCGTTCCCAAAAGTGATTTTTGGTGTGAACACTAGTTTTACCAAAATTTATTTTTTCTTAACGAACATCAAACTAGAACATCATATATTTCGATAAAGGTATAGATAACATATATATCATAATTAACTTCAATGTATTATGTAATATTTAGGCCGTGTTTATCAGGTGGAAAAAATTCTGTAAAAAACAGTAGAGTTTTCATTTTTTGAAAAAAATAGAAAACATGTTTAGGTTAAAGGATGAAAATTTCATTTTTTAGGAAAAACTAAAAAACATGTTTGGTTAAAATGTTTTTTTTTGAAAAAGTACGAAGTCTTGGAAAAATGGAGGAGTTTGGGAAAATGTAGAAACGTGAGAGAGTTTTCTGTTTTCTTTAAATGTTGTGCAAGTGAACATGTTTTCTAATATTTAATTTTTTTTAATTGATTTTTTTAAATGAATGATTTTTCTGAAAGCGAATACAGTCTTATTGTTGCTAAATAAAATTACTTCAATGACATTTTTAATGAAAACAATTTTTATAATATATGTTTCAAACACATGAGGTTAAGTGGATTTCAAGCTAATGTATGTAAGGGTTGCCGTCTTCATCCCTACATCAGAAGCTCTCTCTCACTCTAAGTTGTATTGGAAACAATCCAATCCGCCCACGTCCTTATCACCTTCACCAAAGACGAATAAAAACGCCATACACTAAGCGACTTGACTCTTCGCACACACTGCACAATAATCACCATCATCTCCCTCACTGAAAACACCTTCGCCGGCGATGTACTGAATAACCCCATACCCATGTTACCCTTGTCTGTCACCCTTTCCCTGTGCTTGTCAATGTTTGCTAGCCTCCTATTGTTAATTTGTTAATAAGCAATAACCCTAAAATATGGCCGATGAAGTACACAAAAAGCCTTCAACCAAGTTTGCTACAACATTAAAGTCTATATTGATACTTGATCTAGCTACTTGTATTATTTAGGTTATTTTTCGTTTCGCATGAACCTCTCTCTCTCTCTCTCTCTATATATATATATATATATATATATATATATATATATATATATAACCTTACAAAAGCGCACTAGTGAACAAAGGATCAAAGAGTAAAAAAAAAATCACGTGGTGTAGTAACAAAAGTCATGTATGAAACATTTAGATTTTTTATCAAGTGTTCACTAAAGAACGTACACGATCAGCAAAATAATATTTGAACAATTTTTGTATGTCAGCTTCGGAATTAGGGATGTAACGACCAGACCCAAGCCAAATACTTATCGAGTCGGACTCGTTTAGGATTTTTAAGCTCGAGCTCGGCTCGTTTAGAGTTTTTAATGTTGAGCTCGTGTTCGGCTCGTTTTAAGATTTATTGAGCTCGTGCTCGGCTCGTTCTCGCAGTTCTCACACTAACAACGGTTCTCGCATGAACCCTCCCATATATATATATATATATATATATATATTAAAAATCAAACATATAATATATAGATTATATTATATATGGAGCTTGTTTAGGCTCGCGAGCTTAAACAAGCCCACTCTTTGGAGCTTTTGCTCGACTCGTTTATTAAATGAGCTTTAAACTATACTTGAGCTCGTTAAAGCTCGGCTCGTTCCAAGTTTTTAACGATCCGAGTTCGAATAACTCGTCAGTAGTTCAACTCATTTACATCCCTATCCGAAACAAATATAGAGTTTCGTATGTATGTTTTATTTAACTCAATGACTTCTTAGGTTGAATTTAGACTTCTACATATATTAAAATTTGAAAACTAAAGATTAGTTCAAGAGCCCCAATTGATGAGTTTCAAACTAAGTAACTCATCTGATATAAAAAGTAATAAAATGGTAGTTAACGAACAAAACTTATAATTTTTTAAAGTAACTAGAATTTTAATTCATAATTAATTAAAATACTATTTACAAATTAACTCTTGTTTCATAATTAACTATTTTAACAATATAAACGTATTTGGATAATTGTGTAAGAAAATAGTATTTGTAATAATCATTGACAACAAAGCACCTAAAAGTTGTTTGTAAGTTGTAACCGATATGTCACTGTGTTATTTGACTTGTTTGCTTCCGGTTCAAAGTAACTTGAGTCGAGAGTGAATAATTTTACGCTTCGAACCTCAACCGGACTACACACATCTCTTAAAGGGTAGACTGGTAGAGGGTAATATAGTAACTTACTAAGAATAAAATAACCCCGCCAAGTGCAAACACATTTGAATTTTGAAAACTTCCACTGAAATCACAGTCTCGTGCTCCCCAATTAAAAATAATCGAATAATAATATTTTCCCATTTTGTAAAAGCAACTTTTTTTTTTTAAATTGGATTTTGAATTATATAAAACCGCCCAAATTTCATTTCAAAATTCGCCATTTTCGCCTCTCCCAAAGCTCTCTCCCTCTCTCTTCTTCACTTCATCTCCAACCTCTTCAAAAGTAGAAGGTCACCACCATTGTTGTTTCATCTGAACACCTTCAGGATCTGTTCCCCCTAAATTACACCAGTCATCAGGTAAGCTGCAATTCCTCATCTGGCTCGCTGGTAAATGGAGGGTTTGATGTAAAATTATCTAGGTTTAAATTTGAATCTTCAAATTTGTATTTAGAAAAGTTGCATTCGTAGATTCTAGATAGATGGAAAACTTAGTTTAAATCTCTGGTACGCTGAAATGCAATTTCTTTTGATATTCTATTGTGGGTTTCGGATATCTTGAGCCACGAGTAACTCATGTAGAGCAACGTGCTATTAGCTTAATGATTTATATGTAATGCATTCCTTTTGCAGTTTGAAAAGATTAAAATGCCGGAAGCAAGAGATAGACTATCGAGGCCAAACAACGCAGTTGCAGAGATGTACAATCTTCGTCGGAGGTCAATCAGTAGCATAGGATTCCTTCCGGATAATGATGATAGGGAAATGAGTATTAATCGGACTCCTTTTAGGTGGGGGGCGACGCCGTTGACTGGTGGTGGGTCAGGTCAAGCAATGGGTGAGGCCCCTTCTACAGGAACTACCGTTACAGGAGGTGTTGCTGGAAGAGGCCTTTTTGGAACGCCGAGGACGGTCTATAGGCGTGGTAGCAGGAGTCAGAATACGCCGCCGTCAGGTAGTAGTTTCCGGCAAGGCAGAGGAGGACGTTCTGGGTCGCACAGTGTGTTGCCTTATTGGTATCCGCGAACTCCTCTTGGTGACATCACTCATGTCGTTCAGGTATGATTCTGTAGTAGAATTCCCAATTTGTTCTTGGTTTAGAATTGGGCTTCAAAATTGTTATGACAACTATTATTCAATTGTGAGTATAACTCGATGTAGAAATGGGTTTGGTTAGTTAATTGTTTTGTTTCTGATTGTGTTCATCTCTCAAAATGCATATTTCTAATTTATTTCTTGATCAATGATGTCCATTCTTGGATAATCATAAATGTGGTATTGATTATATGATGAAATCATGGAGCAGGCCATTGGGAGAAGAAGGGGGCATTTGGGAGTTGCTGAAGGTCAAAATTTGGGGAGCCCAACCCCATTAAGGATTTACCATCAGCCTGCTGGTCAAGATCCATCTCCATTGGGTGCTCAGCTCGAGCACGATGTTTCTTTAATAACTCCGAAACCAAAATTAGCATCTAAGACCTTTAAATTAGCTGATATTGCTAAACAAGGTGACCAAGAATCAGAGTTATTGACACCCCAGAAGCTGCTGAACTCAATTGACATTGTTGAGAAGGTGGTGATGGAGGAGTTGCATAAATTGAAGAGAACCCCAACTGCTAAAAGAGCCGAGCGGGAGAAAAGAGTCAGAACTCTGATGTCAATGCGTTGATCGATTGAATCTTTCTTAGATTCATTAAAAAAGGCTCTACTCTTGTTGAGCACAATGAGGATGGGATGATAGTCTGATACATGTTTTGATTGATCATTTACTGATGATTGGGCCAGCAGCTGATGATATTTTCTTGTATCTGTAAGTGTTTAGTTTTTCAATAACAATTGTTGACAGTATTGTTTTGAGTAATAGAATTTCAGGCATAGTTACTTGATGTAGTAGAGCGATAGCATTGCGATTTCTTGCAGAAAAGCTGCAAGCAAATGGATTATCGAGTGTTGAATGAGGTGATAGAGTGTATAAAGAAACATGATCATTCATTTTTGTTTTTTAAATGGTTTCCCATATAGTCAAATGTTGTAATGTTTGCAGAATCAACAAAGTGTTTAGTTCAAGGAGTTTTCAAGCATCTTGCTTCGCACAATTGTATTATTAGTCTTGATGGTCTTTTTGTTGCATAAAACTAATGGTACTTAATATGCGCATAAGCTGGTTTTAATTATTAATTAACTATTTATATGGATTCAATGTTAAGCAACATGAAATAACCACAAATGAACTAACATCAGAAACAAAAGGCATTCTTAGTGCGGGTAAAAACTAGCAATATTTAACCCTTCATAGAGATGGATAAAGCCATTCTTAGTGTGGTTAAAACGAGCAAGATTTAACCCTTTGTAGACATGGAAATTCAAGGACGGAGGGAAGGGGGTTGAATAGTGGTAAGCTCCAATTTTCTTATCATATCTGACCAAGTCTATGAATTTGTAATCAACCCTTCTCGTAATGAAAGTACAATCATGTATTACAAATCGAATGAACATGTATTATACTTGCTAAATAAATGGTATTGGTTAAAAAATATCATGTTATTAGGTTGTTACATTAAATTTTTATTTCTAGATTTTACTCTTTATATGTCTGAAACAATATGTTGGGTTTTTATAAAATTTCAGTTTAATATGTCGCTTTTTAACAAATTTAAAGTGAGAAGGTGTGATGATTGATAACATGCAAACTTTATAAAAATTCAAAATTAATTAACCACTTTAGTTTAACGAATGAAATCATTTTTTAAGCTTAAGTAATTCAGTTTACTAATAATTAACTGGATGTCAACTTAATGTGTTTTTTAAGCTTAATTCTAAAAGCCATTCTTTTAATATAACATTTTAAAAAAATAATTGAAACTCAAATAAATATGTAATTCTAATGAATTTTTATGACAATATATGCAATAAATTATTATAGCCGAGTCTAGTATATTAATATTGTAAAGAGATATTCATCAAATAGATTTAGTGAATTCTTTATATTTCATTAAAAAATACTTATGTAAATATACAATATTATACATATAATATATTTTGATATTAAGTTCTGTTAGTAATTAAATTTTTACCATTATTAATTTTTGGTTTAAATATTATGTAACGGGCTTGTAATTTATTACATATAAAATTCAACACAAATTTAGTTTAAAATTGTTTTAAATTATCGCAAAAAATAATTAAACAGTTCTACTATTTAACTTAAAGTATTATAAAATAATTAATAGTTTTACATATTAATAGAGGGTATACATTGATCACTTGAAGAAAAAATAAAGATACAAGAAAATTCGATACGATAACATTAAAAAAGAGGATGTACATTCACTTGGAGGGAAAAAGCCTGGCGCTTGCGTTTGCTTTATCTAATCGTTCGGGGCCCAACACAAAAATCACATGGGGTTTGGAAGGAAAATTAGATGATATTACATCCATTGTTTAGAGTTTAGACCAAACAATCAGGAGGCAACCCCCTATATGTGGATGTGAGGGTTTCGCTAAACCTGGTAAACAAACAATTTATTATATGATTTTAATGTTTTTTAAATACAATTTAGGTAGAATCATTAGTTATGAACATTTTAATTTTATTTATAGACATTATTAATTTTAGCTATGAACCAATTGAGCTATATTTTTAGATCTACCTCTGTCTATTATAAATATGTCTTTGCCTATAACCTATTAAACTTTGTTAGGTATGCAAGAGTATTGATTCAACTTTAAAAACTACCGTTTCATAGATCCAACTTTATAAAACTAACATTTAATGCATTCGACCTAGTATGTGGCCTGCTGATGTGGCGCCTGTTTAAATGATTGACACATTATGTGGCATGTGACGTTGATTTTCAAATTAAAAGAATAAAAAAAGATCAATATTTATTTTTAGTAATAATAATTAATAAAAACATATGATTTCATAGGGTTCTGCTTTAATCCTCGTAAAAAAACAGATTTAAGGTTCTGGTTGACCACCACGACCGTAAGAAACACACACACACAAGAATCAATCTGATCCGTCCAATTACCCCTCATTCAATGTCATTACCCACCCATGAATTATTCACATGCACTCTGCCACATTTAATCTCCTATGCTCTACATCTATGAATTCCACTTATCTAATCAAGGATTAAGATTGATTCTCGCGGTACGTAAACTAAAATCGGTTCTCTAATCCCCCCCTTTAATGTCATCACCCATCCATGAATTAATCATATGCACCCCTGTCACACTAGATCCTCCCACGCTTTACGTCCATGAATTCCACTTATTAAATCAACGACTAAGATTGGTTTAAAAAGTTTTCATTTGAAATATATATATATATATATATATATATATATATATATATATATATATATATATATAGGAGAGGGTTATTTTAAGAATGAAAAATTAGTTAAGAATGAAAGACCAGATCTAAGCCATTGATCTAAAATTTTAATGGTTGAGATTAGATTAATAAATATAAGGCTTAATTAGGTACAAAGGGGTAAAACAGGAAATAAAAATTTGTTGGCTCCGATTATCTTACCACTTCTTTCTTTACGTTTGTTTTTTTAATACTAGTATTTTACCCGCGCAATGCGGCGGGGTAAAATAGTTTCATTTATCGACATAGGGGTGTTCAAAATTCGGATATAAACCGTTTTAACCGTAATCTGAACCGCTCCATAACCGTAAAAGCCGAAACCGTTTTCAAGTTCGGTTTAAAAACCGAAACCGATTACCCTAAATACTTTAATTACATAAAACTGAAACCGTTTTCAAATTTAGTTTAAAAACTAAAACCGATTACATAAAATAGTACAACTCAAATAGCATTATTTACAATATGTTTCAGCAATGATCTTAAATACTTTAAATACTTTAATTACATAAAACAGTTAGAATTTAAATACATAATTAATGCTTTAAAACTGTCAAAAAATTAATTATAAATAAATGTCCTGAATTTAATGATAGTTGTACTATTTTATAAGTGTTATGATTGTTGCTCAAAGTTATTGTAAAACATGCTATATTAATTGTACTACTTAACTTAAAAAATTGTCTTAAAAAAGAGCTAATTGCTTTATAGAGTAGTAAAGATAAATAAGATTTAATTTAATTTAATTTTTTCTTTGTGTTTTTTTCTTTATGTTTTTTTCCTATTTAATTAAATGGACATATTTGATATTTTTATAGTTGAGTTTTTTTTTTTTTTAAAAACTCGCATATAATTTCATATCTGAAAATATATGTTAAAATATAACTGGGTTTCTTTAAGTATAATATCTAATTAAATCTAAAATAACACTTTTTCATATCTGAAATACTACCATTTCAGTTCTGAAACGATACCATTTCAGTTCTGAAACAATAACATATTTTAGATAATCTGAAAAAATTCTATGTCTGAAATACTAGGGGTTCATCTCTAAAACTCTACAAGTTCATGTCTGAAATAGTACCAGATCCTCTCCGAAACAATACAAGTTCACGAATAAAACAAAATACGAGTTCTTATCTAAACAATACAAGTTCATGTCTGACATACCACAAGTTCATGTCGAAATACTACGTGTTTATCTTTGAAAAACTATGAGTTCAGATCTTAAAGTCTGCGAGTTCAAAGCTGAAACAAAATACTAACAAATAACGAAGAATGAACCCAAATACGAAACAGGCGAGAATTAAAGTAAAACAGAAATAAGTTATTTCAGATCTGAAACAAAACCAATTTAGAACATCTTCTCTCCACCACAGATAACAAAAAAAAAAATTCAAAGGAAAATCTGAAATGGAAGAGTTGAACCGATCCGTTAAAAAATGTTGCAGAAGTTGAACAAAAAAATTAGAGCATATCGTACATAGATTGGTGTCCGGCAGCGTTGGTGGATCTTAAGTGTCGCACGGTGGTCTACGTACCAGATCTGAAAAGTCCGGCGATGTTGCCTTTGATTCTGTGGTCGCCGTTGAGAATTTGTTGGTGTCGTTCACGGTGATGGTCCCAGACAAGGTCATGGTGGCGGTGTTGGTAGAGGAACGGCGTGGTCTCTCCATATTTGAAATGAGACACCGGCGGAGGGCAATGGCGATTTGTCGGTTTCGGATCTGATGATGATTCCATCTGAGTGCAGCAGTGCGATGGTGGTGACTTGTTGACCAGATTTCAAGAAGAATTTAATAGATAACGGCGGAGGGACGACGGTGATGGCGGAGCAAGCCGCTGGTGTCATGAGCGGAGAAAGCTAGTAGCGGTGTCCATGGAGAAACCTAAGGTATAGAAACTGATTCATCCATCACCGCCATAGCATGAATCAGATTTGAAAAATTGTTACGAAGGGAGATGAATGAAGTCCGGTTGTGAGAAAAGAGGAGCACAATTGAATTTTAATGGAAGGTTGCAAACATGGTGGTTGGGAGATGTGAACTGAAGATAAACTTTTGACTAGTAGTGGAATGGGGGAATGTGGATGAGTGGCAAGTGGGTGACGTGAGAGGAGAAAGAAATATGAGTAGTTGACTATTTTACCCTCTGCATTAAAAATCTCAGAGTTAATTACAAAGATGGTCTTATGGTCTTGTAAAAATTTCAAATTTAGTCATTTAAACTTAAAAATTACACTAGTGGTCCTTATGGTTAACATTTTATTTCACTATTAGTCGGTCTTTTGGTCTTTCTCCATCTTATTCTTGTTACCAAACACCCATTTTCATTATTCTTTAATTAAAAATCATAAAAAAAGTACAAACACAAATTTTCATTATTCATTAATAAAAAATACAAACATTCATTTTCAGATTCATTAATTAAAAATTGATAAAAAAATATAAACAAGATGAATCAAATCCATTAGACCATAAGTCATTTTTGTATGCTCTTGAACTAATGTTTAGCTGAACAAGAATGAAATCAAGTATTTATTAAATTTCTTATTGAATACATTAACAAGAATACATTAAGAGATGAAACGTATGGAACCTAAACCATTGATTGTTCATGTACAAACAGGAACCCTAACATGTTCATGCACAAACAGAACAAACAAAACCACTGATTGAATACATTAACAAGATGAAACAGATCAAGATGAATCGTATGAAACAGAACAAGATGAAATATAACAAGATGAAACATAACTACTAATCTGTTTTGGGTAAATTATAACCTTCAACAAGCTATGGAGAAAACCCTAATCGAACAAACCCCCCCCAATTGAACAATACCCCCGATCGAACTTCAACCTGCCGTCAAATCTGAACGATGGCGTTTGATACGTTGCTTCAATGGTAAGACGGCGGTGGTGTTTGATTGACGTTGCTTCGATGGTGTACGCGGTGGTTAGATAACATAGTAGACGGTGGCGGTGGTTAGATGGTGGCGGTTCTAGATCAGGGGGGTGGCGGTGGCTACAACAAGTTTTTGCTTTTTTTTCTAGATCAGGGGGCGGCAGGTGGTTAGATGCAAGCTTTTGCTTTTTTTATGGCGGTGGTGGCTACTTCAAGGGAGCGGCGGACAGATTCGTTGCAGCGATGGGGGTGATAATGTTAGCAGATCAAGGGATGGTGGAGTGGTAGAGCTAGGGCGGCAAGGTAGGTCGGACATGAGCATTGGTGGTCGAGATGGAGGTTGGGAGGGAAACGGTGGTGGTTTAGGGTTTTATGGTGGAGAGGGGAACATTGGTGGTGGCTAGTAAGAGAGAGAGAGAGAGATAGAGAGAGAGAGGTGTCTTGTGCAGATTCCAAAACATACATTAAATATATTATTTTATTAAAAAGAAAATTAATAAAGGTTGTTTGGTAACTAGTTAAATAATAATCTTTAAATATTCTTGTTTGGAAACCATTATAATATAGAATATATGTTTGGTAACAAGAATAAGATGGAAAAAGACCAAAAGACCATTTGACTAACGGTCAAAGATAAGTGGAGTTAGTGTAAATGACCAATAGTGAAACAAAATGTTAACCATAAGGACCACCAGTGTTTTTTAAGTTTAAAGGACTAAATATGAAATTTCTATAAGACCATAGGGACCATCTTTGTAATTAACTCAAAATCTCATTTAGTTTAGACCGTAAGATGTGATAGAATGGAGGGTCTCTCATTCTAAAAAATACTTAGGTTCTCAATTGAACCTTCATATATATATATATATAGTTGAAGGTTCAAATGAGAATGATAAATTAAGTGAGAATAAGAGACTCAATCTCACCCTTTATTTTATAAGTGGAATTCATGGATGATATAGTGTGGCAAGGTGCATGTGAGGAATTCATGGTGAACAATGACATTAAAAGAGGAGGAATTGGTCAGCTGAGATTGAGTCTCATATTCTCACAAATATTTAGGTTATCATTTGAACTTGTATATATGCATTCTGAGCAGGAATTTATAGTAATATATTGCGCAGTTGATTGGTATGTGAGTTGAACTTCAACCATGAGGTTGAGAGTTCAATACTCAAAACATGCACTTTTAACTTTTTTCTTCTATAACTTTTGCTTTTTGAAAGCAACGACCACAGGAGCAATGTAGCCCAATCGATTCGTGTTTTTATTTTATTATTAAACGACTAGACTAAACACGTGTGATAGATGAGTTGGTTTAAAATGTAATAAATATTAAACATTAATAAAAACATATTCAATAATAATAAAACACGAATTAAATGAGAATTAAAAAAATGACGATGTACGACAATAACATTCTAACTAGCGCTAGGAACATTGGCACGAGCAGGAGGGCAGACCTAACGGCAGAAACATGATAGCATGACACAGAGATACATGATTGTATTTCTTATATAGATCATCAATCATTATTTTTACAATGAACGGAAATAAAGTTTAACGTTATTGGTTATAATTAAAAAGAATTAAAATGATTATAAAATACTCTAGAATGATAAAAATAAAATTTTTTCTTAAACATGATATGTTGAAATATAATAAAGGGTAAATATGATATTCGTAAATTAAGGTGAGCAAATACGATTTTATATGATTTAATAAGGGCATATATGAAATTATCTCTAATAAAATTGACTTTAAAAAGTCAAAATTGATGATTTTAAATGAACGAACAGTCAAGATTAAACATCTATTTAAATAAATGACTCAGAACGTCTAATAAATTTTATTAAATTAGTCTTTTATATATATTAGAGGATTAATTCTGCAAGTTATTTTTGAATAATCTCTATCATATAATGTTTAGTGTAAATATAAATATATATTTATGATGATCTCATTTGTATTTATATATGGGCAAAATTATTATTGTGATAATATATCTATATAAAACGTATGCTATTTTGTTTGCCATATGACAAAAAAGTTAACTGTCATATAACCGTAACCAAACCAAATGGTATGAAGACATTAGGGATTTTTTAAATTTTTATCGACTTTATTTTAAGATATATGTTTGGACTTAGCTTTTATAGTATTCATGTGTAAAATGTTATTAAAAGTACGGTTCAAAAATATAAATCAAATGTATTATGAATAACGGCAGAGTTTATTTTTCGTAGTTTTTTTATAGATTAGTTTGTCATTTCAAGAACTGTGGATGATACATTATTAAAGATAAATTTTATCGTGATAAGATATTTATCTATAAATTTATTTATCAAAACCGTTATGCTAAAGAAATACAATTCCTTAAACTCTTTACCTTAAGAGTTTTTTATGTTTTAGATAACAAAATTAGGATAATATTACTAGAGTTTTTTTTTATAAGTAAATAGATTTATTCGGTTATTAAGGTTTATAATGTTAAATGTTACATATGATGTAATAAGAAACATACAAAATCTAAAAAGTTACAATTCAAACTAAATGAGAATGCATATATAAGTGAATACTAAAACAAACTTTCATCATATTTACAAATAAATAATTTTATCCTGTTATGAAAAACGGGATACTAAAAGACTCGTTATTAATGGACAAGTGGAAAAATAGTAATTAACATTTTTCAAAGACTAATTCTTTTACCTTCAATTTATACCTTCTTGAACATGTACCAAACATTAAAATACAATAACAAATAAACATAAAAGCATTTTAAGAAAAAATATTAACCCAAAACCAACCATTTTCAGTAAAGATCACATAGATATAAACGATTCCTCTTGTTCAATCAAGTGTATATATACATTCTTTCATACATGCTTAATAATAATCGTTGGTTCATAGATACAAGGCAAAATCATACATTCATCAATAATATCAGAAGGCAGAAGCTGCAACCATGTTTGACAGCCATGGCTACTACATTCTCTTTTTCATTTCTCTCATCTCCATTCTATCCATCCGATCTTTCTTTTCGTCTTCCCGTAGCAAATCCCGGCTTCCACCAACCCCTTTCGCCCTTCCGATCATCGGACACCTCCACCTGCTTAGCTCACTCCCTCACCAAGCTTTACACAATCTCTCAACCCGATACGGCCCCATTTTCACCTTCTTTCTTGGTTCGGTTCCTTGTCTCGCTGTTTCTTCACCTGAAATGGCGAAAGAATTCCTTAGAACACATGAACTCTCTGTTAGGACCGAAACCAGGGAACCGACCAACGATATTGTCCGCTTTGGGTTTCCCCTCACGGCTTTAAAACGCGTCATTTGGTAAGAGTAAGATCCACCCTCCTTATAAGGAGAATGAATTTCCCTTGCCTCACCAATGTGGGATGCTCCTGCATTGCTACAGGAGCGGTGGGTTTAAGAGTCGCGGATTTGACCGGCTCGAGGGAACGCTGAGCCCCATAAACCCAACATTCCCCCCCCCACATTGGTGCGGCCCCCCGGCTCTGATACCAATTGTTAGGACCGAAACCAGGGAACCGACCAACGATATTGTCCGCTTTGGGTTTCCCCTCACGGCTTTAAAACGCGTCATTTGGTAAGAGTAAGATCCACCCTCCTTATAAGGAGAATGAATTTCCCTTGCCTCACCAATGTGGGATGCTCCTGCATTGCTACAGGAGCAGTGGGTTTAAGAGTCGCGGATTTGACCGGCTCGAGGGAACGCTGAGCCCCATAAACCCAACACTCTCCTTCCTAGATCGACCCAGAAACGCCACCACAGTTTACTTAACCTACGGATCAAAAGATTTCATGTTTGCACCTTATGGATCATACTGGAAACTCATGAAGAAACTTGTTGTGTCCGAGCTTTTAAACGGTAGAACACTTGATTTACTCCTTCATGTTCGCCAAAATGAGACTAATGCGTTTGTAAACTCCTTATCACAGAAGGCTAAACTTGGAAAGCCTGTGGAAGTTGGAGCTGAGCTTTCCAAGCTGACAAATAATGTGATTTCAAGAATGCTCATGAGTGAAAGGTGTTCCGAGGACGAATCGGAAGCCAGCTATATGAGTAAGCTGGTTAGCGATATTGCCGAGATTACGGGTAGATTTAACCTTGCGGATTATATATGGTTCTGTAAGAATCATAAGTGAGCATGAAGATGAAAGGAGGAAGAATAAGGATAAAGATGAAGTGAAGGACCTTCTTGATATTTTACTTAAGACTTCAGAAGATGATACCAAGGAGATTAAGTTGACTAGAGACAATATCAAAGCTTTTATTCTGGTAATTAATTTATTTCATACCACTGCGCTTGTTTAAATATATTAATTAGAAACCTGATTAGTTTTTTTTTTCTGTTATAGAACTTATTTGTTGCAGGAACAGACACATCTGCACTTACTATGGAATGGGGTTTATCAGAACTAATCAACCATCCAAGAGTAATGAAGAAGGCTGTCGATGAAATTGATCGAGTGGTTGGGAAAACCCGACTTCTAGAAGAATCCGACATACCGAACCTTCCATACCTCCAAGCGATAGTGAAGGAAACCTTAAGGTTACACCCAACCGCCCCAATGATCCCAAGAACATCAACCAAGGATTGCACGGTGGGAGGCTACCATGTTCCTGCAAAAACTACCGTTTTTATTAATGTTTGGGCTCTGGGTAGAGACCCAGTATATTGGGACGATCCATTGGAATTCAGCCCTGAAAGATTTGAAGGAAGCAAGGTAGATGTTAAAGGACAACATTTTCACATGTTGGCGTTTGGGAGTGGGAGAAGAATGTGTCCTGGGACGTCATTAGCGATGAGAATTGTACATGTGACACTGGGTGTGATGGTTCAGTGCTTCGAGTGGAAGGCTGGCGGAAAAGGGGACATGGCTCGAGTTGATATGGACGAGGGGCCTGGAATTACACTTCCTAGAGCCAATCCTTTGGTGTGTGTTCCCCTAGCCAGGCTTGACTCGGTATTTCCAACTTCAACGTAGGCTGCTGTACGTCTAAATTAAAAAAGCATCCATCTGCACTAGCTGCTGCTAGTATTTACTTATGATATTAAAAAATTCGAAAGATTATACTATATATAGCAAATGTCGATCGATCAAATGTTATTGTGTCTGCATGTGGTGGCCGGTTTTTCCTTGTTTGTTCTAACTTTGTCACATAGTAAATTACAATATTAACATATGCTCTTTTAACGCCGTCTCTAATCACAAAGTCTATGACACACGTACTAGGACTACAAACGAACAAACGAATACAAACGGGGCTTGTTTGTGTTTGTTCATTTAACTTTAGACGAGTAAATAAACGAACACAAAAGGATAAACGAACGGATTTCTATGTTCATGTTCGTTCGTTTAACTTTAGCTGAACAAATAAACGAACACGAACGATAAATGAACGAACATTTGTGTTAGATTTTTTAAAAAATTGGTTAGTTCGTGTACATTTTTGTTCATTCGTTTAAATGAGAAGCAAACGTAAACGAACACACACTACAATACAAATCCAACATTATTAAACACAAGTAAGCACTATATATAAACACACACACATATTTTATATATATAAACGAACATAAACGAATGGATAACCGTCCGTTCACGAATATAAATGAACGAACGAGAGCTTTGTTCATATATATTAGTTCATTTAATTAAACAAATAGAAAATTTTGTTCATGTTCATTCGTTTATTAAACAAATGAACATAAATAAACTTCCCACCAAACAATTTCACAAACAATTTATGAACGTTCTGTTCGCTTACAATCCTAACACATAAAAAAAAGCTTTATGAGAAAACCATCATTCTATTCTCGTAGAAAAACACTTTCAAAAGTTTTTAGTCCGGTGTAAAAATCCCATTTTACCCTCACACTAGTAGGTGCAACAATTTTATTAAAGGATCGTTTGTCAAAATTTTTGAAATAAAGAAACAAAATGTCATATCTTTTGATTTCTTAACTAAAAATTAAATAGATTCATTAAAGTTTAAATAGGAAAATTGTTGGAAATCAGAATAATAGAAGAAGTATATCATGCTATTAATATAAAAGAAAATATATAACTGCAATCTGTTTTTTCTATTAATTACCACACCATTTGCCGGTTCAATACATACATACATCTAAATATATATAGAGTTAATTACTGAAATATTTCCTGAACTTTGTTAAAAGTATCTGAATTAGTCCCTATACTTTAAAAAGTACGTGGATGGTCCATACTGTTGAAGATAAGTCTCATACTCAGTCCCTCAAACTAACCTCCGTCTAAATTAGCCGTTAACCTCTTGTTAAGGAGGGACATTTCAGTCTTTTTACATCACCGGGACCATTCTAGTAATTAACTTTTATTTATAATAAATATTTTTTATAATTTCTTTTATGCCTTTTATTTGTCTTCTGCTTCATACGTCTCAGGGATGAGATCGAGCTTGGACTTAACCGTGAAGAAGCGACGATGGTGATGATATAAAGAAGGTTGATAAAAAGTTGAACATGATGGCGGTGGACATCACGACGGCGGAAAGTAAGGCGAGTTTAAGAGGCAAATCCGTGGCTAGCTGTGTGGCGGTGGTGTGAGAGTTTAGGCAAACCCACGGCGAGTTTTAGGGTTTTCTGGTCCCAACCGCCATCACCACCGGCGTTTTCCGTCGTGTTCTTCAAGCCACCGCCGCCGCCTTCTTCAAGCAGCAACCGGTTGAAATAATATTTCTTATTGGATTTCATCCCGTCGATTTCATATTAGGGTTTTCAGACCACCGCCGCCGCCTTCTTCAAATAGCAACAGGTCAGATGTTAGGGTTTTCAGATCTGCTATCGCCCCTTTTAAACCGTCGATTTCATCTTATGTTTGATTTCATCTTCAAAGGTCAGAGATTAGTATTTCTTATTTGTTGATTCTATCTTTTTCTTTTTATCAGAATTCACAAACTCATCAGCAATTGGTTTCTGGAACTTTGACGAATTTTGTCTATAGTTAACCCATGTTGAAATAATTTGTGTCCTTCAGAATGTATAAAAGAAACTAAACTTGGGTTGTATAAAGATTTGTATGAATGCTAATATGTTCCTTTGCTTGTCAAAATGGCATTAAATACTGCCAACTTTCTATGAAGTTATTGTGTCAATTGAAAGAAAGGAGATAAATAGACAACACTAGATCCCTTGATCATGTCATGTGGCTTTTAGATGTAGAAGCAAAAGGAAATCAGGACAATACCAGAGGGATGTTTGGAAGTGCAAACCCTCTGTTTATATTCCGTCATTGTTGAACAAACTCGAGCTTTGTTCATTGATAATGAAGAACTTCAAGAAACTGCCATTGAAACAGTAACACTGGATCAAAATACTCATTTGGGTAACGTGAAAGTTGCAAGATTTTGATTCTAACTTTAATTTCTTTAAATGTTATTTGGTTTAATCTTGTTTACTTTGACAGTTCAGGATGAAGCAGAGGTTTCAATAGAAACAGATATCCCTGTTCTTGAATCATTTGTTGATAAGTGGGTCATATAGTGTAAAAAGACCAAAATACCCCTTGTAGAATAGTGACTAACGGCCAATTTAGACGGAGGTTAGTTTGAGGGACTGAGTATGAGACTTATCTTCAACAGTAGGGACCATCCACGTACTTTTTAAAGTCTAGGGACTAAATCATATACTTTTAACAAAGCTCAGGGACCATTTCAGTAATTAACTCATATATATATATATAATACAAAGGGGTGTGAAAATACATCGGTCAAAAGAGGAAGAGGAAGACATAACTGCTAATTAACTATAATCCCATCTTTTATCATATAAAGTTAATCCCGTTTTCTTTTTTTCTGACTAACTTTACTACACATAGACTAGACATAAACTAATATTAATAATACATACAATATATAATTTAGTTTATTAAGCTAAATTCTAATCACTCATATCTTCATCAAATTTTGTTGCAGACCTCTTTTCTGCACACTCACATCTTCATCATCAGACTCCTTTCTCTTCTCTCACAAAAACTGCATCTTACATGTTGAATCATCACAAATTTTAACGAACTCTTTTATTTCTTCTTTCACCATGAACATTGTTTCTTTGTTCTCATCCACAAACTTTGCATCTTCATTGTCATCTTCTTGCTTCTTCTTGCAATACTTCATTATAAGTCCATATTTATGGCAACAGTAACATTGTTTTTCACACAATGGTACCTTAATCTTATCTACTCTTGAAAATCTCCATTCTTAACATTTGGGCCTCTATTGTGATCAATTGTAAAGAGCTGGAAAAAATTAGGTATAAACATCGTGTCATCTTTTTACAAAAGTCACACTTAACGGTTCTTTCTCTTCTTTTTAGTCGGTCTTTCTAATGAAATAAAACGTAAGACTTCAGATATGTTTCCTCCATTATTTGCTTTTGTTAGTACATAAATATATATATAGTTGTGAACATTTTACTCTTTATAAGAGTTTTGCTTCTAGTGTACGTACATTAGCTAGGAGTACAAGGACTATTTTGTAACTATGGCTTGATATATAAGACTTATGTTTCCTGTAACCTAATTAAGGTTTCAATACACAGCCTCTATTTTGTCCTCTTCGATGCATTTACTGCTCTATACTTGTATCTTCATCAAGGGCTGTTGATTCCTTCTCTTTGCTGTTGTTTTGATACCCAAAGGAACCAACAACTTTGGAACAAAACAAGATGGTTGCAACCATTGGTTCAATTGCTGCAATGGTCTGGCATGGAACTTCGGACTGCGGAGTTTCTCTCTGATGGAATTCAACCAAAGAGTATTTGGTCTAGAGGTAGTGGTGGAATGTGTGACTAAGGTATCCCTCCATCTTGGAAGTTGAGGTTCAGTCCTCTTAAAGACATAAGGTGTATGTATTGGTATAGATCGATTAGACGAGTGTGTGTATTTGTCGTTACTTCAATCATTTAATATGGCTTTTTAATAAACCTGAAATGTAATCTGATATGGCGAGAGGTAATACTGAATTCCTTATCTTGCATTTTATGCGATTCAGAAGAAAAGAACGAGGATCATTGTTTTTTAATTATCCGACAACTCAAACTCTTTGGAAAAATGTATGAGCATGGCGCAGTCTTCCTCCTCCACGCCTTAACTCAGTTGATGCTTTTAAGTCCATCCCTCCCTTCCAGGAATCTTTGAAGCGGTTCAAGACTATTTTTCAAGCAATTTGTGCGGTGGTTATTTGACTCGATTGTAAATGAAGGAACAAAAGCTTAGAAATGATGATGACTTTCCATCAGTGCAAATAGTAAGCACTTTTCGAATTTTAATCGGGATAAATGGTATTCTTTCTCTTTTATATTCACTAATAATTTATTATGTAACTAGACTAGATGTCTTTGTGATACACTGATTAATTAGTTCAATAAAATGATAAATATTAAACATCAATAAAATAATATTACATAATGATGTAAGCGTTTATGCGAGGTTGATGACTGACGTGATGGAATAAATATGATTGTATTTCTTGTATAAACTATCCGTAATTTTTGTAACAATTAGACAGTAAAGTTAAATATTTATTGGTTATATTTTTAAAATAGCTATAATATATCTTATAATAATAAAATAATAAAAATGTATTGAAATATGATATTTTAAAATATTCTAAAGATTTAATATGATATTTGTAAATTAGGCTGGATTAATATGATATTGTAAAGCTTAAGAAGTGCATAAATGAAATTTCTCTCATAATTTTAATTCAATTTTGACTAAAGTCAAATTTAAAATTAAGGGTTTAGTTCATAAAAATATATTTAACTATACACCTTTTGCTATTTTATGTATTGAACTTTCAAACTTAACATTTGATGTATTGAACTTTTACATTTTTATCTTTCTATTCATTTATTACCTATTCAACAAGTTGTAGGTAATTCCCTCATTTTTTATTTTTTTATTTCCACATCATCAAATTCATTTTCCACATCATTAAATTCTTAGCCCAAGAACAAGAACACCAAGAAGAAACCCAGATGTGTGAAGAACCAGATGTGTAAACCCTAATCTGAATTGAAGATGAAACATCAAATCTCAACCAAAAAACGAACCGTCAGGAACTAAAATCAAGTTCACATAAACAAATGTTACAACAACATAACTATATCGAAAACTTACAGGTAATCGATTGAATCGGAACTGAAGATGAAACAAATGTTCCATATAATCGAACCATCAAATCGTTCACCAAAAAAACCATCAAATCTGAACTGAAGATGAAACAAATGTTCACCAAGAAAACGAACCATCAAATCGTTCCATATAATCGATTGAATCGGAAACTTACAGGTAAAACATAACTGAATATGGAAGATGAACATGGAAGATTGAATCGTTCCATATAATCGGAAACAAAACTGAACCCAGATCGTAACCTCTTTTACTAGAATCAAGAAACTTATAGGATGAATATGGAAGATGAATATGGAAGAAACTGCAAGCATTGATTCCATATAATCGATTGACTAGGAAGCAAGAAACCCAGAAACTGAACCCAGAATCGTTCGTAAAACAGAACATTCGTTGGCAGATCTGGAAGATGAATATGCAATATGAAATCCATATAATCAATTGAATCGGAAGCAAGAAACCCAAAAACTTAGAACCCTAAATCATTCCATATAATCTGCCCTTGTGTAACCCTAAAATCGTTCCTAAACCGTCGTTCAAACTGGAGTTCATCGTTGAGATCCGCTGTTCAAATAGAAGATCGATGATGATGGGAGGGGAGATCGATGATGATGGGAGGGAGATGAAGCAGGTCTAATAATATATTTTAATTTAATATATATTTTTTGAATTATATTTAAAGAAGAAAAAACTCTTCATTAGCCACATCATTGCCAACTAATCGCCATGTCATCTTAACCTGTGCCAAATCAGCAAGTAACTTACTATAGCAGGTCAAATCCATTAAATGACAACTTTCACAAAGTTTGATACATCAAGCGGTAAGTTTGAAAGTTCGGTACATACAATAACAAAATCTGTAAAGTTGTATACACTTTTATGAAATAAACCCTAAAATAAATTATTTTGATTTATTGGATGGTCAAATTAAGTTATTAAATTTATTTTATTATATGAAGGGTTAGGATTATTCAATAAATTTGATACTTGTTTGTCTTTTATTTATATTATTATTAGTAGATTAAATTTTCATGTAATACACGAGTTGGTTTAAAAAATAATAGTTATCAAATATAAATAAAAAATTAAATAGTTATAAAAACGCGAAAGAAATATGTGTTTAATAAAATGGTGACAAATGGCTTCAACAACTAGACAAGCGGTGCAAGTGTTGACAGGAGGTGAAAACAGACGTGATGACAAAAAGTGATATTATAATAACAGACATGATTATATTTGTTGTATAAATTATCAATTATTATTGTTACAATTAGAAACAATAAGATCAAGTATACTTTAGATATAATTTAAATAGAAGTTTTACTAATTATGATATATTTTAAAATAATAAAACTAAGAATTTAATTACATATGATATTTATAAATTAGAATGAGAAAATAAGATATTTTAAGGTTTAATAATGTAATATATAAAATTATCTTTATTAGTATTTATTTAAATAAATTTTTTTGACTTTTTAAAATTTACAGTTTAAATAGATAATTGAGTTAGTTTTACAAAAAACAAACAGATAAGATATCTAATAAAGACGATACAAACTAGTCTATTATATATATTTAAAAAAGAGATTGATAATAATAATAAGAGATAAAAGATGGGCAAAAAAGTAATACCCATATTCGATTTGTAACGAGGGTTGCTTTGCCCGCGCGTTGCGCCGGGGTTGAGATAGTATATTAAAAGCATATACAAAAAGAAAAAGTAGTGTTTTAAAGAATAAATGGGAAAACATTCTAGCAGTGTGTTAGCTTGAAGATGTCAATAACATGCAAATTTAGAAATTAAATGAAATGTAAAAATAGCTTACCTCAGATTATTTTATGTTGATCAGTTAATTCCTTATAGTAGTTTACATCTGTGGATATATTGAAACATTTAGCTACTGCATAATCCAGCCAGTTTTGGTCATTTTGGTTGTTTATTATGTGATAGAAGAATGTTTTTAAGTGATTTTTAAACTCAAAAAAAATACATCTCAGGTAGCATGATACTTTGATTTCGAACACTGGTTTGGCATTGCAAGTAGCATATGATCCCAACTGCGTAACGACAGGAAACTCTAAACTTAATCTTACCTTGTTATGAAGTAAAAGGAAAATTTTAAAGTTTGCAAGCTAATAGCTATGGTGAAACAAAACATAAGAATCTTCATTGTAAGAGAAACAAAATAGAAACACACATAGTGATAAACCACTAAATTTGAGAGCTGAAGCACATATTTCCTTAAACTCCATGAAAGTCGAAATAAACTAAATTCTTTTTGGGAAATAAGCAACTTGTTTTTATCATATAGCATATTCAGTGGTGTCATAAAGATAATTAAATATTGACAAACTTTTGCTTAAGTGTATTTTCTATTGATATTAGGTGCAATCAAGGATTTTTTTCTTAAAACTGCAACAAAGATAAGAAAAAAGATAACTACAAAACACAATAAAAGCACACAACATGCTTATTAAATTATTCACTCTTTTAAAACACATTATGATTTATTCATCTCCATGTTTGTCTAATGAGCATGACCCAATATGATTTATGCTTAGTTAAAGAGAATTTGTTTTAGGTTAGAAGTTAGAATTGCATATAATGAAAGGTCTAAGATATGAAACACATACACACACACACCTACTACTTTGGGCGAATCATAATGTCAAACTTTATCTACAAATGATTGATATTTGCTTACATTTATATGTAGTTAAAGCACTATTTCTAAGATATCAATATTTATATATGTTTAAATTGTATATACTTTATGTATCAATGAATAACTGCTATATGAGCTATTATGTTAGTTGGTTTTTACTTGACTGCAGCGATTTGAAAAAGAGTGTTCTGCAACGGTTTAATTACTGAAGATTGACAATGCTTTGCAGATAACACAAAAATACTTTTTTAGAAATGTTTCAAACTTTGTAAACCCAAATCAGGTTGCTCAAAATTGTGTTACATACTAATCCATTTACAACTATTCCAAATAGGTCACTCACCCTTTTATTCAAACCAATTTTGATCATCTAAAAAATTACATTTTGGATAATCTGAAGCACATAACTTACTTCCAAAATTTGGAAAATGAATGTAGACATGTCACATCTATATGATAGATGAGTAACCAAAGCTAAACAAATCATGTTGTTCAAGCACTTAACAACACACATCAAGATTTTTTAAAATCGGAAGAAAGTAAGAACAACCTAATGTAGTTTATATTAGGCTATAATCCACCCTCTTAACCACAAAATTATTAAAAGATTTGCATGCAGAAAATAGAACGAATTAAGACATGCACACCTGATTTCTTGTTCAATGCAGCAAAGTACTCTACTAACAACTCCAAAGAAATAGTGTAGAAGGAAGCTGCTATCGTTTTCATGTTTTGACCTAGTTAAGAAAATAACAAAATATGTGTTTACTTCCTAATATTCTGTCAATTTTATTAATCGCTTAAAACTATAACCACCATGAAATCCAAATTTCTCATGGCTACTGGCTACATCAAAAGGGTTTGTCAAGATCGTGAATTGTGCAAATGGAAGTCAAATGGTTAATAAATTTTGGGAGATGGAAATAGGTTTCATTTTTAAAGTGTTAATACCATTATCTGGTTGTATATTGGGAGCACTGTTAGCTTGTTCTCCACCGCATCTCCTCGTTATCTTCACAACTTTACCTTCATCACGTTGAGCCCTAAAGTACTATGGTTATGAATATGCTTTTTCCTCCATAATATCTTTGGTAAAATCACCATGCACCCTGTAAATACTTGTTAATGCTCGAATTCTGCTCACCAGTTGACCCTCTATCGTCACCAGGTCACCTCCTCGATCAACCCCTGACTTGAGACCGGCGGCAATGGTGGTGGAAGTGGCGGTAATGAAAGTGATGCTGCGAAAGGAGAGGGAAACCTTATTGGAGGAGGAGGCGGCATATCAACTCAAAGGGTCTGCACTCTGTAGAGTAATGGGTGGAGGAGAAGACGGGGTGAGAAATTAAATTTTCAATATATCGCGAGAAAATGTAAATTGATAGTATTGCCCCTTTATATATCGTGATAAAACGCATCTTTTCTACCCAAATTGATAGATATGAGAATGACACTAATGAATAATTATTGCGACCTTGCGGGTATTAGTGGTTACTAACCGGGCCAAGAAGTTGAGTGCTAATAGTTTTTGTAACGATCTGAAATTTGTATTTCAAGTATTGTAATGTTATATTACACTTTAATGACAAGAATTTTATGAGAATTGATGTTATTGTGTTTATCGGGCCGAAAAACGAAGAAACGTGCGAAAATAGCCCCACCGCGACGTGACTCGTTCCATGTCGCTCCGCGACGCGTCACCTACAATCCTGATCGGGCGGTTGCCGAAAGTTTGCACTAATTAATACTTTTTATTTATTTAAGATTGCGACGCGATCCCTGTCTCATCGCGGCGCGATCTCGGGCAGTGTTTAGGTTATATATAGAACTCGAGTTTGGATAATTTCATTCATTCATAAATACTCCCGAAAGCACATCTCGGCCATTCTTGGGTATTTTAAGGTTTAGGGTCCTTGTTTGGCGTTTCGGAGCATTCATTACGCGTATTTGGAAGCCTTGCCGCATACAGTATTTTTGTTTCAAGTTTAAGATCGATTTTTGTGTTATCCGGTTATTTTACGAGATAAATATCACTACCTTTAGATATAAAATTCTATTTTATACCATATATATTGTAGATTTGTCAAAAAGGATGTAACCTATTGATGTCGGTATATTGAACTTCAGATTGAACCATATGATATTAGGATATACTATGCTTGACTTAGATCTTAGATATATATAGGAGTATATAATTCAGAATTTAATAAGTATATTGGTATCAAAGTTAGATCGAAAGGATTAGAGTTTCGGTGATTTGTATGTGAGACTAGCAATTCGATATTTGGACTTAATATCTATTTTCGACTACGGGTGAGTTCGATAATTCACAAAACAAACCGAGTACTAAGACAAAAATAGACTTTTCCTATAAGTAGTAATATGTATTTGTACTACTCGCGTAAGAAATATATGGCATATGTTTATACAAAAGTAGATGTTATATGATTATTTGGGAAGTATGCTATTATTGCAATTGTAATATTTTGCGATGATTTAATGAACATGCCAATTTTATGGCAAATTATGAGGCCTTAGAGTGGGGGTAGTATTATCCCTACATTATGATGCATGATAGGTTTAACTTTTTAGGAAATTGCTAGTCAAGTTAGGTTGGCGAGTGTTCATGACACGTCGGAGAGTATTTTATACTCATTGGAGTGATGTTTGGTGCGAGCAGTAGTCACCTTATTAAACATTATGTGGTGCTAGGAGGTGTGAGAGGTAGTAACCGTAAATCCTACACTTTAACGGCATAGTGGGTTACGTTGTATAACCCGTCGCTGGAGTAACGATAGTGATAGATCTTATCGTCTTAGAATCAGTAGGAGTCGCGCCCTAATGATTCTAAAATGGTTAAGAACACGATTCATGAACTGGGTCTAAACTATGGGTTAAGATACTTACTCTAAACACAATGAGGCTATGATAGTAATTTAAGATATCTTTATCATTATTGTTATGACATGATATTTGCATATACATGTTTATATGTTTTATAGTTGACCCTTATGTGTATAAATGATTTATGATGGTTTGGTCAACTATATGATTGGGTGGGATTGCCGTCAAATTATATTATGTTTAATTGGTTCTATTTTATCAAACTGTATTGATCCACGAGGCTTTAAGCTAAGACTTGTTTATTCAAAATATGTCTTGTACTCATGCAAGTTGATTAGAGATAGGATTGTGTAAGGCGGGAACTATGGTAGAATATTGTCTTATGATGATACTGCTTGTTTCACTATTTAAGTTTATTTATGTATTTGTGGTTCTTAATTTTGTACGTTTCGGCGTGATTCCGAAGTGTGTTAAACTCTTATCGTTTCGATATGATGTATTTTATGTAAAAGACTTCCGTTGCTATACTTTTGATGTTTTTAGTCAAAGATTTTGTTAGTAGTGAATTTTGAAAAAATCACATCTTTACAGTTTCTTAGTAGGCTGCTTATTATTATTATTGTTATTATTAAAATTATTAAGACTCAAGTGTTATTTAGATGGATTTAGTATTAGTGTAAGAAGAAACATGGGGGAGTTGAATTATTAGTGAAGAAACATAGATTTAGTGATTTAGTCAAAGATTTTGTTGTAGTAGGATTGAATAATGTTATTATTGTTGTATAAATAACATGGATTAGGGACTACTAAGGTTATGTTGGGTTTTATTATTAGTGAAGAGGGGGAGTTAAATTAGGAAATTATAGGGGAGTAAGCCCTAGACATTTGGTTCAGCTCGTGAGTTCCTTCTCGGATGTGCATCTCGTTTGAAAGAAAACAGGAAGCAAGCAAAGACAAGCTTTGTTCTTTGAGTGGGAATCAAAGAGAAGTCCTCATGTTAGTGCTTCTAAGCATTCTATTTCGCATGTAATTCGGTTTGATTGATCTTTTTGTGGGGTTTGGGGTAGTTTTGGAGGCTGTTGAACCACAGCCTAAACCGAGAACAAAGAGAACTTTTTTTTTTTGAAAACGGCAAGAAACTTTCATATAAACTAGCAAGACACTAGAAGCGATTACAAATAGGAAAAACAAATATAAGAGGAGTTAACCCAGTGTAACCACCTATTAGTGAGATTACATTTTGTTCTCTGATTAAAAAAAGAAGAAAAAAGAGAACTTTTGATGATAAAAACTTGATTGAAATGCAATCAAACTTCAGTAAGCTATCTTAGATGATTTGAGGGTGATATAGGATCAAGTTTTGTGTAAAATGGTTAAGTTTTGAGGGAAATTTGGTTGGTTCTTGAGGGCTGTGTGCAAGACAAACCAACAAAAAAAGATGGGATTTTGATGATAAAAATATTATAATTTCAATTAAAAGGTAAGGCTCAATCTATGCGAGCCTAGCAACCCATAGATCAAAAGATTAATCTCTTATCTATATAAAATATTTTAAATAAAATATGTGTTTTTTTAGCCGTAAACTTTTATCTCTAGCTTAGAGACTATGTTTTGATCACTAAATTTTTTTTGTTTAATATAAGTATTTTAAAAAACTTTTAGATAAGATTTACGTAATTTGACGAATACAAGAAAATTGAATTTCAAATCGATAGAGACGTGGATCCTAAAGAAACTACTCCAAAAGGCCTTCCTCATCCACCCTGTCAATATATATATATATATATATATATATACATATACTTTCGCCCACAGTTTTCCCCATTCCATCCATCGCTCCCCATCGGTTTATCCAACTAATGTTTCCTCATAAACCATCTCTTCAATTGCTTACTACCAATTATAAATCCTAATCCCTGAAAACCCACTCAAACTCTTGACGAACTGGATCATGAATTGCCTTCTTCATCCATCGAAACCGTTTATTCCAACAAACCCAGATTCTAGTTAGCAATTTACTCCAATTTCTTATTTGGGTTGTGGCATGCGAGGTTTCAAATTAGGTGGGTTCGATTCCAGATTCAGGTGTATTGATTATTAAATCCAATCATTTGGTGGGTTCTAGTGTTCGGATTGGTGGGTCAGCTTTCAAATTGATGTCAATTGACGAAAAGTCAAATTTTTGGAAAATTTTCAAGGGTTTTCTTGTTCGATTTTAAGTTTTGGTCATGGTGTCTATTAAGATTGGGATGCTTCACTATGTATTGGACCATGTGTATAGTGCATTCATGCACAGAACAAAGCTAAGCCCACCCTTCTTTTCAAGAGGATGGGGTGGCACAAAACTAGATCTCTTGGAGAAAATGATAAAGCAGATTTTCCCACCAGCTGAAGGACAGAATTGGCCTCCAAGATTGATCCATCCTATTTGGAAAACAGTTTGGGAAACCAAAAGTGCTTGTTTAAAAGAAGGTGTTTTCAGGACTCCTTGTGATGAACAGCTTATTAATGCATTACCTCCTGAGAGTCACATGGCAAGAGTTGCTTTCCTTGCCCCAAAGTTTGTGCCACCCCACAAAATGGCTTGTGTTGTTCATCTTGCAGGTACCACTAAAACCTTAAAAATTTTCTCCTGTTGTGAATACGAGTAGATTTGAAACATATAAATCCTGTTAAATTTATTGTGGTTTTGTTACTAGTGGATCGAATGATGGTTGCAGATGCTGTTATCTTGACTGAACGGTAGTCGATGCCAATAGAAGCTTAAAAGAATCAAACATATTCATTAAATTCAAATGGTTTCTTGTAATTTGTTGCCACTAATGATGATGTCATTAACATTGTACGTGCTTTCACAAGATTCCCAATTTGAGCAAGTGCAAATTAACATGTCACCACTGAAAACTAACCTTGATTTTGATTTCTCTATCCCTAAAGAATTACTGTTTAGAAGCCTGTTTTAGAGCATAAGTGGACTTATGCAGCCTAATATAATAAAGGTACTTAATGAGCAGGAGAACCTGACCAACATAAAAAGTAAAAACATGTACTTTGTTTCAATTTTACAATCTTAGGGTACATAAAGATTTACTTGTCAGTCTTCTTATTGGTAGATTCAAGTTACATGGAATGGTTGGATGAGCAGAGAGGCTGCCATAGTATATAAGTTGAACACAAACAACCTTGTTCTTCGAATGAGTCGTATCCCATCTTGTTAATTATCTTGATCTCTTTTTATAAAATGAAGTTGTTTTTGGTTGCCAAACCAATTTTGTTGATTATGAACTCAGGCTTATATTTCAGGTACCGGGGACCATAGTTTTGATCGAAGGTTGCGTCTTGGTGGGCCACTTTTGAAGGAAAATATTGCTACCATGGTACTGGAGAGGTAATTATCAATCCCTTAATTGATTCAGCTTTTGCATATATTATCTCTTATTCCTCTTAAAAACCATGCAGCCCCTTTTATGGACAAAGGCGGCCATTCCTGCAGAGGGGGTCAAAATTGTTATGCGTGAGTGATTTGCTTTTATTAGGAAGAGCTACGATTGAAGAAGCACGCAGTCTTCTACATTGGTTAGATTCTGAAGAAGGTTATGGGAAAATGGGAGTTTGCGGTCTAAGCATGGGTAACACTTCAACTCTGCAATCTACACTTTCTTGAAAATCTGTCAAATTACATGATCCTTTTAATGTGACTTCTTAACTATCTTATTTTCTTCTTCAGACTGTTTCAGTATAAGTTTTTGGTCACTCCACTATCAGATCTTATCTGATGGCCATCGTAATTTGTAACACCCTAATTTGAAGAATAGCAACCATGGTTTTGGTATAATAGAAGCCTGATACATACTTTGGTAGCCTATAAATTTGATTCAACATATAGACAGCCTTGATGAACAAATTGAATACATGGTTGGCCTCTACATACATTACCCCTTAGTCTAGCTCCATAAATAACTCACACCCATATCTTAAAATGTTTTCGTTAAATAAACATCTAATCCAATAATAGTGAAATTTATGTTATGAAACCCTCCCTAAGGGTGCCCAAATAGGTCCGTAAGTCTTGCTAATCACTATAAAAAGATTCTAGGATGACTAGGCTAAACAACTAACCAAGCAAATGGTCAACGAAAGTCAAACCTTGGATTGCTTACAGTAGCATAACGTTACAGATATATGAGCAAAACATCGGTGGTAAGGGACACTTAGTCGTAATGTTGCACAATGCTTTGTGTGAAGTTATGGCCATAGATCGCCACCATCACCCACTTCAGAAGTCTTCCCCATTAGTGCTGATTTCTTGAGCAAGCAAGCCCCATATGTGATTTAAAAGCTCCAAAACTAGAATCAAATGAGTGCCTACATAGTTATGTGCATTCATATGCATATTTTATGAAACTAAATATATACTAACCTAACCGAAACCAAGAGTTTTGATTTCGTGAACAATAACCCAACACGAACAGTGAACACCTAACCATTAACGCAAACTCCATTAATTTCCAAGAGTTTTGAAAGCTTCAAAAGGCTTTCTGATTAGCTTTTTATTTGTGAGTTTTTTCTTGCAACCACCAGCTCCCATAGCTAGAAGTTTTTTTTCCAAGAAAAAGTTTCCAGCTCCTAAAAGCTCTATACCAAACATGCCCCAACTCTCATGACAAAAACTAACATCTCTTGACCCATTTGCCTGTCTAAACATTTGCCTATCTGAAGCTTGAATTCGATTTGTGGTATTTAGGTGGAGTACATGCTGCCATGGTTGGATCTTTACACCCCACACCCATTGCTACACTCCCTTTTTTGTCTCCACACTCAGCAGTTGTGGCATTCTGTGAAGGGGTATTGAAGCACGCCACGGCATGGGATGCCCTGAGAGAGGATCTTTCGGCTGCTATGACACTACATGAAGTACAAGAACGGATGAGACACGTGCTGTCTCTCACAGATGTCACCCGCTTTCCCATCCCCAAAAATCCGAAAGCTGTGATCCTTGTTGCTGCTACTGTAAGTATTCATCTCATACACCCATTATACCATTTTATGATAAATAATCTCTTTGTATGTGTACAAACATGTCTATATCATCTTAGTATTTGACATATTTACATGTGATGTTTGTTAGGATGATGGATACATCCCTAAACACTCGGTGTTGGAGGTCCAAAGAGCTTGGCCTGGATCAGAAGTGAGATGGGTAACGGGTGGGCACGTCTCGTCATTCATTCTCCACAATGACGAGTTCCGTAGAGCCATTATGGATGGCTTAAATAGATTAAAGTGGAAAGAGTCCCCTTTATGATTGTTGGGGCCTTCATAAACATGCAGAGAACTGAATTAAGATGCTGCTACTGGCTAACCCCTGTAAAGTTGATACAAAACAGGAAGCAACAAATTTCTCTTGCTATACATGTTCAGTTCTAAAATTCTAACAATATGATCACCATGATTTGGTTCTCTTCTTGATTGGTTTATTCATTCATTGTAATGTTTCTGAAAGAACAGTGCCTTAATTTTCTTAGCAGTGGATTTTGATGTGTAGCAACACAAAGGCTGCGTCTGTTTTTCATAAGTTAGATGTCGTTACACTCATATACGATTTAAATAATTAAAATAATCAAATTACTAACATTTATCTCATTTTCCTTTCATGAATAAGTCATTTACAAACTAGTTTGAATACAGTTACACCTGCTGATAATCTAAATAGACTTAGGTTTTCCATATGTACCTACAAATAGGAGCTTCCTCAGTTCAAAATTTCACCAAAAAATGAAGGCTTATTTCTCCTCCTTCACCATCACCATTGCCATTGCCCTTCTACATCTCACCCTCCCTCTTTCTCTCTCCCAGCGATGCAATGTAAAAGACGAAAAAGCCCTCCTCAGGATCAAGAAATCTCTAGGAAACCCCTACGTTTTGGCCTCTTGGACCAGAAACATCGACTGCTGTAAATGGAATTACGTAGATTGTGACCTCTATAACGACCGTATCAACTCCCTCACCATCTTCTCCGCCGGCAGCATCTCCGCCACAATCCCCGACGCCATTGGCGACCTCCCTTACCTCCAAACCTTAATCTTTCATAGACTCAACAACCTCACCGGCCAAATTCCCGCCACTCTCACCAAACTCACCCTCCTCAGAACACTTACAATCAGTCGTACAGGTGTCTCCGGCGCCATCCCGTCTTTCATCAGCCAACTCAAGAGCTTAATAACCCTGGATCTGTCTTACAATAATTTCAACGGTTCCATCCCGCCGGAGCTCGCGATGCTACCAAATCTCGAAACCCTGCACCTCGATAGGAACAGATTAAGTGGACCAATTCCTGAATCGTTTGGGACGTTCACTAAAGTTCCGGCGATTTATCTGTCTCATAACATGTTGAATGGAACTGTACCCAAATCACTGGCCCAGGTATTTGATTGAACTATTTGGGGATTGAAATTATAAATTATCCGTTGTTGGTAATCTGTATCTGCTACTGCAGGTAAACTTTACGCTGTTAGATTTGTCAAGAAACCGGCTGCAGGGGGATTTATGGGTGTTATTTGGTACGAATAAGACGATTCAATCGGCTGATTTTTCGAGGAACATGTTTGAGTTTAATTTCACAAATATGAAAGAGTTTCCGAGGAGCTTGTCGGGGTTGGATTTGAACCACAATAGGATATACGGGAGTTTGCCGGAGACGTTAGCAGGATTAGAATTGCAGACGTTGAACGTGAGTTATAATAAACTGTGTGGTGAGATTCCGGCGGGTGGATGGTTGCAGAAGTATGACAACACGGCTTATTTTCATAACCGATGCTTGTGCGGGTCTCCATTGCCGGCATGTTAAAATTATGAAAACATATCATATTACTCCAAACTTATTTCTCTTGTTAATCTTCTTTTGTACTTTTAAAATAGGGAAAACCATCCGTAATGTTAACATCACCTATCTTAGGTGATGTTACACTCACAAACCATTTAAATAAGTAAATACTGAAATGACTAAATTACTCTTCATTAATGTGGTTTGTGAGTGTAACATCACCTAAGTTAGGTGATGTTAAACATTACGGATGATTTCCCCTTTAAAATATATATAATATCGATCAGAAAGAAATACAAGACAGAACACACCGGCAACAAGTAACAAAATACGAAATTAATTAGAAATATTCGAAAACATTTATCAGTTCAGGCTTTTTTTTTTTTTTTTTTTTTTGAAAGACAAAATTGCTATTGATATATCAGTAATAACGCTTTACATTGTACAAAGTTGATAGGAGTCTTAGAACTACAGGCCTCTCACATAAGGTATGCAAAAGGCAATTGACCCTTCTTTTACCAAAGTAATTGACACTATCCTATGCCAATTACTATAATAACCGATGGACCAATGTCAAAGTATTGAACAAAGAAGTTAAGAGACTAAGGTGCCGACAACCCCCTTACTTTTACAAACCTACTTCTACATGACTTGGACAAGAAAGCCAACGATCCCAACACAATGTAGTTCCTTTTTTGAGTCTTGCCCTCAGCCATTGAAACGAGAACAGTTGAATTTCGAAGATAACATCTTCCAACCTATTCGCCCCTTTAAATATCAGTGCATTTCGTTGTTTCCAAATACAGTATGCAACCATTCTCGTAAACACCTTCCATAGCCTGAAGTTTGTACGTAAGCCTCCATCCTTCCCAGCTTTTTCTAGATCAAGGAATGACTTACCTTCAGTAAATGGAATGACTTATCAAGAAATGACTTATCAGTTCAGGCTTATAGTACAATTTTTTTTGTGCCAAACATGACTTATATTACTTTTTTTTGCCGAGTGCGACTTATTTTGTTTTAAAATAGTAATCCTTTATATTAAAGTATTTATATTATTTATCATACGGTAAGTTTGTAGTGTTATAACTAAAATTAATTACTTATAAGTAAAATAGTCTTATTATACATATTACAAATAATACATTACTCAACATACATTGGTTTAGTCAAACTAGCATTGCACCCGCGCAATGCGGCGGCGATAACAATAGTTTATACTCGATAACATGTTTGATTTAAAAAGTAAGGTATGGTATGTGTGGAATACAGTGTTATTCAACCTATCCATGTTTTTTCTCTATTTTTCTTGATTTCTTTACTTTTCTTACAATCAATCATTTTATTAGTTGTTAAAATAGCTTTTAAAAAACAATAAAAAATATTATTATTAAATGATTAGAGAAAAAAAATACTATAGCCTTGAAATTGCATTGATTGTAAATAATTTAGTCAAAATTAAATAAATTATATAGTTGTTGTGATTAATGATTTGTTAAAGTAATAGTTGCATTAAATTAGATGAAACAATTAAGGAGATGATTGGTAGGCTATTTCTTTAATGTTTTGTACCTTAAACATAAAAACATGTACTACTTAAAATTAAGTAGTCTTAAAAATCTTAAGAGAGAGAAATGTAAATGCTTTATAATGTAATATAGATGAGTGGATTTACAACTCAAACTATAAAATGACAAAGAGTTTAAGATTGATAGGTGTTGCCTTTAAGGAAAAAACAAAAATGAGTAAGTGACATTAAGAAAGTCACACGACAATGTGTGTTTTTGGACCTTCTATTAATTAATTCGTTTTCTTATGTTCGAAATTATTGTATTTAGAGGTACTAAATGGTTTTCGTATCTAGAAAATGAGCCTTAGGCCTAATCGCATGTTTTTTCTTTAAAAAAATAAAATAAAATTCATACCAGATTTGCTAATGTTAAGTTTAACTTAAACTAATTTTGAATAATATCCAGATTTGCTAATATTAAGTTTAATTTAACTAACTTTGAATTGCATATATGCATAAAAGTGTACATGTGTATGTGTATATAAGCACAAATTTGTACCTGGAAAAAGAATTTAGTAAATCCAGTGTTACGTCTACAAATGCATATGCATATTCAGATGCATATCTACACGAGATGCACACGTGCGCGATACATATATACACTCAGACACACTTATGCAATATGAACATGTGATGCACATATGCATGTGTTTAAAAAAATTGAGAGTTATGTGCACATGTACACGCATCTCATGCTGTGCTAAAAAAACCGGCAAAAACATATTTTTTTTCACTTTGATATAATTATCGTATTTTAATACCTTTGCGTTTGATAGATATTTTAGTTTTAAGAAAGTGAGAGATAGTTATCCCGCTTATTTATGCAATTTGCTTAAAATACACCTCCAACATTTTTTGAAAGTGAAATGATAGCTGTGTTTTAATTAATTACATGTTTGTTATAACTAATATTAACCTTTAATTAATTATGATAAATAGCTACAAATGATTTTCGTGGTACTCGCAATAAAAATGATTTTCAAATAAACCTTTATCTATATAAATATAGCTACGTTCATGCACATTTCATGCTCGTTATGTTTGATTGGTGAATTTTTGAATGACAAATGATCATGATTTTATTCATTTACCATTTCAAACTAACAAAAATGGAGGTTAACAAATGCAACATACATGACATCCGACGTAGGTCTGTCAATTGGTCAGATCTTGGCCCATATCCGATCCGATCTGCCATATTTATATGATCCAACGGGTCTAAATAATTGGATCCATCGCCTCACTAAGAGATCCAATAGGTCGACCCATTTAATTGGATCACTACATGGGTCGATCCAAGATCTGTTTGGGTCGACCCATTTAATATTAAACTACTATTTAATTTTAACAACCACAAACTATCATTAATTTATCAGTCACCGTTGTCGCCACCGCTACTGCCGCCTGTTACCGCTCCCACCACCAGACGCTTGCTATCGCCTCCGACCACCACTGCACCACCCACCACCACCACCACCACCACCCACGACGTCTAGAGATTCCTTTCATTTCATGTGTTGGACTCACTCGATCTGTCGGGACAGTAATTAATGTTGATCATTTTCATTAATAATATATAGTATCACACACTAACTATTAATTGATATTCATTTCCCGTACAGTACATCTTCTTCATATATATTCTTTCTATTAATAAAAAACGACAATTCATTTGTATATATAAGGCATACAAAAATTTAATAAATATATAATATTAAATGGGTAGCTCTGGGTCAAGATCCATTAGTAAAAGATCCGATCCAAATCCAATTAAATTGGTCTTAATTATAATGGGCAGATCCAAATCCAATTAAATGGGTCTACGGGTCAAGTTAGATCTTTAAAAGATCCGATCCGATCTGCCACATTGACAGCCCTAATCCGACGGTGATCATGTCTGAATTTCATGTGTTTCGTCCTGTTTATTAGTTTTTCCATTTCTTTTAGTATCAACAAAATTTCTAGTTTCAAATTCTTATTTTACACCTTTTAGCTTATTACGAGACCTAAACACAACCTAATATTGGTAATTTAACATTTCCAAAAATTTATGTTACCAAGGAATTTTGCTTGAAATTGACAGTCACATGACGATCATACACAATTGTTACCTAGTTATCGAGAAGAAAATGAAACATATAATAACCAAGAGAAAAATCTTTTCGGGCGTAATTTAAGCGCTGCTGATTTACTCTAGTCCTAGGTTTTCATTTTGGGTGATGTTGGCCTGCTAATCACGGGCTAGATGTAGTTATGTACATCTGTAGGTTTATGGGACTTATCGCTAGCTACGTTGAAAAATCAGGCTCAGATTGGCTTTCCTTTGGTTCCATTTGTACAGGCTAGCTAGTATAAACCTCAAGTTCTATCAGCTCATATAAGATCAAAATGGTAGCTCGCTTACTATGCACTCCTATAAACTCTAATGTTGCACGTCGGAGAAGGAGATGAAAGAAACAGAAAAAGAATCGAAGGTGAAACCAACCTAGACTTTCATTCCAAATCTCTCAATTTCATACAAGTCGAGAATACTTCTTTTTTGGTCTCCTTTCAAATCATTTCTTCTTTTTTTTCCCTTCAAAAAAGTGGAGAAGACATTGTAAAGTAAACCCTTGAAGAAACAGTAAACACAAGCTTCAAGTAATTTAAATTTGAAGCACCCAGGAGGTTAAGACCTATAGACCAAACAATACACATTACACTCTGGCTTGTCTAGACTAAGCTACTTTAGCCTCATCAAACCAAGCCCAACGCATGCTAGGCTCACGTGACTCGGTTAGTCAAACAAGCTGGTTTCTTTTTGGCAAGCCAACTCACAGGGTTTCACAAACTGGTAAATATAGTTGGAACCTCTAGGATGCGCTAGTATCACACTAATACTTCAGTAACAAAAACACATAAAATTATTTGATCTTTAAAATTTTACTAAGTAGCTTCTGAAGCAATAAAAAGTGAACTTTAATTGTTCATTATTATATTTTAACAAAGGCCATCCATACCAGCATGGAAGTAAAGATGCTGTTATATCTACAATATTCTCATTGTGTGTGACAAGTCCACTTACCAAGAATAAAGGTGAAAGTTGAGTTTTTCTCAAGAATCTCTGCAATCAGTAATGGCAGGCTTGGCATAAAGGAGAGAATAAAGATGAAAGAATATATACATAAAAGCATCTTTCTTTAACCTTTCATCACGCAGACATCAAACTTTTCTGCATACCACTGCTTTTGTTTTTCTTAGCTCTTAATAACATTCACATGACCAAAGAGACAAGATATCATCTCATGGGTGGGTAGTTTGGTGTTTTGTTTTTCCTTTTGAAGAGAATTTAGCAAAGCCTAATTACAGTTGAATTTTGTCATCTCCTACATGTAACGGGTTGTTTTAGTGACTAAAATTACGAAGCAAAACACCAAGAGACTATTTATCATGACTCAAAATGATATAATATACTTAAAGAGTGTTTCCAAAACTTGATACAACCTTTTCCGTCAATGATTATATGTAAAAGTCAGAGGTTAAATACGAAGAAAGGTATCGACTTACAGTGATGCGTTCAAAGAAAGCCAACAGCAGAAGCAACTTTTATTAGGTTCTCCTTCCACTACATCTTTGATCTTTGATGGTTTTTCAAAAAGAAGAAAGGCAAAGATTCATAATGCATGTTAACTACAAAAACCGGTTTCATGTCAAATGTTTCAGTTTCCAACAAGTACCACAGTTTCACAGCAATGCAAATAAACCCGATAATTCACCTAACACTAGAATTGTGAGGCTCATCTAAGACGATTTTGCAGCTCGAGTTCAGTAAAAAGGTACTCATCTTTACATAATGGCTCATCTAACACACTATCTGTCTTCTTGTTCTATTTGAAGTCAATTCTGCTTCATAAATGTCTTCAACTAACAGTTTTCTTGATTTTCTTACAGAAAAAACACAAAATGAGTTCTAAAGAATCTAAACCAGCAGCAGGAAACCAAGATGACTACAAAATCAAGGACACAAAGCCACAGCTTGGTGAGAGGTGGCCACATGGCGGCATGAGGGGGGGAGGAGGGTGGATCAGTAGTGACAGAGTAACAAGCACTTATGACCTTGTGGAGCAAATGCACTATCTTTATGTTCGGGTTGAAAAGGCACGAGATCTTCCCTTAAACCCATTAACAGCAAGCTGTGATCCGTATGTTGAAGTGAAACTCGGGAATTATAAAGGGAAAACACAGCATTTTGAGAAGAGAACGTATGCAGAATGGAAGCAAGTATTCGCGTTTTCAAAAGATAAGATACAGTCTACGGTTCTTGAAGTCTTTGTTAAAGACAAAGATATGATAGCCAGAGACGATTACTTAGGAAAGGTGGTGTTTGACATGAATGAAGTCCCGACACGAGTCCCACCAGATAGCCCGTTAGCACCTCAATGGTACAGATTAGAGGATCGAAGGGGGGAAAGAAAGGTTAAAGGAGAGGTCATGCTTGCGGTTTGGATGGGAACACAAGCCGATGAGGCGTTTTCTGAAGCATGGCATTCTGATGCTGCTACAGTTCAAGGGGAGGGGGTTTACAGTGTAAGATCAAAGGTGTATGTTTCACCAAAGCTTTGGTACCTTAGAGTCAATGTGATAGAAGCACACGATGTCGAAAGTCAAGACAAATCCCAACTTCCTCAAGTTTTCGTAAAGGCTCAAGTCGGGAACCAAATCCTCAAAACCAAACTATCTCCAACAAAAACCACAAACCCGTTATGGAACGAGGATTTGGTTTTTGTAGCAGCCGAGCCTTTCGAAGAATCATTAGTGCTTACACTCGAAAACAAGGCGAGTTCAAAAGAGGAGATTGTGGGTAGACTTGTGCTACCACTTAACACAATTGAGAAGCGGTTAGACCATCGAGCCGTTCATTCCCGGTGGTTCAATCTTGAACAGTTTGGTTTCGGTATGCTGGAGGGGGAAAGAAGAATGGAGCTTAAATTCTCAACCCGGATTCATCTCCGGGTTTCTCTAGATGGTGGTTACCATGTACTAGATGAATCCACCATGTACATTAGTGACCAACGTCCCACGGCTCGCCAGCTATGGAAAAAACCAATTGGAATCCTCGAAATCGGGATCTTAAGTGCACAGGGTCTTCAAGGAATGAAAACCAAAGACGGGAAGAAAACCACGGATGCTTATTGTGTGGCGAAATACGGTCGAAAGTGGGTGAGAACCCGAACCATACTCGAGAACTTCAATCCTAAATGGAATGAGCAATATACATGGGAAGTTTACGATCCGTGTACTGTTGTCACTTTGGGAGTGTTTGATAATGCCCATTTAGGAGGAGAACAAACAGGTACAGGTAAAGACTCGAGAATCGGCAAGATCAGAATTCGATTATCGACATTAGATACAGATCGAATCTACACACACTCTTACCCTCTTCTTGTTCTACAACCATCTGGATTGAAGAAAACCGGGGAGCTGCAACTGGCGTTTCGTTTCACTTGCTTATCTTTATCCAACATGATCTACCTCTACAGTCAGCCATTACTTCCCAAAATGCATTACCAACATCCTTTAACTATACACCAGCTCGACAGTTTGAGATACCAAGCCATGAACATAGTTGCAGTGAGGTTAGGGCGAGCAGAACCACCGCTGAGAAAAGAAGTGGTGGAATACATGTTAGATGTGGATTCTCACATGTGGAGTATGAGAAGAAGTAAAGCAAATTTCTTCAGAATCGTTTCGGTTTTCTCAGGTTTTGTATCAATGAGCAAATGGCTTGGAGACGTATGCAATTGGAAGAACCCTATCACTTCGATTCTAGTACATGTCCTGTTTTTCATACTGGTTTGTTTCCCGGAATTGATTCTCCCAACAATCTTTCTCTACATGTTCTTAATCGGAATATGGAACTTCAGATCACGTCCCCGGCATCCTCCACACATGGATACGAAACTATCATGGGCAGAGGCGGTGCAACCTGATGAATTAGATGAAGAATTCGACACATTTCCTTCTACTAAGACTCAAGATGTAACAAAAATGAGATACGATCGGCTTCGTAGTGTTGCAGGGAGGATACAAACAGTGGTGGGTGACATTGCGACTCAAGGAGAACGATTTCAGGCTCTTTTGAGCTGGAGAGATCCTAGAGCAACATGTTTGTTTGTGGTGTTCTGCTTGATTGTGGCAGTGGCTCTGTATGTAACACCATTCAGGATGGTGGTTCTGGCAGCGGGTTTGTTCTTGCTAAGGCACCCTAGGTTTCGAAGCAAGATGCCTTCAGTACCCAGTAATTTCTTCAGGAGATTACCAGCTAGGGCTGATAGCATGCTTTGAGAAACAAGATTTACAGGGAGATTACAGATTGATAATAATAAATTGATTGGTTTTGTTTTCAATTTTGATTTCACTTGAATGTTTTAAGTTTATGAAGTTGAAAAGACAACAAATTTTTTCTTAAAAGAACACAATCATCCGGAGTTAATACAAAATGCTGAATAAAGGTGTAATTACCAGTTACCATGGACATAATGGTTTCTTGTTAACCCTAAAATCTGAGACATCGACTCTTGGAGCGTAATGGTATTACTGTGATTTGAAGTATAAGGGAAAGACAAGAGAGAAATAAATCATCGGTTGGGGAAGAAGGGGACGATGACAGTATCGTCGGCGAGGAAGGTTTTATGTTAGGTTGCATTGCACACATCATCACGCTTGATGGAGCGTGAGCCACCTTCATACCGAGTAAAGGTCATCGCCCGCACCCGCTATCTTTTAGAGTGAGGATGATTATGGGTTTAAACTCGCTTCGAGTGTGAGTCTTTCTCTTTTTTAAGATTTTTATTAAAAAAATAAGAAATGATTTAAGAGGAAGTATCTTGTGTATATGGTGGTGTTAGAGAGGGGAAGTTTGTGGTGAACGACGGACATTATATGAGTTGGGAAATTAGGGTCGACGACCCGTTTAGGAATATCCATGAGCGGTGTACAGGTTTTTATTGCATTCTTTACAAGTTACATTTTCTATTTAATTATTTGCATACTTGAACACTTTGCTTAACTTAAAAATATGTTTCTTCTTGTTCTTATTTAAATAAAGTGAAGTTTTAAATACAAGACATGAATATTATCACCGCCTTTTAGGCTTTTAATTCTTTATACCATCTCGACGTTGTCCTAACAACAAGTTCCACCACCATCCTGACGGTAAAACTCGTTGTAATGTCAATGTCAAGATAGTGTAGAATGCAAATATTCTTATATTTATTCCCTAATAATAAAAGTGCAAACATAGTTGACCTAGTTGAACGCAAATATTCTTATAATTTTTTGTTTTGAAAAGTTATATTATTTTACCAAATCAAAGAGGCACTAAATCGTTTGCAACACAACCATTACTCGGCTAAATACTACAACATATGCTTTTACTTGTACTAGATTGTTATTGGGCTGTCAACAAAAATTTAATGTGATATATGAAATTATCAAAGAGCTGGTGTTTTTCTATAGAAGAAACTGACTAGCATTTTTGGTTTTAACTGTTTTTCTATAGGCGACATGATATACATATGGGGCTCTGCACAAAAATAGGTGGGTGATTTTTTAGTCCCAAAGTGTTTATGTATTTGAACTTGTAAACGACTTCTGTTTGGCGATGTCGTGGGTTAGCAAAAGTATATGTTGAGATTATTAGGCACCAAGCCTCCACGAGTATTTGAACTTGTTAAATGATTTTTTAGTTTGGTCACATGAGCATTCATACACTCCTATATCTCTCTCCTCTCTCATTGCCTTCTCTCTATCTCTCTGATCTGGTATGTACATGCCTTAGCGGAACCACGTTGAACAAGAGGGGGGGGGGGGGGGGGGGGTAGGTGGTCAAATTTTAATGGATATTAACTAAAAAAATTAATTAGGCCCCTGAATAAGATATTTAGACCCCTCCATATTTAGTTATTGACGTTTAGGCCCCTTAAATTTTAAAATAAAGTCATAAATATAATAAAATGGTACTTTTAATTGAAGCCTTCAATATATCTAACTTCATAATTTAGTCATTAAACATCTAGGCCATTGAAACTTCACAACTTATTTGTTGTAAATTGTATTAATTATGCTGTGATTTGTAAATAACTCTTTAAAAGTTTCAAAACTAAAGCTAAATTATCCGATTATCAAACAAGTTTGATTCGACCCGTTTAACTTGAATATAGTTTCGTTTGTTGTATTAGCCGTCTTGCCAATCTTTCATTAAAGTTGTCCTCCGTAAAAAAAATCTGGATCCGCCACTGCATGCCTAGAAAGATGTAAAATCACCATACTAAAAATAGGGGATGGTGTTTTCCAGCGGTACAAAGCTCCACATCAGCGGTACTGATCTTGTAACCCAAGGCCTGAGGCATAAAGGTTAAATCGTGAGAGACGTCATTAAATATGGGTTACATAATTTACCTTTTTTTAGGTTAGCCAATAACTCATAAAAATACGTTATTTTATTCCGATATTCAAAAGTTATCGTCTTTAGAATATATGCAGATCGATCTTCCCTCGAATTACATGAGTTGACAGTATTTTATTTAATAACCGATAAATAAAACTGTTAATTATGTTTTGGTCATGTTCAACTGTAAAGGTTTTCGTTCAACACTTCAACCAGTAACCATATTATTCAAACAGATTAAAAAAAAAAAAAGACATAAATAATGTATGTATTCAACACCTAGCTACATCGATCTAGATATATATACTTCAACGTCAAGGTTGTGGGTAAAAGTTGACTTTCCAAGTCTTACAATGTTATCATGAATGGAAGTAAACTTCATAACATGTTAAACAATTATTCTTGAAATTATTTAGATTAAAAGGGCTTATATGTACCAATATAAGTAATTTAATTATTAAAAAAAATGATATTTTAAGAATTTGGATGACATTAAATTAAGATACATGGCTTTTGGCAATTGGCATTTTTAATTACTGATTAAGATGGCTGAATCAAGTTTGAATATGGATTAAGATACTTTGAGATAATAGCGTTATGTTTTGGTGATCATTATTTTAATAGCTAGCGCGTGCTTCATTTTCTTCACAAAAAAACTAATCAATATGATAAGAATTTCACAATTTTCATTCTAAGGTACGTACAAAGTTCACGAGTTCAGGAATACTCCAGTTAAACCGCACATATCTGAGTTAAAGACTCCGGATAATCTGATCATGAAAACCTATATGTTTACTCGTTTACCCTACTTACGAGTGTATAAAGATTTGATTCATGCTTATTAACACGACTTCCAACTCTTTGTTTCTACCGTGATTCCAACCAAACCCAAAGCAAGCATGAACTGATTCATGCTTTGACTTTGGCTGTACGCCTGTACCCATAATGATAAACCATATTTAACGAGGAAGAAGCATTGAAAACATTCAGAAACATATGCGTCGAAAAGGGTTTTATAACAAAAACATTCAGAGTCCAAGAAACAATCGATTAATTGAACAACACTTGAGTCTTAACTGTTTATTAAGATCTGCGACTAGTCCATACTAGTTATTTTCGTCCATTTTCGGTTAACAATACGCAAATTAGGATTCTTGTGGTCAAATTGAGTTTTGTTTGCGACCCCATAGAAATGAAGAAGTTTCACCAGATTGGTGGTTCTCCGTTGCCATGGTAATCTAATCGTGAAACTGGGTCGTTGGAATCAATCTGCGACTCGTCGATTAGGATTCTTCTTGTGTTCAAATAAATACAAAACTTGGGTAATTGGAAATCAAGAGGTTTCACCAGGTTAGATAAATCTACTCGCTCCGTTTCGGTCGATTTTTGATTTCCAGTCGATTGGTACTTCTTGTTCATATGTTTCCAAGCATTTGTGTTAATTAATTACATTGATGGATTTTTTATTTTGTTCTTGGTTAAAAAAAACTATTCTTTTGGGATTTCTACATAGCATATATGTATGTGTGTTGTTTAAGATTGTTGTTTGAGAAATGAAGATGGTAACTTTTACTTGCTATATGGTTGCATATTGAAACCATATTGAAAAGTTGTTTATAATGACAAAATTTGACAAGGTTCATTTTGCTATTTTATAAAAAGATTTATAAAAAAAGTTTACAAACGGCGTCAATATACAGACTAATTGTGAAAGTATCGACGCCAGGTTAGAGGCAAAAGTGACAACATCAATATGATATCATGATATGAAGATACATATTTTTTTTGTATAAATCATCATCATTATGTTACAATTAGGTGATTATGTCAAGTCTTTATTGGTTATATTTAAAAATAAACAAAAATAATTAAAAAAATTAGAAATTTGGTTAAATATGATATTCTGAACTATTATAAAGGTAAATATATTATATTTGTAAATTATGATGAACAATTATGATATTTTAAGTTTTAAGAGAGACATATATGAAACTAAATCGGCAAAAATAGTTCTCAAATGACTGTCTTCACCACTTTTGAAGTTACAAACTAATTCGACAAAAATAGATAAGTTAAAGGACGATTTGACCAATTAAATCTTTTATAAATTTTCAATTCTTTCATGTTTTATAAGTATGTAATATTGTTTCATAAATGTTTAATATTTATTATTTTTAAAACAATTTGTGTATCACATAAGTATTCAATCTACTAAGGTTTATAAGAATCATCATTCAATCATTATTATTTTGCATTAAACACTAATCGTTACCCTTATACTATTCGAAATATTTGCTAGATTCTTATGATTAGATAGACATTTGAATATACTAAAAACTTGCATATGACAATAAGTCTTGTTATTAATATAGAATGCGAATTCTTTAATTTTATTTTAATATTTGACTACTTTTTTTAAATTTAAATCACCAGCTTTGAAATGCTTACTAATCTAGAAAACAATCGCATTTTACAATAATATATGTTCTAACTGAAAAGCTAATATTATAACAACTTAAAAGGAGTTGCCGCCATTAACAATCACATTCTAATGAATGCATTTCACATCAATAAATATTTGATTCCCATATTGACTTGACCACATCTTGAGAATTCTTGCTACATCAAATTTACATTTTTTTCGTATACCGAAGGTTATATATGTTCTGAAGTTTGAAATGACAACAACCGAACAACGTTTTTTTAATTTTGAAACACCATTTTATTATTCGATCTTACTCATACAAATGAAGATGTTATGAGCCTTTCATAAAAAAAATGTTATGAGAACAATAAGTTATTAAATTAGCAAATAATTCTATATAGTTTATTGAATAAGCAAATAATTCTATATACTTTATACAATTTAAGTATTGTATTTTTATTAATATATATTATTTAATTATCCAATGTCAATTTCAAAGATTAAGTATCATATTTGTGATGTTGATATATTTTTTCAAAATTTAATTTATAATATCCACACTTATAATATTGTTTATATAACCAATTTTATAATATTGTTATTGTATACAACCAACTTTATTTTCTACCTAAAAATACAAACAACTTACTAATTCGATTCATTGTATACAAGTTAATTGTGATAGTAGGTAACTTAATTACCAGTTTTTAAAATTTTTATTTGTTTTTCTATTTTTATTTTCTTATTATGCATTTATGCTTTATGAATATATGAATCACACAACCCCCATAATGTCCAGATTTGCAATATTGGTTAATGGTTTGTGATATAGAAAACATTCAACCGATGGAGGCTAGGGTCCAAACGCCGATTGCGATTTCAAACACATATGTTCTCTGTTCAATCGATGATCCCAAGATGGAGACTAGCACTAATCGTCTTCGTCTTGTCCGTCTTCATCTTGTTCGCGATTTCAAACCCATTTGTTCTAGTTTACCTTCATCTTGTTCGACTTCATCATGGTCTTGAGGGTTTCATCTGATTTTCCTTCATCACAAAGCAAAAGACCAAGTTCATGAAGACGATTTAGGCAGAAGAGCTTCATCCAGTTCAAAATTTAAGGTTTCAACAATATTGGGTTTCAGATCTGTGATGATTTTTAGGTCCGATTTTGATACCTGAAACCCTAATAATTTCATATTCAAGAACCCTAAGTCAAAGGTGTGCTTTTGATATCCAAATCCAAACGATTTTAAGGTTTTTTGATGCGATTTTGAAATCTGATTTTAGATCATTTTATTTGATGGTTGTTTATTTGTTTGATTCATTTTTCACATCCTGATTCTTCCTCATTCTTTTTGGTTCTTGTTTTTGCTCATGTTCTGAAAGATCTATAGTTAGGGTTCTTCTACAATCTGAAGTTAGGTTTTGGTTCATATTCTTTATGATCTCTATTTGGCTTTTCCATATTTACTATTTTGGTTCTTGTGTTTGGGCTTTCGTTATAGACCCACTTGATTCGGTTTTATTAGTGTTTTTGGTTAAGCTATGAAGTTTTGAAGATGACTCAAGAACACCAAGAACATATGAATATCATAATTTAAAAAATTCAACAATAAAAAAATTACCGGTAATCCCAGTTGTATACAATGACTCAAAAATGAAACTTGTTTGTATGTTTAGGTAAAAAATGAAGTTGATTGTATACAATGGCAATTTCGCCATAGTTTGTTATATTTTCGCGCAATTTGCCCAAAATAAATTAAGTTGTTACTATATCTATACTACTATATACATCATCCAACACTCTCTCGATCTCATCAAAATCTTAAAGCTTTCAAAATTCAATCAACGATGCATCTTCACCTTTTTTATCTAAATTAATCTCATCCACTTAATCTTTAAACATTTCACCCTCCTAATTTACTTTAATTTTTTATCATTTAAAATATACTCTCACACTAACATACTTTATCACACAAATACAATTATCCGTCCATATTAACATAAATACCAAAATCTTATTCTGCTTAATTCATAAATATAAATCGTTTTTCTTATTTTAATTTTTTAGAATTTATTTTTAAAATTAATAAAATAGTTGATACAATATAAGAAAAGTTGAAAAAACGGACATGTTGTTAATAGCTTTTTCGTGACATTGAATCACGCGAATAACATATAATTACATTCTTGAAAGCGACATGCTGTTGTAAAACAGAAACTTTTTACCGACACAGCATTACGCGAGTATGATATTTGTATATACTAATACAAATAGCGAAACTATATTAAGGATGTTTAAAGCACAACCTCAAACTAAAAAGTTGACGGGTTAATAAAGGTCAATGGCAAAAATATTGCTCAAACATGATCTCGATCTTAAGACAGACCTCAACAAAATCATAAAAAAACCCAATTTATACTTATTATTTTTTTAAAAATAAAGTTGATTGTATATGTCGATAACTAAGATAAAATTCATGATATTTTAATGCAATTTGTCCTAATTTATATTTTAAGGGCTTAATTTTTTTTGACATCATATGATGATATAATATGAACCAAATACAAAGTATGCTGTTAACATACAAAACTAAGTTAGAGTAAAAAATTATTAGAGAATAAAATGACTTAAAAATTATTAAGACAGGAGGCCAACCCATATGTCCAGTCAAACGGCCATAAGTTAAGAAGTTTAACCTGCATTTTAATAACAATTAATTAATAACAATTAATAACAATTAATTAATTAAGATTAAGATTAGTTGAGTTGTATTAATAATATTTAATTAAATATAATTAGTAATGCTATTAATCACGCATTGTCGTGGAAGAAAAATAAAGATGAACAAAATATAAAATATAACATTCAATCGTAAGTTTTGTTAGAAAAATTTAAACATTGGTATTTAGAATATGGTAAAATTATATAACATGCAAATAAATATATTTTTGTATTACAATTATGAAAAGTACATCTTAAATATCATAATACGATAAAATTTATATCGAAATGTAAATAAAACTAAGACCATTACAAATATATATATATATATATATATATATATATATATATATATATATATATATATATATATATATATATATATATATATATATATATAATTTACTTAAACGTTATATTTTTTTTAAAAATATAATAAACAAATAAAATGCAATTAGTTGTGTTAATATAATATTTAAAAAAGTTAAACAACTCAAATTCAAGATTTATGAAAAAATAACAAATAAACAAATAAAATGCATCCAAGCGTTTATGCAAACAAATAAAAACAAGCTGTGGGACTTGAAATGGGGGCATTTAAAGCTCATAACTTTATTGCAACTACAATGTAGCATAACTAAAAGGTTTGTAGTTTAGTTGTAACATCCTCAAACGGACTTAGTTGTTTATACTCTCGGTACGTTTTAAATCTTGAGTTTGTTAGTAAATATTAGAATTATTATTAAAATAATTAAGAAATCATGATATTAAAGTTTATAACGAAAATAGATAAGTTTAATAAACGGTTAGTTGAAACGGGCAAGCGAGTATTAACTTGTAAGTTGAAAAGGGAACAAACTACCCCTTATGGATAATAATAGAGACCAAGTCGGTCTCTCCCCTTCTCAACTACACATACACGTAAACATACACACACTTCTCACCTCTTGTCTTGAAATCGTGAAGAAGAACTCAAGGAGAGATCATCAAACTTCTGTTCCAGCAACAAATTCAAGTATCAATTAGCTCTAATTCATCATCTTCCTCATCCAAGCTCCATTGTAAGTCAATCTTCTTCCTTATTCTTGAGTTTTCAACTTTAGGTCAAAATGGCAAAATCCAATTTAGCCATCAATAATTAGATTTCTATGTTCCAATCTATTCTTATATGATTTCTAAGAGTTTAGGAATCATTATCTTGAATTAAAATGTTGAATTTGATCTTATTCCATGAAAATCATCAAATGGGTCAAATTTGAAGAATTTGACCCCCAAAGCTTGAATTCTTGATTAGATATTGTTATATGTATGTTTTTGGATTCATTATGATGCATTAGATGATATGGAATCACTGGAAAGTGACTTGGAATGCTGGAAATTAAGTTTGGTGTGGAATTGGACTGAACAGGGGCTGTAAACCCGACACTGAACTGCAACAGATTGCTTGCGGTCGCAAGGGGGTCCTTACGGCCGCAAGGGGGGGTCCTAAAGGAGCCTTACGGCCTCAAGGCCCTACCCTTACGGCTATAAGGGTGTTGCCCAGCACAGTGCGCAGTTTTTGCTGTTTTTCGACGTTTTATCGTACGGGATGCTCATTTAGGATTCTAAATAGTTTAATGGCATCATTAGGGGGTTTATATTAGTTATATTAGTTATTGTACTTGTGTGAAGTGACTAAACATGAGTATTATCTTATAGGTGAACCGTACGACTCCGAAGAACGAGACGATCACGATATTTGTTTACTGTAGCCTCTAGCCTCTCAGATGAGTATAGGATAACATACGAATTAATATAATCATGTTACATGTTTATTAGTATGTGCAAGTAGTTCCATGAAATGTAATTAACACTGTTGTATGCTTGAAATGCATACTGTATGCTATGTTTATGCATGACACACGTAACCATTGAATCATGATTATGATATGATATGATATGTATGCGCGCTATGAGGCCCGGAATGGGTCAGTTTTGTGTTTATGAACGGATTCGAGATACGGGGCCTAGTTATAGTCCTTGATCGATGCCAGACTGCGGTCTAGGATGCCTTGAGGCCTGTGGGTCGATGATAGCGTCAACGGTACCTGGATAGGTATTTAGGGTTTGGCTAACCCAATGTTCCTCGTGCGATTAGGGGATCAGTTACCCGTTGTACCCCATGGAGTCGATGAATTCATAACGCAACGGTGAACCGCTACCCGCTCACCCACCCGCGCGGTTGATGTGTCTGGTTTCCCCAGTTAGGAGTGTTGAGCCGGGCTCGCTACCCTGCAAGATTATGCTTCCTTCTGGCTGTTCCAGCTCATCGCGAGATGCTAGGATAGCACTGTTTGATATATTGATGACATGTGATATGTTTGTATTACTGATTATGCTATCTTATGCTCACTAGCTTTAAATAGCTAACATATACTCTCCCCATTTTTGCAGGCGGTACTTAGGCGCGTGAGCTTGGGTACTTGACCGTTTTTCATATGCTTTTGAAGGAACACTTGTCTTTACTCTGTTTGTATATATTTGTTTATGATGGTCGGTGGACAATTTCGGTAACACCAATAGTACTTTATGTATCGTGGCTAATTTTGGTTGTAATTATAGCCACTTCAAATGTTTTCCGCTGCTTATTATATTTTGAAAAACAGGTTTGGTATAATTTGAGTTTACAAACGGATCTACGCAGTTTGGATTCTTGAATTACTATTTTAAAATGAAAAAAATCTGGTTTTCAAAAGCGCGGTGTTACAAGTTGGTATCAGAGCCTAGGTTTGAGTGAATTGGGTACTTGTAAGAGTATTCAGTCTCAAACCCACGCCCGACCATTGTTTAGTGTTCCTCGGGAGGTCATGGGGTGTGTGAAATAGTGTTATATTCTTGTGATGCTATTGTTTACTTGCTTGTTATGTTAGTAAAATATGATAAAAGTACTAAGTATGTTATATATATTTTGTTTGGTCAGATTATTTAAGAGAATAATATGGCTGAACACGGAGATAGAGAGGCTTACATAAGAGACTTAGAGGCTCGTCTAAAAGCGTCGGAGGAACGGGTATTTGTGCAACCATTGGCAGAACCCAAGATGTCACCAGATCTTAAAATTTTTCTATCTTGTCAGCCACCTATTTTTGAAGGTAGCCTGGATCCTAGCATTACCGAAAGGTGGATTCGTGAGATGGAGATAGCCTTTGAAAATAGTAATTGTAAGGAGTCCAACAAGGTGGGTTTCGCTCGGAAGCAATTAAGGGGCAACGCACTGACCTGGTATGATACCGTAATCTCATCTACTCCAGCAGAGGTGAGAGCTGCATTCACTTGGACTGACTTTGTGAGAATTCTCCGCAGTAAGTACTGTTCTGATCAGGTAATGGATAGACTGGAGGAGGAGTTCCTAGCGTTGAGAAAGGATGATAAACCGGTCGAAGATTTAATCGAGCGGTTTTCTAATAAAATGAGGTTTGTGAATCACTTATTACCAGATGAAAAGTCAAAGATAAAACGGTTTGCCAAAACTCTTCCACCAGATTATCGAGCTTCAGTCAGGGGTGCTTTGTCTTTGGATATCGCGTTCGAGTTGGCACGCCAATATGAAAGCGACCATGTGCAGAAAAAGGAATCTACAAGTGGGGGCTTTAAAAGGAAGTTTGATCAATCTTCGGGGTCGAGAAATTGGAGTAGTGGGTCTCGGCAACAACAAGGGACCCAAAGATATAGCCAGTCTACTACTCCATGGTGTTCCCAGTGTCGTTCTAATCATACTGGCCATTGTACCCGGGAGACAGCTTGATGTTATAAATGCGGGCAGAAGGGGCATTCTACTGATGCGTGTCATTTTAAAGAAAATGTCTGTTATAAATGCTTCAAGTCTGGGCACCGCTCGTCACAGTAGTAAGTCCCTCGGTTGGTCTTTCTAATACTTCGGTTACATGGTTTCTATTAAATAAATTGTGCCTGCCTTTCAAAAAAAATTAGTGTGTACGTGTGTTCTCCTGTTAAAAAAAACTACAATGTACTACAATAACCACTCCGTCAAATCAATATTCTAAAAAATAACATGTTTAAAAAGGATATATGGAATCTAAGAGCAAGTTAGTATTCATTATTCCTATCAATTGTTAGTATATATAATTAAAGATTATAGTAATTCAAATTATTATAAAATTCATGAGTTTAAGGACCCGTCACTACAACAAAGATGTTCCTTAATGTTTTATAAAAAGCGTATAGGAATTTTAATCCTTGTCACGTACACTTATAGTGAAATATAGTTTAAATATAAAGATTGTTGCAAAAAGAAAAAAACTCTACATACATTTATAAATATGTAGACTTAATTTTAAAAATACATGTTTTTAGACACACTTAAATTTAGTTATTTAATAGATTACGGGTTTACTTTTTAAAAATATATCCAAGTTATCAATTTTAATATTGTATATTTCTAACTTTAAAAATTATAATTTAATATAATCAACTTTCAAAATTATCAATAGATGCATAAGGTAACATGTTCATGTTACTAGTTAATTATATACCAACGGGGTTCTACCCTAGCGGTACCGGGGTTTTACTCCATCCCCAAGGTCTCGAGTTCGAGCCTTGTGAGTGGTGGTTTACCTAAAATGGTGGAGGATTTTCCTCACTGGTAAAAGCAGCCCTACCGAAATTAATTAGGGGGGTGTAGTGGAGTTGGTCGAACTCGGGGCCCTGATAAGTTCAACCGGGTTCAACCTTGTGCCTCTACCGCTGAGGTGAAGCCGTTCAAAAAAATGTTAATTATATAAATTTTAATTTATTTTTAATACTAGAATATTGTAATTATAATTATTAGTATTAAACATTGGGAAAATGATCCGTAATGTTAACATCACCTAACTTAGGTGATGTTACACTCACAAATCATTTAAATGAGTATATACTGAAATGACTAAACTACCCTTCATTAAAGTAGATTGTGAGTGTAATATCACCTAAGTTGCGTAATGTTAACATTACGGATGATTTCCCCATTAAGATTTTAAATATCCGAAAGAATTAATCATCATCATCCAAGAAGAATCGGATCTATCATCACACCATTAACTCAATAATTGATGATGAGACAACAGATGAAACTAGATCTTCATCATCTTGAACCATAAACCCACGATCTTAGCAAGATCATGAATAGTAAACCAAAGAACCCGAATCCTATTCAATGAATTCAAAACGAAAAGGAAGGCATATTCAAACACAAAACCTAGATCGATGGAACTCAAATTCAAACGCAAAAAGCAATGTTGACGAAAATAAGAACATGTAAACAAAGTTGATTCCAAATTGCACTAGGTTCCATCTGAAATATGTTGAATCGAATGAAGAAGTATATAAACCAAAATGAAGTAAAAACAGATTAGAATTAAATTAAAAATGAAATCTCTAACATTTAACACAAATCGATTATGAACCCTAAACATTCAATCAAAATCAAAATCCGAGCCTTTTTATACATATCGAGATGAAGAACCCAAATCGATGGGGGCAAGAATCGCAAGCCTTGAAAACATTGAATCACAGACCTTGAAAACGCAAATTGAACAAGAAGTCTTGAACTCCAAAAGAACAAGAAGCTTTGAAAATTTAAATTAAATATCTTTCTACTTTTTGTTACTAAATCATCTTCCTACTCATCATAAAATGACATGTTTATTTTACTAATTCTCTTTTCTCACATCTTTCCTTGATTTTGACACATGTTTTGATCAAACGAGTATGAGAATAAGTAGGAACAAAACTTAGAAGGATATATCATTTCTCTTATTATTATTATTCTTAATATAATTAAAAATAAATAATTTCTAAAACATGTTGACTTTCCAGTACCGATGGTAACCTACTATCAAAGGTTATGACACACTAAATTATCGGTTTTAAAACTTTATATAGTACATTTGATTTTAGTTTTTAAAATTGGGTACACATATAACTACTTTAAGTTTTTACGCTTAGAAGTGTAACAAATGCAGATAATTTGTCCCTACTAATAAATATAATTTTTTACTACAATATTCACAATTTTAAATGTAATTTAGTACATAACTTTTTTACGCTTGATTATTATTTTTCACAACTTTAAATATTTTAATATGGGAAAATGATCCGTAATGTTAATATCTCCTAACTTAGGTGATGTTACACACACAAACCATTTAAATAAGTAAATGTTGAAATTACTAAATTACCCTTCATTAAAGTGGTTTGTGAGTATAACATTACCTAAGTTAAGTGATGTTAACATTACGGATGATTTTCCCTTTTAATAATGATAAAAAAATGTTACAGTAAAATGTAAAAAAAGAAACATGGTTGTAAATTTAAAAATCGAAAGTCAATTAGAAAACTAAAAATCGAAAGTCAAAAACCGAAATTTATACTATTAATATTTCCATGTTAATTTTCTCACTTTTTCGATCGGTCTCTCTCATCGATCAGTCATAATCCAATCATCTGTACGTACTAATTATCTAAATACGAATCTACGATTAATACGAATTGAACGTAGATCCATGGAAAAGTCGTAGAGCTTCGTCGTCGACCTTGTAACGCTTTGACTAATCAATATATATATTGATCTTGATCGAGGATAAGGATAATGATAGATAGAGTCAAGATATAGAAATTAAGCAAAATGAAGTATATATATCGCCATATCGGGTTGATATTTAATTTATATTAAGAATTAATTCAAGATGTTTGAAATTAAGTAGACTAGCTTCCAATTTTTAACTCATGTATTATCTGTTGTTCAGTTTTAAAAAATAATAATAATAAATAAATAATATATTGTTCTTGTATGTTTGACATAGTTTTCCCTCCTAATTTGGTGGCAAATAATTATTTAATTAAGATTCTTTGGGGCTTCAAAATCTCTATAAATGGGATGTCTTCCTGTGTTGCCTACAAACACACAAAGCTATATAGCACAAACAATATACACAACCACACCAATTCTCTCTTATATATATACATCATCATGGGCAGTAGTGAATCATGGGGGATGATGTTCATGGCTATTCTTATTGCTCTTATTTTCCTCCAACATACCACCAGCTGTTTTGCTGAAATACGTATGCATATATAATCTTGTTTTCAATATCCTCCATCGATCGATCGAACTTTTTAGTTATAAATATATATCATGTGATCATACAATTAAACTTACCATATATATATATATATATATATATTGTCGTGTTTTTTTCTCATGATTTAATTAATTACAACAGCACCAAACTATTCATTCATGCATGAGGCAACAAAAGCTCCAAAGATTTCACTCTACGATTACATTGTTGTCGGTGGAGGTGCTGCCGGAATTCCAATAGCAACAACACTTTCAGAAAAGTACTCGGTTATATTGCTGGAACGCGGTGGCTCACCCTATGACAATCCCGACGTCATCTACGCAGCCAACTTCGGGAACTACTTTTTCGACCAGTCACCAAATTCAGCGGCAGAACTATTCATGTCTGAGGACGGCGTTGGAAATGCACGCCCACGTGTCTTGGGTGGCGGCACTTCAATTAACGCCGGCTTGTACACACGTGACTGTGAAAAATTCCATAATGAAGCAAGATTAACAGATGTGAATCTGGTGAATGCTTCTTATGAATTTGTGGAAAAAGCTATGGTTTTTGAGCCAGTTGTAGGTAAGTGGCAGTCAGCTTGGAAAGATGCACTTTTAGACGCTGGAGTTGCACCTTATAATGGATTCACTTATGATTATCTTCCTGGGACTAAAGTGGTTGGTACAACCTTTGACAGAAATGGTCAACGCCATTCAGCAGCTGACTTGTTACAGTATGCAAATCCTTTAGGCCTGTCTATTTACCTACATGCAACTGTTGGCAAAATCTTATTTAAAACCAAAGGTATATATATATATGTAACAAATGTTTATGTTTTATTATGTAGTTATAATTTATTTATTTTTAAATTTCTCATGGATTAATTGTTTTTCTTTTGGTTTTACAGGAAGAACAAGCCCAATGGCTTATGCAGTAGTGTTTGAAGATGCCTTAGGAAATAAGCATAGGGCATACTTGAAAGGAGGTCAAAATGATGAAATCATATTATCTGCAGGTAGAGGTGCACAAAAAAACCGAATATCCGATTTATACGAAAAAATATCCGAAACCGGATTTTCTAAAAACCGGTTTTTTTTTATCCGGACCGGATTTTTCAAAACCGGATAGTATGACCGGTTTGTAGGATTTTGGGCCGACCGGTTTTTTTACCGGATAAAAAACCGGTTTTTTTGAAACCGGTTTTTATCCGGTTTTTTATCCGGTTTTTTACTACTAGCCGTTAGGTTCGAAAAGTAGCCGTTTTCTAGCCGTTTGGGGTGTTTCTTGACCGTTTTTTTTCTTATTTTTTTACCATTTTGCCACCCAAAACACTTATATATAGTGTGGGTATGTTGTGGGATTAAATCACAACTTACATCTTCCAAATTCTCTCCAAATTCTCTACTTTTATTCACCAAAGCTCACTTTCTTGAGATTGATATCATGGCCGGTAGTAGTAGCATGCCGAATACGGGAGAATCTTCCGTCGGAGGAAACCCCGATGTGGTGAGGATTCTCGAGCATAATAGAAATAAAGAAATTTGGGAACATTTCGACTTGTGCGAGATGTCCAACGGTTCAAAAAGGGCTCGGTGCAAACTTTGTCACAAGTTTCTAGCACCCGAAGGCAACTCTACTTTGAGGGCTCATATTTCCAAGTCATGCAAGGCGCTAAGAGCAACATCCGATGCAACTCAAGCCAACATGACGAATCAAGGTGGTGTTTTCATTTACGACAACGACAAATTACGAGACGCTTTTACGAGGTTCGTGATTACAAAAGCTTTGCCGTTTGACCACTTTGATGATAAAGATTTCACCGAAACCATCCAAACACTAATGCAACCGCGTTACACCGCTGTAAGTCGTACTACCCTTAGGCGTGATGCAATAAAAATGTGGCGTGCGGCTAGAGAAAAAATGATTTTAGGATTCCAAGAACACCGTTATGGTGTGTCACTTACATGTGACGTTTGGAGTTCTCCACATAACACCGGACATTCTTTTCTAGCCGTCACGGCCCATTGGCTAGACCAAGATAGTTGGCAAATGATGAAACGTACAATCGCGTTTGAGTTATTTGGTGAACCACACACCGGCGCAAATTTATTTGCGCTTTTAAAAAGGGTGATTTGTGTTTATAACATACAAAACAAAGTTTATTCTATGTCTTTTGATAATGCGTCAAATAACACAAACGCGGTTCCACGATTAAAGATACTACTTTCACCAATTTTAGACGGTGTGTTTTTTCACACTCGTTGTGCTGCACACATCATCAATCTTTCCGTTCAAGCCGGTTTGGAGGTTATTGACTCCAAAAGAAAAGAATTCAAAGAAATGATAAAATCGATTTTTTGCTCCAACAACAAACAGTTGAATAATTATAAACGTTTTTGCAAGTCGGTTAATTGTAAAGCTTTGGGTCCAAATTTGGATTGTCCAACTCGTTGGAACTCCACTTGGATGATGATGCACTCCGCCTTAAGGCAAAGAGATACGTTGCAAACTTTTCACAAAAACTTGTTTGATAAAGGTCTTGTAGCACAAGAGTATCCGAATGACGGTTGGGAAATGATTTCAAAACTACACGATTTACTTGAGGTTTTTAAAGACGCAACAACTTGTTTATCCGGCGTTTATTATCCCACTAGTCCGTTGGTGCTTAACCAATTGTTTTTGATGGCTAGCAAAATTGGTGACTTTGAGTTTGAAGGTGAAGAATTGAAACTCGTTGGGGCAAAAATGAAAGAAAAACTTTTAAAATATTTTAAGGAAATTCCCCCGGTATTTACTTGTGCCGCCGCTTTAAACCCTTGTTTAAACGTTGGTGGAGTTGAAACATTAATCGAACAAATTGCATTTTCTTTTAACCTTACCGAAGATGATCCCGCTTTTATAACTAACCAAACCAATTATTTCAATAAATGTTTTCGAGATATGTTTGAGATCTATTTGGGTAAATACGGGACATCTAGTGCCATTCATGATCAAATGAGAGCGGAATCTAGTAGACGCCAAAGTAATGCGGGTTTGTCACTTTTTAACACAATTATGAACTCTCAATCCAAGAGAGCACGTGGTTCCACCCCAAGTAGTGAGTTAGGGAATTACATGTCAACCAATTTTATAGCAAAATATACATATGAGGATTTTCAAACTTTTGATATTTTGGCTTGGTGGAAGGAAAGGGAATCACAATTTCCGGTTCTAGCCGCCATGGCCCGTGATCTACTAACCGTCCAAGCTTCTACGGTAGCTTCGGAATCTGCTTTTTCTGTGAGTGGCAGGGTCGTATCCGCAAGAAGATCACGGTTGAGTCCCGAATCTGTGGAAGTGTGTATTTGTTTAAAAGATTACTTGGATGGTGCGGCTAGAAGACAACACGTGACCACACTAGAAGACCCAATTGACGTCGACTTGGAATCAAACATACACAATGAAGAAGTGGAACTTGGAATATCGTCTCCCGATGAAGAAGAAGAAGAAGAAGAAGAAGCGTGAACGGGTTGCTATGTAGGGGTGATGGCGATGCCGAAGCTCCTCCCTGGCTTCCCACTTTTAATTCGAAGTTTGAATGGTTTTAAGTTAGATGTTTGTAGTTTGAATATTTTTAATTAGGAAGTTTGTAATTTTAACATTGTACTTTTTAAGTATTTAAATTAATCAAAATTTGAGTTTTCTTTCACATGTATGTTTTTTTATAGTATATATTATAGGAAATGTATTTAAAAAAAAAAAACAAAAAAAAAAAAAAAAAAAAAAAAAAAAAACAGTGGGCTACATAAAAAATACGCGGACCGGATTTTTTGCCCCGAATAAAAACCGGTTTTTTATAAAAACCGGTTATAGTATAAACCGAAACCGGATAAAATAGTATCGGAATTCGATATCAAAACCGGTTAATACTAAACCGGTTTTTTTCGTAACCGGTTTTTTTTTTGTCCGAAAAATCCGATCCGGTTTTTACTATAACCGGATATAGTAAAAACCGGTATTTGTTCACCTCTATCTGCAGGTCCTTTAGGAAGCCCACAACTTTTGATGTTGAGTGGGATAGGCCCAAAAGATCAACTTGATGCACATCAAATTCAAGTTGTGTTAAACCAGCCTTTAGTCGGCCAAGGCATGACAGATAACCCGCTAAATTTGTTATTCGTCCCTTCTCCCATTCCTGTCGAACACTCTGTAATCCAAGTTGTCGGTACTCTGCTTGGTAGCCAAATCGAGCCGATTAGTGGCATTAACGTGGTTCTTGGAAGCCCATCAGACTATCATGGATATTCCTTTGAGGTATATATATACATTCACCTATATATTCTCTATATATTGTAACTTATTTTATGAATAATGGGATTATATATAGATGCTAATATATATATATTAACTATCTTCTATATACAGATGGGTGGATTCGTCCTTATGAAAATAGATGACCCGATTTCCACAGGTGAGCTAAGGCTTCAAAGTTCTAATGTGGCATATCCTCCAACAGTAAAGTTTAACTATTTCGCTGAACCTGAAGACTTGAAAAAATGTGTTGATGGAATGAGTGCTGTATTGAAAGCAGTCGAATCAAAAGCGTTATCCAAATTCAAATATGAAAATATGACCGCTCAAGATATTCTTGACCTCACTGTTAAACTACCTATGAACTTACCGGTGCATGCTAATACAAGTACATCTTTGGAACAATTCTGCAAGGACACTGTGAGGACTGTATGGCAGTTTCATGGAGGGTGTCAAATTGGCAAAGTAGTTGATGATGATTACAAGGTTATTGGTGTGGATGCTCTTCGAATCATTGATGGATCGACTCTAATTAATGCCCCGGCTAATCTAATAATGCTTGGAAGGTGAGTATGTTTGAAACTTAAAATGATGTTGCTTTATATTACCAATATCTTCCATTTTTGGCAAAGTCTAGTAAAATGACAGTTCCATTTTTATATGACTCAGGTACATGGGAGTTACTATTAAAGCCAGCAGAGTTGCAAGTGAGAAATCAAAATCCGGATTTGTGTTCTCTTCTTAATAATGCAAGGGCTATTGTTCGACGCTGATCATATAAACATAAGTTCGTCTTAAAGACTATGTGCAAGATTTGATTTTTTCACTCGATATGAATGTTGAATATTAACTGAATAAATGTTTGTGCAAAGGTGGGAAACTAATAACAATCAACTTCCTGTTCAAATTATAACTTTTGATACAAATGTCCCTTGTGTTCAACAATTGAAGCTACTTGTATTGTTTTCATGCTGATAATTAACTAGATTTGAAATGTTCTTATGGAGAGCAAGAACTGATATTTTCAGAATAGAAAGTTATTGATGCATGTAATGAGCTTTGGTAAACAGAATTTAACAATTTAGTCCAATACTAGTATGATTTGCTAACAAAGATTGCAACAATAACCTGGAAGAGTACCATATCCATAATTAAGATGCAACTGTGGTGTTAATCAAAATAGAGGTTATTAAGAAGGGCTGCAAATAAAGTTACTGAGGTCAACAGAACTGAGAAGTAGGAAAAAGTAAACAAATAACTTTGAAAAACACTAATTAATGTTTCTTACCATGCCATAAATAATAAATTCCCAAGACCATGCATTTTTTACTGCAGATATAAATGTTTTTCATCAATTCCAGAAGCAAAAAAGAAAATAGAACATGAAAAACAGCTAGTTGGTTCATAATTAACTGGAAGCACTAGATGACAAATAATTATGAAACCCAACCATCATATGGCGTAATGACATGTGATCAAACATCATATAGGGTTCTCCTTTACATGTTTTGCATCTTTGTTAATATTCATGTAATTTCTATGACATACAAATAGGGCCGTCTCAAATTTTTGCAAGACCTGGGCAAACCTATATAAATAGGACTCTAAACTATATAAAAACATTGACTAAGAAACTTACGATTGTATGTACTTAACTGTAACTATAGACGAAAATATATAATTGACAATCAAATAAGTGTTTCAATTGAAACATGATTTAAAAACTAGCAAACATAGATATAAATACCAATTACGAACCAAGTAAAACTAATAAACAATGATTTCGGGATTAAAATCTAATAGTTACCAACTAAACAAACTAATATGCAAATACCGTTTTGTTACCAGATAACCAATTAATCAATTAATAACTGACCAATGAATACGGATATACCAAGTAAACATTTATATTAAGCAAACTAGTAAAACTAACTAATATGCATATACCAATGAGTTACTAGATAACCAATTGACCAAATAAAACAAATAGAAAGTAAGGAGTTGATTTATTGAAATCTAAAGAGTGAATAAAAATTAAACTAGAAATCAAGAAACGAAGATTAAAGGAAAGTTAAGCCGTGTTTGAGAAGTAAGAAGCATTTCAAATCTCAAAATATGCCTAAGTTGAGTTAAATTTCCGAATTTTACCTCTCACAAAATCCTAGAATTCCGTTTTTTCTCAAGGAAAACAAATAAGAATAAAAGATCGGGATTGATATTTTTGTTTCTTCTTCCAAAAACTGTGTGACTTCGTCCCAAAGGTCAAACGATTTCGTGTTATATCTTCACAAACTCACAATCAATTTTTTGATAAATTGATGATTTCTTGATTTTCTTCTCTAACATTAAGTACTAGAAAATCATACATCATAAAGAGCTTTCCGACTAACCATATTCGGTGCGAAATTTTCAACGCATTACCCACGAATTTGAGTCAAAAAGCAATATGTTACTAGATTTTCTATGGATTATGTGGGAAATCCAAGGGTAATGGATAGGAAAATGAAACATACGTTATAAGGGTGTGCATACCTCTCCTAGCATAAGGCATTTTGGGTGAAACAAGTTACCAGAAACAAAACAGCGAGTCAGTGGGTCCAAGTGGACAGTATCGTGCTACGAGGATTGGGGTGGTACAAGATGGTATCAAAGTCAGGGCCCTGATTGATGTGCATAATGAGGATGTTGTGTCTGAAGGGGGAGAGTTTGTAACATCCATCCCACATCGGTTGGAGAAGGGTACGATACATGCCTTATAAGAGTGTGTAACGGCCATATAGCTAAGAGCGAAGTATGTGTATTTTGGTAAGGTTTATTAATTGGACAAGAAATACTCTTTTGAGTTTGATAGAGATGTTTGGATTGGATAATAAACGATGGGCCAGAATCGAATCTTGCGGTACTTGCATTAGAAATGTTTCTCAAATAAACTTTCTATTTTACCCTTTTGTTGGTTATGCCACGTTTAAGGTCCCGAATCCTCCTTACTCTTTTTACACTAATTCTCTTTTTATTTGATCTTGATTTTATATATATATATATATATATATATATATATATATATATATATATATATATATATGTGTGTGTGTGGGGGGGGGGGGGGGGGGACATTCCTAATCATTAGATTTTAGTAAAACAAGATCTTAGTCAAAAAGATATTTATGTCTTTTTAAAATTATTATAACTAATTCACTATTAAATTAAATTTGGCAATTCATCCGATATCTCTCAATTATTATATTATGGATTTTACAATAAATTCGTATTTCGCATTTTGCTTTCTACTTATATTAATTTTATCCTTGTATAATAACTATTAAAAATTAACAATATTAATTTAATCAAATTCTCAATCCTTTAATTTTTAATAAATGATATTGTTTTTATACAAACTAACAATATAAAAAATATTCTAAAATAAATTATTTAATTAAATCAACGCTCGAGTATATTTAAAAATTTATAATTTCTGTTTTTTCAGATCATCACACTAAACTCATTAGTGAGACGTTCAAAGAACACAAACTTTTAATTTTTTTATATTCATTATCAGAAGATAAACTTTCTTGCTTGTTCATTATAATTATTTATCAATAAACATGTTTTCCTCTTTGTTCACTTGTGAACATTTTATTTTCACATTATGAAGGAAGTTGTGGCCATTATAACTAACAAACTGTTATTGTTCACTGTTGAACTACACGCAAAAAATGTTGATTAGATTATAATATAATTTATGTTTACAAATGAGCACAATAAGTGAGAAAACAAATCTAGTAATTTGAAATAGGGTTTAGTTCATATAAGTGTATCCAACTTTACACTTTTTGCTATTGTATGTACTGAACTTTCAAACTTACCATTTGATGTATTAAACTTTCTAAAAATTATCATTTTGTATATCCAACCTGCTATAGCAGGTAATCTGATGATGTGGCACAGGTTAAACTGATGTGGCAATGACATGGTGTTGAGTTGGCAGCTGATGTGTTTTTTTATTCTTTAAAAATAATTCTAATAATAATAATAATAATAATAATAATAATAATAATAATAATAATAATAATAATAATAAGAAGAAGAAGAAGAAGAAGAAGAAGAAGAAGAAGAAGAAGAAGAAGAACATAGCAGGTAAGATGCATCTTCATCAACATAGAGGTACATGACAAAGGGCTTTATCTTCATCATCGGTCCATCTCCCCTATAAGTTACGAATCGAAGATGAATATGAACACAAAATCGATTAGGGTATTATTTGTTAGTCGGCAGATCTCAACGATGAAGATGGCAGATCTCAATCGATTAGGGTATTTTCATCTCCTCTGTATTTTTTGTTCGTCGGCAGATCTCAATCAATTAGGGTATTTTTTGTTCGTCGATTTTGAAACAAGATCTGTATTACACAAGTCTGTTGAGAAATACGCGATTTATCTTTCTCGATAGTTCATCCTTCATCTTTCGGATCTAGATTCCAAATACGCGATTTCAGATTTGGGGTTTTGCTTCGATAGCTTTTGGTTTAACTTCCGGATATATGGTGCCATATCTGCCATCAGGTACATTAGGCTTGTTCTTTTAGGGTTTTCGTGCAAATCTGAGTTTCTTGATGATTATGATATTTGAATCTCATTAGATGGTGAAATCATATGCGCTTTCAGATTGATCTTTTGAGAGTTTTAGGGTTTATATTTATCATTTTAATGTTCCGATTTTCAGATCTAGATTCCAAATATGCGATTTCCGATTTGTTAGGGTTGATAATACCAGTCTGCAATTTCGAATATTTTGTGTGTCAAGTTTTAGGGTTCTTGATTTTCAGATCTGTTGTTCCGATTGGGTTTGGATATTGGATCTTTGGGTTTCCATTTGAGATGCTCATTTACAAATTGGTCTGGATCTTCAATCCTTGGGTTTCTACTTGAGACAAATTTCATGTCCATCTTCACGTTCATCGTTCATCATCTTTAGATAACTGCATCTTCTATTCAACTTCATCTGCTTCATCTTAATTTCATATTTTTTGACATGGCAGTACATGTGTCATTTGAGTGATTAAAAAGTAAATAAAAAATAAATGAAATACAGGCTACCTGCATAGGAGGTAACATGATACATCAATTTGATAACTTTTATTAGTTTGGTACATCAAATGGTAAGTTTGAAAGTTTGATACATACAATAGCAAAAGGTGTAAAGTTTGATACACTTTTATGAACTAAACCCTTTAAAATAAACCAAAAAATAACTTTTAATTTTCCTTTAATTCAAAAGAGCATAAAAGTAAACTAATTTTTTTGTCTTTCCAAATTACTTCTCTCCTATTTTCTCTCACCTAAATTTTAAACATATAAATAAAATAAAATAAAAGTAGTTTATTGGTAATTTATTAATATTAAAGTTTTCACTAGTGAACAGGGTGAAAGATAGTCGAAAAATTCATCATTAATACTGTGTTCACTAGTGTACACAACCAAACAAATTTTTAATTTTTTTAAAATTTGAACTTAAATTTGTTAAGTAAACACAATTGTGCTTCTAGTGAACATAGCCTGGTGTTTACGAAATTGGTTTAAACATTGGTTTTGTTGGTGGTCATGTTATTGGTTTCTATATTATTGTTTGTTGTTTGCGAGATTTCATTTATAAATAAAAAACTGTGTTAAAAAATCATCTAGAAACATATCGGAAAATCATCTAGTCTAGAAACCAAGGAAAATCATTTAATTTAGAACCAAGGATTTCATCAAAGATAGAAGGGGATGTTGGTTCTTTTGTGTGGCTAGCCAAACAATAATCAACAAACAAATCCGAAAATCTTAATTTTCGGAATAAGAATGGGGAAACTATCATCTGTACCACAGTTCGAATAGGGAAATTATAATGAATGGAAAACCTCACAACCTAAATAGAACCGAGACACCTTCTATTGTTATATCTTTTTTATAAAATACTATTTTGAGTAAAAGGTTACACCAACATAATATGAATACTCCTCAAATATTTGCACATGAGTATTTAAATAGTAACATTGATAAAACATGTGTAACCCAATCTCATGGTCATAAAATTGTGTATGATTGTGGTTGTTTTTCTGAAGGTTTTACTAAACGGTCGCTCATGTTTATAACTTTAAAGTATGATTGTGGTTGTGTTTAGTTGTGAACACCATATTAAAGATAAAGTAATAAAATCTAAAAATCTCAAAAAAATTAATTAGAGAGGAGAGAAAATATTTGTGTTTACTAATTTACACTTTTGAATTAAATAAAAATATTAATTATAATTAATGTGAACCACAAGATCAAAAACCAATCAATTGTTGAAATTGTTTCTCCCACCTTTTGCAAATAAACACTTTCCGCTTTAAACTAGTTTGAGAACCAATTTTATTGCGAGTACCGTGAGAACCATTTGTAGCCATTAATCATAATTAATCAAAGGTTAATATTAGTTGTGACAAACATATAATTAATTAAAAACGCGTCGTTTTTTCCACTTTCTAAAAATGATGGAGAGTATTTTAGGCAAGTTGACTAAATAAAAGAGGGGACTACTTACCTTCACTTTCTTAAAAGTAATATATCTATCAGACACAAAGGTATTAAAATACAAAAATTACATCAAATTAACGAAAAAGTATAATCTTTAATATGACATCCATATTACTATATTTTTTCAAAGAATTTTTTTTTTTTGTCGGGTTTTTTTTCTAGCACAGCATGAGATGTGTGCAAATAACACTCGATTATTTCAAACACAAGTGCATATATGCACCGTGCATGTACGTATCTCGTATAGATATGCGTACATGCATATAGGCACATGCAAATTAAACGTAACACTAGATTTTTCTCCAACACGTACAGATTCCTACACATGTACACCTCGTACATATATGCACATGCACATTTAGATGCATGTGTGTATGTGTACGTGTGCAAATATAAATTAAAAATCAATCAACTACAAGCGCATGGATTAACTTTTCTTGATTGTTCTAACTTTGTTTATTGTAAATTTAAAGTATGATTATTTACTTTCCATGTTTCTTCCCCTTTTTTACTTTTGATTTATATTTAAAAGGCATGATTTCCTTCTAAATTCAAAAATAAAAATTCAATAATATACTTATATACATTTTTCCAACTTAAAATTATTCATTTCAGCTAATATGAGATTGTAACAAACTTGTTTAAAAAATCACTTTCTAATTTTATTAAGACATTTCATCAAACACTTGGTGCTCCTAAAATCGAAAAATAAAAGTCACACAAATCATACCATTTTATAACCATTGACTCAAAGTCATGTAATACATCAATGTCAATATTAACCTAATTCACATGTTCAATTAAAATTTATCTCAAATATTTAAACTAATTATAAATTTAATTTACCATTATAGTTAATACTTTAATCGTTAACAATACCTTGGTATAATCGACAGCAAAACGACCAAAGCGATGTGAATGGAGGATATTGCCATCGTCATCATGTTTAAATTTATACTTAACACCATACATATTTATACTTATAGTTTTTAGTGTAAAATAATGATGAAACTCCATAAAATAAGGAATAAAAGGACATCGATTGTCTCCAGTGTGTAATGACGATCGTATTACTCATTTTTTAATATTATGCGTACCGGTGACCATTTGTGGGGAACTAGAGAGCACGGATAAAAATAAAATGGAGGCGGCAAGAACATGGTTTCGTGGAAGGAGTAATAGAAAGTCTACAATGCCCTTTTTAATTTAAAGAATGGATTAAAAACAATAAAGAAATTGATTGGCCATGATTCTTAGTTTCTTAATTAAGTTACCTGCAATAAAATTGTTTCTTAAATAAACTTATATATATACACGCGCACACAAAGGCGATAACTTTAATATGCTATATGTTAACTTTTAACAAATTCAAGATTTAATGAAAAGAAAAACCAGAAAAATAACCACACATACACGAGTGATGATTGATTAGTGATGTGTGGTAGTGGTAAGATAATTATTGAAACCAATATCCCATGGAGGCCTAGAACCTAGAATATAACCATGTTCCTCTGCACATGGGTCCAGGAGATCAACATAATTCCATGAGTATATCTTTGTCTGCTTCCATGATTGATCATTTCACTATAGAAACTTAACCAAATAAAGTAGCACCAAATTGTTAAAAACAAATATATTTTGTTGCAGGAAGAATGATGTGTCATTTTGTCTCATTATTTTTATATATTTTGTCCCACAGCCAGTATAAGGAGATTCCTACTGAAACTATCAATTTGTATGCACCTACTAATCAAGATATTACCAAATAATTAAAAGATGGTCTTGTACAACTTTCTATCAACACTAATAGATAATTAGCAAGAAACCAATGGGGACTCTCTTCTAATTCAAGAAACAAAAGATAGAAGTTCACTGCCAGTACAAGATATTTATCGCCGAAGATAATTATCATCAACTACTAATAACAACTATGAATAGCTTCAAAAGAAAAAATAACATAACCTAAGAAACTACAAACCAAAAGTGAGACATTTGAGTTTGAAGCTGAGAAAGGGGACCCTGCATGAAGGGGGTACACAGAACCACAAGATATACAAAATATTGTTGCAAGAAAATTGTATGCATCTTACCAGAATTGATACCTTCTCTGAATTGCAAAGACAAAGGAACGGACCGGTTTAGGTAAACGAAGCCAAAAGTCGCAGAGCAAATTTTGTTTTCAAAGCATGCAATCGGTTCTCGCAGGCAATCTTCTAAAAAAGTTGAGCGGGACAGATGGCAGCTTGTGGCGGAACCTTGGGTGCCTTAACACGTAGAAGCCTGTCAGAAGGGCCACAACTTGAAAAGGCGTGACATATAGAACGATAGCAGCAATTAGACAGAAAATCACAAACAATGCAGTAGCTCTGGGGTCTCTCCAGCTAAGTAGAGACTGAAGTCTTTCTCCTTGTGTTGCTAAATCACCAACCACTGTTTGAATCCTTCCAGAAATACTCCTTAATCGGTCATATCTCATTCTTATGGTGTCAGCAGGACGAGAGGTTGGAAAGGTGTCGAATTCTTCATCAAGTTCGTCAGGGTGTGCATTGTCTGCACATGAGAGGCGAGTGTCCATGTGGGGAGGATTCTTTGGTCTCCATCTGTAGTACCAAACTCCAATCAAAAAGAGGTATAGGAAAATGGTGGGCAGAATAAGCTCTGGATACAACACCAATATCAAGAAAAGGATGTGGATGAGAACAGTGGTGATGGGATTCTTCCAGTTACATATCTGATCAAACCATTTTCCAACTGCAATCAAACCACCCAAAACCCCCATGATTCTGAAGAAATTAGCTTTACTTCTTCTCATACTCCACATGTGAGAACCCACATCCAACATATACTCCACAATCTCATTCCTTAAAGGTGGCTCGGCCCGGCTGAGCCTCATGGACACAATGTGAGTGGCTTGGTGCCTCAAGCTGTCAAGCTGGGCAACAGTCAACGGATGTATGTAGTGCATCTTTGGCAACAGTGGTTGTGAGTACATGTGCATCATGTTTAGCAACGAGGAGCATGTAAAACGCACTGCCAAATGAATCTCACCCATCTTTTTCACCCCAGATGGATGCAAAACTAAAAGAGGGTATGAATGGGTGTAAACACGATCAGTTTCAAGGGTTGAAAGACGAATCCTGACCTTTCCAATTCTTGAATCCCTAGCCCCATTGCCTTTATCCCCACCTAGATGGCAGTTATCAAACACACCAATTGTTATAACAGTGCACGGATCAAAAACTTCCCAAGTATACTGCTCATTCCATTTCGGAGTAAAACTGTCAATAATTGTTCTTGTTCTGACCCACTTTGTCCCATACTTGGCTACACAGTACGCATCTGTTGCCGCTCTTCCATCTTTCGACTTCATTGGTGTTAGCCCATGAGCACTCAAGATTCCCACCTCAAGAACCCCAATGCTATTCTTCCATAACTGCTTAGCTGTTGGCCTAAGATCGCTACTGTAGTGAGTGGATTCATCAAGAACATGATAACCGCCTTCCAAGCAAATCCTCATATGAATCCTGCTAGCAAACTTGACTTCCTTCTTCTTTTCCCCATCAATGTTAACATGCTTCTCCAGATTATACCATCTTGAGTTGATAGGTTTATGATCTAACCTACGATCCACATGCTGCAAAAATATTGCACACCCTCCAAGAACCTCATCTTTATTAGGTGCAACCCTATCTACCACATGCAGAACCAATTGTTCTTCAAAAGGTTCTGCAGCTACAAACATCAAGTCCTCATTCCACATAGGATTGATGGACTTGCTCATTGATGTTCTAGTCCTTAGATGCTGATTTCCAAGAGTCGCCCTGACAAAAACATCAGGGAACCTAGTTCGATCAAAGGGTATCAAATCCTGTGCTTCAATCACATTAACTCTGAGATACCAAAGTTTAGGTGAAAGATACACCTTCGAACGGATATTGGCAAGGGCGTCTGCTCCACCAACAGTTGCAGCATCCGAATGCCAGGCTTCAGGAAATGCTTCATCAGCTTGAGTACCCCACCACACAGCTAACATTATCTCTCCTTTCAGCTTACTACCTTTTCTGTCTTCCAATCTATACCACTGAGGAGCTAGAGGACTATCTGGTGGGACCCTCTTTGGAACCTCAGAAAGATCAAATAACACCCAACCCATGAAATCATCTTTCATAAGATCTTTATCCTTGACAGTGACCTCAAGCATAGTCGCTTGAATCCTGTCTCTAGAGAAAGCAAACACTTGGTTCCACTCAGGATTTGATTTCTTCTCAAAATGACGAGTCGTTCCCTTATAGTTTCCCAGACGAACCTCAGCATACGGGTCACAACTGCCAGTGACATCCTTACTAGGTAAATCTTTTGCTTTCACCACACGAACATACAAGTATTGCATTTGTTCCACAAGATCATATGTGCTAGTGAGCTTATCTCCTGTGATTTTCCCTCCACCGAGGTGGGGCTTGGTTTCCTTGAGGGAGAAATCATCAGGAGGAGGTCTGTGCATCATCTTAATTTTCTAGCAACTGAAATAAAACACGAATTTTAGCATGTTATGTTTTTCAGACACCTAACTTGTATAACTAAAAGTATCGCTTACATTAAGTAACTCAAAGAAATAATGGCAGACAAAGTGAGTAGACAGATCCTATTGGAGCAAAGAATTAGCATTACCATAAATAAGAAATAAAAGGTTAAATAAAATATATTTAGTAATCAACACCTGATAAACTTTAAAAAAAATTGGGTTAAAGTCTTCAGATCTGAGTGCTTCTGGCCTGCAAATAAAAAAAAAGCAAACAAATCAAAACCCTAGTTTAGACACACAAAATACATCACATCAACAGAGTACCAAATTTCAGCAACGAAAAAAAAAATCAAACCACTAGAAGAGAAAAAAAAGCAGATAAAATATGAGAGAGAAGTGAAGTGAATGAGTGAGTGAGTAAGAGAGAGAGATTCATAGCTGAAATATGAAACTAAGAAGCGTAAAAGGCTAATTCAAAACTTTTTTAAAATTAGAGTCGGCAAAAACCCTAGAATCACATGAATGCGTGAATGTTTATCAAATGCTGTACGTTACACATAGATATATTCAGAGCGAAATCTGCAGAGGAATGTGTAAATACCTTACTATGAGCGATAGTGAAAAAGAGATCTCAAGGAAGATCTGACTGGATTCTCCATAAGATTTTTGAGTTAATTGACAAAGAAATCAATGGAGCAGCTTTCCGAATTGTGAGAGTTGAGATTCATGAGAATGTGGAGAAGATTTTAGACCAAAAAGATGCGGTGGTTACAGGGTTCTAGAGAGAGAGAAAAGCGGAGGAGGAGATGGTGGTGGGTATGTCTGTCTCTGTGTATCTGTCTCTTTAAGGAAGAGTGTATATTTGAAGTAATTGCATCTACACCCCCTCAACTTTATATGTGTTGTTCATGGGCCCGGTATATGATTCCACAAACAGTCAAGATAAAAATCATGTGTAAATTTTTATGTCAATTATATATTTTAAGTAATTATAAAAAAAATTATAAATTTAAGTTTTACATAAAAAAATAATAATTTTCAAGTCTATTTGATCAAGATTCCTTTTTTTGTAAGAAAATTCTGATTTTGGTCCTCGGCTTTTATATTTTACAGATTTGTTCTTTAAATGTCAAATCTTTTACTACTTTAGTCTATGATCAAAGTAGATAAATCATAATTTACCATACACTTGTTTTTAGAGTTAAAGTTGCATAATAGCATGAAACTTGTCTCAATATTACAATATGGTACTTAAAGTATTTTTTTTTACTCATATGACCATTAAACTTGTAAGAAACGTGTTAATATGCCCATTTTTTAACCCGTAACCGGCTTAGCCGGTAATCCATGATTTTAAACTTATTTTCAAGAGTCAGGATAAGGTAGGAATCATGTCATATTGTTCCAATATGGTACTTAAAGTTTTTTTTTCGTTTGTACACATCTAAACATCTTCCAAAAACTTCATATTTCCTCCATTTTTTGACTTTAATAACTCTATCTTTTCTTTGTACATGATAAGTTCAGTTTTCTTGTCATCCAAAAATCGTTTGTAGTCTGTGTAATAGCTCCATCGAAATTTGTGAAAATACTCCTAATTAGTCAATGAGAATTACAATCAAGATTACAAGACTACAAACAACTTTTGGATGACAAGGAAACTAAACTTGTCATCTACAAAGAAAAGATAGAGTTATTAAAGTAAAAAATGGAGAAAAAATAAAGTTTTTGGAAGATGTTAGATCGATGTGTACAAACGAAAAGAAACTTTAAGTACCATATTGGAACAATATGATAAGATTCCTACCTTATCCTGACTCTTGAAAATAAGTTTAAAATCATGGATTACCGGCTAAGACGGTTACAGGTTAAAAAATGAGCATATTAGCACGTTTCTTACAAGTTTAATGGTCATATGAGTAAAAAAAATACTTTAAGTATCATATTGAAACATTGAGACAAGTTTCATGAGACAAGTTTTATGTCAATTATATATTTTAAGTAATTATAAAAAAATTATAAATTAATTTAGTTTTCAATTGAATGCTTTCTCTCCCGGAGCGCTGCCACCATAAACATCAAAACCCTAATTTCATTTACAACCGCCGCCGCCGCTCTCTTCTCCGGCCGTCGGCGCTAGCCGGCGGTCCGGAGGGTCTCCTTCTTCATCATTCATTTTCCTTTTTTGTTTAAAGTTCCGGTCAAGAGGGTTAGCAAGTTTTAGACCTTTGTTCGACTTTCATACCCCTGTCCAAGTTCAGATCTGGTTTTACTTCAGATCGCCGTTCGAGTTACAGATCGCCGTTTCGGTTTCAGATCATGGTTTCGTTTTCAGATCGTGGTTCAAGGGTTCATGATATAGTTCGCTGTCGGTTCAGATTGTGGTTCGAGGTTTCGAGGGTTCGTGATTTGGTTTCAGTTTCGAGGGTTTGTGACTCGGTTCAGACCGTGGTTCGACGTTTCGAGGGTTCGTGGTTCGAGGTTTCAAACCGCCGTTTCGGTTTGCCATTGCCATTTCGGTTTCAGATCTTGGTGTTCGCTGTCGGTTCGGATCGTGGATCGAGGTTTCGAAGGTTCGTGATTCGGTTTCAAAGTCGAGGGTGTTTCGAAGGTTCGTGATTCGGTTTCAGTTTTGAAGATTCAAAAGGTTCGTTTATGTTCAGATTCGAGGGTTCATGTTCAGGTTCGTTTATGCTGGTTACAGTTCGAGGGTTTGTTTCGAGTCCCTGTGTTATGGTTCACTTATGTTCAGATTCAAAAGTTCGTTTAGTCTCAAAAGGTTTGTTTCGTGGCTGTTTGAGACTGCTACGCCGGGCATGGCTGTCTCTTGCCGCTGGTCGTGGTTCCTGTTCGAGGTTGGTATGGTTCGAGTGTTGGTGTTTTCCAGCCGTGTATTGAGGTTTGGCCTAATGATTCATCGTTCGAGTGGGTATGGTTTGTGTGGTCGTTCTACGAGGCTGTTTCATGGTTCGTGGTTTCCAACTGTTTCAGGCGGTCCGTTAAACCTACTCTGAAATTTCGTATTACCACCACCTGGTTGGATGTTGTTACCTTTGTAGTTTGTTACTTCAGGAGTTCGTTTCGGTGCTAAGTTCGAGGTCGGATAGGTTCGAGTCCACCTGGTGACTGCCCTTTGTGGTTTACGTATTTTAGATAGGTTGACCGGATTCGTATGTTTGAGGTGGATATTATGAATCGGTTATGTGCTCGTGTTTGTATTTCTTGAAATTTGGTTGTATCGACTAGCATCTTGCTAGTGTTTATTTTATATAATATATTGCCTTTCAAAAAAAAAAATTATAAATTTAAGTTTTACATAAAAAATAATAATTTTCAAGTCTATTTTATCAAGATTCCTTTTTTTGTAAGAAAATTCTGATTTTGGTCCTCGGCTTTTATATTTTATAGATTTGTTCTTTAAATGTCAAATCTTTTACTACTTTAGTCTATGATCAAAGTAGATAAATCAGAATTTACCATACACTTGTTTTTATTCATTCTTTAATTTTTAATTTTTTTTATATTTGTTTAAAAAAAATAATAATAAATAACTCAGATTTCTTCCATTTCTCACATATCATTTTTAACACACTTCCTTTTTTCCCTTCTACCCTCTCTCTACTGTAACCGCCACCGACCAGCCTCGCCTTCAAGAACGCCACCAACTTTATATATAGACTATAGTACAGTGTGATATTATTGTTTATGTAAAATAATAATGTTTAATTCAAGATATAGATATAAAATGATGCATATACATATAAGTATATACTTGTTACAAGTAAAATGTGTTACTAGTAACCTACAACTCTATACATTGCATCTAAATACATATGGATGTTTTTTATACATAGCATGGTATTCTAGTATACCTATATATTATATATTAAAGAAACTAGAAAACCCATTATAATCACCAGGGGAGAGTTCATGCGAGAACCGTTGTTAGTGCGAGAACCGCGCGAACCAATCTCAGTCGTTCCTTGGATATGGAAAGTATCATGGATGGAGAGTGTGGAGGGATAGGGTGTGGCAGGGTGCATGTGAGGAATTCATGGGTGGGCAATGACATTGAAGGAGGGGGAATTGGACGGCTTAGATTGGTTCTCGCGGTTCTCGCGCTAACAACGATTCTCGCATGAACTTTTGTCTATAATCACCAAAAGGGGTCATTTTGAGATAACTTGTGTAAGATACTTAAGCATGGTCATGAAAGGCCGAATATGGGGAGAGAGGTCTTCCCTCTTTTTATGTTGTTTGTTGCTTCTTTAAGTGATGTTTTCCATTTTTGGATGGCACGTCACTTCACCACCTTTCTAGTCCCTTCATCCATTGTGTTCTTGAGAAAAAAAAACTTCATGTATTCTTACACACTTATATTCGTATATGAAATTTAAGAAAGTGTGGTGATAAAAATATATACCTACATGCATACAAAGTAGTTTCTAGAAGAAGACAATGTGTTGTCTTGCTTGTTTGGAACTTACATTGTTGGAAAGACTCATATCTTGAAACTCTTTGATTCATTGTTTTGTGTATACCTTGAAAAAAAGTTACACTTGGTTCCTTGTTGATCAACATCTTCACCAATAATAAAAGAGTTTTAAATTATTGTTCATGTTTCCGTTACTAAATAGATTTTATAAAACCAAACAAACAGCAACAACTATAACCGTGGTAATGGTCTATATGTGCCTTGTTTTGCAACATTCATTTGCTGGCCACATAATAATATCCGATTGATGACCTAAAACCCAAAGTACCGTGATGTATTGATAGCTGAAAATAGAACAGCAAACAAAGAAAAAGACCACCCATGCATGGTATCTTAACATTCATGTACGTGGTGGCTGTATATTTGCAGTATATATTTTAATTTTTAGGGGGTGTTTGGTTCATTCTTTGATTTTGAGGAGAATGGGATTTATGGAAGGGAATTGCAATTAGAAGGAATTCATTTGGTGGGATTTTAAATCCCAATCCTTTGTTTGGTTCACCTCACAACATAAACCCAACAACACCATCACTAAATCGCCGGCCACCACTTCACCGCCGGCCACCACCTCACCGCCGCCCTTCTTTGCGAACGCCAAGCATCACCTCACCGCCACCTTTCTCTACGAACGCCGGCCACCACCTCACCGCCTTCGCAAACCCTAACCGTTGGCGACTGCGAAGAAGATGACGACGACTAGAGTTTCTAGAACGACGAAGACGAAGACGAAGGTCTAAGGTTTCAGAGTCGATTAGCATTTATGTCGAAGGAAGGGCGATGGGCGATGGGCGACGGAACACGGGCGACGAAGATTAGGGTTTTTGTCGTTGGTAAAGACGAAGGTTGCAGAGTCGATTAGGGTTTTTGTGGTGGCTAGGGTTTCAGTCGTTGGTGAAGACGAAGGCAGACGGGCGACGATGTCGTTGGCGACTAGGGTTTCAGTCGTTGGTGAAGACGAAGGGATGAGGCGGCGTTGGTGAAGACGAAGGGATGACGGCGGGTTTCTGTCGTTGGTGAAGACAAAGGGATGACGGCGGCGTTGAAGGGGTGATGACGGCGAAGGTTTATCGTCGACTTGGGTTAGCCGGAATAGTCGCCGGAGTGTTGCCGGAGCAAATGTTTCACCTGTGGATTTCAAAATACTAGGGGGGTGGGAGGATTTGGAAATTCCTCATCCATAGGATTTCAAAGAATCCTGGAAATTGAAATCCCACCTCCTTTTTGCATACCAAACATCTCATTTCATAGGATTTGAAATCCAATTCCTCCCAAATCCCCCCAAATCCGCGAACCAAACACCCCCTTATTATTAACTTTGGTAGTTGATGATTGTATTACTATTATGAATAATTAAATTGGTTGTAACAGCTTAATTACTACATGAGCGTCTATTTAATGGCCTCGTTACCATAAATCAATGTTTTTTAGCAAGGCTAGCTGGTGTATAAGAATAAAGCCATGTAAACAAACCAAAAAAAAAAAAGAATTTAATAAATAAATATAAATATACCCCGGTATCAAATACAGGTGCAAATGGCCCCTACACGTTAAAGTGGGTTAATAATGAAAAGCAGTTATATAGTATCAATATTTTGGAAAATAACAACATAAACAAAAGAGGTATATATATGAAAAAGTTCCAAGGGAATTAATGTTTACATTTATAAGTATTTATAATAGGTATTTCGTATCCGTAAATATTTAAATAAGTAAATATTTAAATAAGTAAATAATAAAACGATTAATATATCGTTTATTTAAAGTGTCTATAAGTATAAAAACACCTAAGATATGTACTACTGAAACATATATCTTATTTGAAGGTTTTGACTCAAAAAAAAATTATGAAATACATATGTATGACTATTAACTACGGTCTATGGGTAGTGATACGTATAAAATAAAAATTGGTTTTACACAACAACTTGATGTGTTATCAACTTGTACCATGTAACATCCCTAAAAACGAGGTATTATGTTGGTACGAAAACACATAAGTCGAACACTTAAACTTAACAAATCGGAAGTGTTAAAAGTAAAAATGTATAACATTGTCTCAGGGTGATAATACTATAATGGTGATAGTACTATAATGTAATTTAAGACTAGATTTCTACACTAAGATGCCACATCTTGTGGCTTGTGGCCCTCAAAAATTACTGTTAGATAAATAAAATAACAAGATTTGCTTTTAAAAAAAAATATAACATTGTCTCAAAGAGAACATCACAATCTTAAATATATAAAAATGTCATAGCCAAACAACATCCTCTTCCAGAGTCTCTAAACTTTATCTTTACCCTTTGAGCATGACTCCTTATCTTTGCCTGAGATACATGTTAGGGTTCGGCTAATGCTGGTGAGTTCACATTTTTAATTATATAACTTGGCACACACAAACATGCAAAATTATACAATTTTGTTTATCTTTAAGAACCACTATCATATAATAAATAAAACATTGCATGCAATACTTCATTCATACTACTGACTGAGTCCGTAATCCTTAGCATATGACACGGTATCGGTACATAAACGACTTCTATATATTGACTGATTTTGAAGCTTTTAAACTTATAAAAATTAGTTTCCTAAACACCGTAAATACTTTAATATCCATCTCCAACTTAATGCATTATTCCTCTATAATATTCATATATATTTGAGTATATTTTGGTGCTCTTTATACACCAGTGTACCTCCTAATCTTTCATAATCTTACGAACTTAAACTTTAAATTAACACATCAAACAATTGCCTCCTTACATGAACATAATAAGTTCTTAGGTTTTTTTTATTTATTAAAAACGTACCTTAATTTCTTGTGTACTAAAACCGGCCACAATATTCCTTCACCAGTTCTTGCTATCAAGATTCTAATTATTGCTTATCTTTTAATTATTGTAAGGATTTCAGCAATCTTACATTCATCAATTAGAATTATTTGAAGTCTCTCATTCCCGATTGATTTGGGAGTTACCAACTTACCATTCAAATTTTACGAGGCAAGCCCTCTAGTTTTTGTTTTTTTTTATGCCCAAATGCTACAAATTTTAAATTGCCAGTACATACATCTACATGTTTTTTGTTTACTATTTTTTTTCAGTTGTTACATACCGTATGTTATTAATCACTTGTACCTATATATAGAGAAATTTTATTATGTACAAATTAACTCCCATTAACTAGGAGAAAGCGGGTTGTCCTCTCAAACCTTATATTTTAGAGAATTAACAGCATACCATTTACTATTATTATTGTTATAAAACTTGTGCACGAACATATGAATGTTTACAAGACCTAATTGTTATCATAGTATATTCTCATATATTGCATTTTGTCATTCAAAATGTTTATCTAAAGAAAGAATTAAACTTGAACATCATTTGGTTTAAATAATTATTAGAACATTAGACCAAAATAATGTTATTAATAGCAAAGTTGATACCAAAACTTTTTTACTAAATGTTTCAGAAATTAAACACAAAATATCCCCAACTATATGATTAGTGTTATTTGTTACTTCCTATCTTTAATATATATTTAAATTAAGGTTATGATGTTATCATTTATTTTTAAAAAAATTTCACTAATTATCTTGTTTACTTAATCAAATCTCATTCAAAAGTATTATTTTAACGAAACCTTTAAATTCTGATTCAACTATTATCAAAAATTCGCTGAGAAATTTCACTAACAACTATTGGATCTCATGTAAATCCTTAATTTCCAATTTCACTAACAACTATCGGCATAAATATGTAAGTATATCAGTTTTCTTTCTTCATTTTCCGAAATTCATTAATGTATCTTGATTTGTTATAGATATATGGATTTAATATATGTTTAATGTTTTACACCATAAATATCTAAATTTACGTTTTTATATACAGAAATAAAGATAAGTACCCTTAATTCTGAAATCATCATATATTTTTGAAGGTGAAAGTGGAGGAAAAATAATAATAAATAGACAAATAAAGTAAGAGAAGCGTTGTTGATATTAGTCTGGAATACAGGGTGTTTTTGTGCAATGAAAATATTAAAACTTGAGGGGGGCATTTGCGAGAGAACAATGGTCGGAACTATTCCACGTGCGAAGTGCGTGACGTCTGTCTGTGACAAAGGAAAGGATCTATAGATGACAATGCGGAATGTTTTTTTATTGTTTATATTCCTAATTCCTAAATATTATAATAAGATATTAAAAAGAATTTAGCTAGTAGATAAAGGTATTTTGATGAATTAATTAATGTAGGAATAAATAAATCTTTCTCAAATTGTAGATGCATTCTTCAAGTCAAAATCAGTATTAAATGCATAAGAAATAAAGATTAATAAAATCATTTGGTAATAAAGGGAAAAAATTAATATGGGATAAAGTTGAAATCAACAAAGAAAATGTCACAAAAAAGGCCTTTGAGTTCGATAAAGTAATTGAACCAAGACTTAAATCAACAACCTGATTTCGAGGCCTAATTAATGATCATGATTCCTAACCTTTGAACATGGCTCCCGATCATGATCTCTTACTCTGAAGGCCAATACCTGATCACGGCCTGGCTCCGAGGCCATGGACCGATGTCTGTCCATGATCCTTGACTTTGAGGCCTCATGTGTGACCATGACCTCTAACTTGGAGGCTAAGCCCGTTACTCTAATGCCCAATGTTTGTCCATGTTACTTACTTTTGAGGCCTAATGCTAGTCATTTTCCTTAGCTCTAAGGCTCGTGCCTGATCATTTTCCTTGGCTTGGTGGTGCAATTTGTGTCAAGACTCGTACGCATCAAACTTGATGGAAGCCACTATGTGATACCACTTTTGATCGGCATTATTGTTAAACTTCAAAAGATCCAAAAAGTGATAGATACAATTTATTTGACAACATGAAACATAAAGTGTTTTGTAAGAACGTGCAAACAAAAATGCATGAAATACAAACAAATGCAAGGTTCGTGGAGCATCTAAATGACTCTTAATAAATAGCGTCCTTACACGATCACTATTTGACTCTTCTGGTCTCAAGCTTCAAATAAAGATTACAATCTCATATGTAGCATTATTATAGTAACAATTAAATAGTACTCTATTGTTATTGTTAAACGACGTTTCTCGTACCCACGCTTTGAAGCGAGATAAAAATCACTCGTTTGTAATTATTATTAATTTTAGTTACATAATTTTAACGAACAATCAAGAGACTAGACTATTTAAGTAAATTTTAAACGAGGTATAAGCAAAAGATATATTTGCCGTCCTCACAATGATAGTATAGTGGTTGAGAAAATAGAATTTGAAACGAAGGTCTATGTACCAAATTTGAGAAATGTTATTTAGCCACGTGTTACATGATCTATTTCCACCATATTCTTCTTTCAAAAGATTGTCTACGTCGGATGCGATTTATTTCCTCCACATTGACCATGGAACTGACCGTTTGGAAGCTCCAAAAGGGTGGATTACCCCTTTTATATGTGTTTTTATTGTTAGGTGCCCTTTGTTAGTTAGTCTTAGGGGTGTAATCGAGCCGACACAGTGTCAAGCTCAAATTGGACTCGGTTCCAAAACTCGAAGCTCGAAACTCGACTCGAGCTCGACCGAGTTTTGATTTTAAAGCTCGAACTCGACTCAAGGAAATACTCGACACTCTGAAACTTGACTCGGCTCGACCAGACCAATGTAAATATAATGACATATTGGCATATTGCAACGCAAGGAGCTAAAAATACACTAATATTATACATTCTGCAACTCAACTAAAATTTAATCTACAATCATGAGCAACACTTGTACAAATCAAGAAATCAATATAACAAGTTTACATTTTTGAAACTTCATTTCCTCTTCTGCTTTATGTTAACACTTGTACATCAGTACATGTGCTATTTCATATCAAATAAGTAAAAAAAAAAATAGGAAGAGAATGATTTAAGAATATACAAAAATGCTAAAATCTGGTTGTCTTAGAATAATTGTGGAATATAAATGATTTTCTTTAAAATGGTTGTTGATGTTACTAGACACCTGCAACTTACTGTGACAAAAAAAATTGGGGATTAGGGTTTAAATATGAAAAGAATCAATGGGAAAAATATGCAGTAAATCTAAAGTTGCAATCCGTTATTCACCCAAATAAAACTTGTATTTACTAGATCATATTCCAAGATCTATTTGAAGAAGAAGAGCAACGAGACACGAACTCGAAATAATAAGATAAAAGAGACGATACTAGAATCGCAGATTTGGTAGATGGAAGAATAACTTCGTAAAGAAACACGGATTTGACTTCGGTAGATGGATTAAAGCCTCCTTCCTCTTTGATTTCGCCGAGCAGAAATGCCTATCTTAGCTTGTGAGAGTTTGAATGTATATAGGGATAGGGGAAAATGTGACGGCTAATGGCATAGGGTTTTTCTTTTCTTTTCCTTATATTATTATTGGTAGATATGTAATATTGTATCTATAAAAGGGTAAAAGCGTAATTTAACACAAGCTCGATTAGGCTCGCGAGCTTGACGAGCTGAGTATAATGGAACTCGAGCTTGGCTCGAAACAATACTCAAGCAGCTCGAGCTCGACTCGGTTCAGAACGATTTGATTCCGAGTATTTTTTGAGTCGGTCTCGAGTAACTCGCGAGTTGTCTCGACTCGATTACACCCCTAGTTGGTCTTTAATGTGCATTCAGATTGGGTTGCTTGTGTTATTACAAGTTGCATGTTAACAAACAAAAATTTATAGAATTGAGACTTGACCAAATTTAGTTAAAGCACAATAGATTGAAACAGTTATGAACAAAAAGCACACAGAATGTTTCTCGATTGCACAAGGTAAAGATAATCGAAGCAATAAACACATCGGCAATATTCTTAACAGAATGCCTCTCCATGTTTCTCGATTCTACCTTTAATTCATCGGCAATATTCTTAACAACAAATGTGGAGAAGAAACAGGAAGACGGCGACAATTTCAGATGGGAAGAAAATACATGCTTATTACCTGAACATAACGAAAATAACCAAAAACAAATTTCAAATCATTTTTAGAATGATGAATATAATACATAATCTACTGCAAGTGTAGAAATTGAGAGCGGGTAATGGATCTTTGATTAAAGAAAGATGAAACCAAGATGTTTTTATAACATATATAATCATCCACTACGAAACTCAAAACCCAGCACAATGCGGATATATTTGCTCAAATGAAATTACACATGCTCCAAATAAAAGAAAACCCAGAACTTGAATGCACAAATAGAATAGTAGAACAACAAAAACAAATCAAGTTATGGCTTACATCATGAAATGGACTCTCAAGTAAGATCATCATCGTCCTCCTCCTCCTTGGCCTTCAGTAACAATTTCACTCTCAACAGAAGAGTTGTCTTCCACTCATCCTATGTAACAAAATTGCCAACCAAATACATTACAGTTTTCAGTTATAAGTCAAAACTAATATCACGCTTCTTATGCTAAGATACACACACACACATATTTGTTCCAATAGTGTTTAGTTCTCTATACCTCTTTTGTTTTAGATTTAGCGGGCAAGCCAGGAAAAAATCAAATAAACAGCAATTAAAGAAAACCGCAGTTTCAGTTATAGATAGACAACAATAAGGCTAATATTATATTACCAGTTTGGTCATGCTGTCAAATTCCTTCACAGCATCAGTGAACTTTGCAACATCTTCTTCGTCCATAGCAGCAGCTAAATCCTGCCATTAAGAAAAAAATTATAAGAAAAAATCCTTAAACCTAAACATGGGCCATGCATTATGAAGCTCATAAGCTTGTGTCCAAGAACATCAAACTTATTTTAGGAAAATTCCATAACGTACCGCCAGCAGTTTGTATTCACGTGTTCCTGAAAATGTCGGATCAAGTTCCTGCATAAACAAGGAACATCTTCAGTTAATACATCAAACCTTGAAGGAAAGGACATATCAGATGCTTGCAAAGAGCTAACATGTGACCTGGTAACGCTCCAATGCATTTGTGATTGCAACAACATCACCTTTACAGAGTTGGCAAATGCCAGCATTCAGTAGATGCCCTCTAACTCCATATTTTAGCAAGTTATTATTCAGAGACTGTCTTGCTATATCTTCATAAATCTCTATTGCTTTCTGATATCTGGAGAAATATTCGTTACGTTATTAGTCTAAATTTGTTATGCCATTACAAATATGACATCAATGATGTATCAAGAGGTCAAAATGTCTGCTAGTGGTCAACCCCTTTGAAACGGATAAAAGACTTACCGTTCCAGTTGAGCTGAGAATTGTGCAATTTTCTGCTTGCACTGGTTGGCAGAAGTAGTTACTTCTTCACCCTGGAAAAGATCAGCTGCTTTATCATAGTAACTGATAGCCTGCTCCAAATTTTGTTCCTGTTCATATAACTCTGCAATTTCCTGCAGAGTGAAGACATATTACTAGCTACTGAATTATATGTGTGGCGTCAAACATGATACAAGTTAAGATACATGACTGCTCTTATTAACTGTGAAGTTTTATTCATATGCATCCACCAGCTTTTAAACGCCGAGTGTCTAAACCCTTACAGAAAACACTTGTGAGCAAATATTATAACTTAACCATCAGTAAATGAATACTCCTTGCTATCTCAACGAAAAATCTGCAACTTCAAGAATGCCAATATGTAGATGCATTCTAATGCAAGTAGAAGCCCAACTACACGAGATGGACCTTTTTTATCGATTGATTGATATTATACACACACACAACACATCTGTGTGTATAAACTATGCTGGCTAAACCCAAAATAGAGGAAGATAATTAAAAAAGGCATCCCTTGAAAGTTCAGTGACAGATCAAATTATATGATAAGGTGATACATATGAAGTGGCTATGCTTGAAAACTGAAAGGGGCTTGACATGACTCCTTATAGTAATATGATAGCATGACTGCAGACATATGCTGTACCTTGCAATATCTGGCAGACATGCTGAGCCTCCCGATTTCCATGAACAAATTTAATGCTTTCTCTAAGTGAGCTATGCACTCTGTAAACAAAACATCCAACAACAAAAGAAAATTAAGCCTAGCAAGGAGAAACTATAGATCTAAATTCTTAACTTGGTGGGGGAGAAAAGATAAGCAGGTCAAGAGGATGGGTGGATGACAAAAACTAGAATAACAGTAAGAAGCTATCGCTTATCAGGTCATCACATTCAGATATAATCTAGAATTCACCAAATATGGGTCATATGGCCATTAATCTACCAAGAAACGTTACAAATGGCAACATGGCGAACAATAGGATCATGCACCGGACTCGATGCCTCTATCCACACAAGTGATAGGCGACTTCTAAGTCAAAGCAGAAGGCAAAAAGCATTCACCAGAAGAGAAGGTTAACTTCTTGGTCAATTTAAGTTGATATCAGTACCCCATCTTATTCTATTATGTATTCTTGTACAAAACTATCTTTGATCGGGGACGAGCAACAAATGGGGTATTGGGTATCACCCATACATTTCCTTTGAATAAAATAATTTCATGTCATTAAGCCCCACCACACTGTTGAGAAATAAGCAGAGTTTATTTGATGCAAAACATTGCGAACAAAACAATATATATATATATATATATATATATATATATATAAATATATATATATATAATATGATGATTAATATATAACAAACAGACATAACAATCATTTTCGAGTTTCAACACGAAGAAGATTTTAATATGAATAAGATTGACAAACAAAAAAAAGATGGAAAATGATAACCACAGCCCTTAGGGCTGTGGATAAGAGTAAAAAAAAATTCTAAGTTTTAAAAATGGTAACTGTGTGTTATCAATAGAAAGTTTGAATGTTATTTAAAAGATGATTAATGTGAATATTTTACAAACATGGAAGGTTTTATTATGTAACTTGAGTTATGATGATCGGTTTTGGAAAGTGAAATTACCTTTTATACTCTTAACCACAGCCCTAAGAGCTGTTGTTATCATTGTCCAAAAAAAGATAACAAAAAATAGAGTAAATGATTTTCAAGAAGTCGATCGGCTCTCCCACGGTTACTTCGAGGGCAAACTAACACTTGCAATGATATAAATATCATCAATCAATTGGTGCATGATAAAAGTTACAACCTTGATGACCTATTTATTATTAAAAAAACGAGAATCCTTTCCTAATAAAAACTGTAATTCCTAATCTTTATCTAAAACAAAACTCTATCTAAATAATAGAATATATATCTACTAGATAATAAAAGATATCTAATAATAATCACAGAAACAATTTCCTTATTTAATAGTAAATCTTATTAAAATAGCAGAGGCATATCAGATTTATCAGATAATCATTGCCAACTCTGGAAAACAAAATCTCAAAATTACTGATTACATATATATTTGTATGATGGGCAGTAGAACTGGTGATGAACCACGTTTGAAGGAGCGACTTAAACAGATGCAACAAACAGTTTAGTGCATGCTTACCTTTGGTGTTTGTTTTCTTGTATGAATGAGCTGCATCAGCATAAGCATTAGCAGCTTCATGTTTGCTATCCATCTAGAAACATCCATTTTCAATTAAAATGGGTTCATAAACTGGTGATATGACACAATAGGAATGCAAATGAGCTACAAAAAGCAGCATTAAGCACTTACTTTCAGATGGCACTCAGCCAGCTTGACATATACAGATCCAGCTTGGTCCCCTGAAAAATAATGTTTGTGATTAGCATGTAAAAGGAAAATAAGCAAGGCATAATGTATGTAGCTGTAATCATTCAGCTTTGATTATTTGAGCTCAGCCAAGTCAAGCCTGAGCTCACTCTGATCGCTTGCCAAGCTCAGAAAACTCAAGCTTAGGCTTGGCATGTCATAACATTGAACCTTGAGTCGTTACTTGGCTTGCTTAGGCTAAATTCACATGGGATTATATAAACATAAATCAGAACCATTCAAGTAACAACACAAATGAACCATGTTGTTTAAAAATATCGGGAAAAAAGGTCCCAGTTGTGTTAAAATCACTTGGTTAGAAAAACATAGATCATTCTAAGTGGCTTTGATAAGAATGGCTAATTTAGGTTAGTGGAGCGGCCAAACTCTAATTCTCTAACCATACTACTTGTGCTTGACTTGGTAATACACAGCAAAACAAAGTAAGAGCATTTAGAAGCGAAGACTGAACAGTTGTAGACTCGTGAGTAAACGTAGAAAATACAAATGATCAACTCAATGTCATTTGCATTAAAAAGAAATCAACAAAACTACAGCACACATAAGTAAATGAGTATGCATCGCATGCTACTGCAATCAAATAAGCATCAGCTTAACTATAAAAAGGTGAACTTGCCCATGGTAAACTAAAAAATAAAGTTCAACTTTCCCACTAGTTCATAGGGCAAGATAAGTACATAAAAAGAGAAAACAAATAAAGGCCATCAATACGAAAATAAAAGCGCATCAATAAACAGGTTCAAGAACATACAGACTGAGTCAAGCCTATACACAAACATAAAAAGTTGAAGTATTGACAAAATTTTATAAAATGAAGATACATACATGAAATTAGATCAGTATGAGAATAATGTAAATGTTTGAGAATTGATACTAACAAGATTTGGCAAGCTTGTAACAGTTGGCAGCTTTTTCATACAAGTCCCCAGCGTCTTCATACTTGGAACCTAAGAAGCCCCAGCCTTTGAGCTTCTTCTCAGCTTTCTTCTCGAACTCCAGACCTTTGCCTATTTGATCAGACATTCTCACTAGGTATTTTTTCCCTAGCAAGATGTTTCTCCCACGCTGTGACTTTGTATACAAAAGAATAGTATAAGAAGAGAACTTAAGTTAACAAAGAAAAGAAAAATGCCACAGAGCTAGTACAGCAACTAATTATTAGCACAAAGAAAGATCAACACTTTGTTTAACAACAAATAAGCACAATGTATACAATTCACCTTCCCTTCTTGGAGTAATACTTTATTCATTAAAAGCAACAAAATATTTCAACACAGAAATACTTATATCATTTCAACAAACTAGAATCATATGTGCCTTTCTGAGTTCAGAAACAAGAGGTGAAATTAAAGATTCAACAACTTCGTTAGATACAATTATGCGGCCAAGATCAACCTTATATAGGTCAAAAGATTGTGAAAAGAGAGAAATGGCCACTCTCAAACATATGAATACAACCTCCCAAGTCCCAATCCTCTGGAGTTTGCGATAAATAATTATATGGCAAAATTAATATCACCGGGAGGTACCAGGTCATGATCATGGGCAATAAACTAGTCATCTAAATGATCCTGCTTTGGCACAGCTAAAGTGATTAACTAAACAGCTTTAAATCCTATACTATTTATTTGTCTAACGCATCAGATTTCATTTTCAGAAACTCAATTAAAGACTCTTGTAATATAGTTACTAAGAACGCATACAAGTATTAGCATTTTAAAGCAACCGATGCAAGCAGTCCAGTAAGCCCTAAAATGAACACAAGAAACCTCATCTGGATTTTTAATAATCATCGTTTATCGCAAACAAAATCAGAAATCCTTTGAACCCAATCCAGTTGAGTCGATCAAATTTCAATTAGACCACATAATCAAGAAGAGTCTATGAATTGGACATGAAGAAAAAAGTACTCACTGGTAATTGCAGAACAAATACGACGACGATTATGATGTTGATGTGCCTATCTCCGTCTTAATTGTTATGTGACGAAGAGGGTAGATTCGAAACACTTGGAAAGTTTGGTGGACTGAATAAAGATTTTGAGTAGAAATGCAGAAAACAGGAGCATCTGGTGGTGATAGAGAATCAACATGGTGGTGGTTTAGGGGGTCTTAACTCTTAAGAAAGAAATTTGATTATTGAATTTTTCAAGTCAGAATAATGTTTTTTCAAGAAACACGGTTTTCCTTTTTATTTGGAAAAATCATCAAAATAATTATATTTAAAAAATATTCTTTTAAGTCATTTTTTTTTATATTAATAACTAGTTAAATACACCGTATATAAATGCGTGGATGATTAAATTTATTTTAAAATTTTTTATTTTTTATATTGTAATCTCAATAATAAGATACTATCTTGTTAAATAAACATTAAGACTGATAAAAAATATCATTATACCTGATATTTTAAAGTTCACATGTGAGAAGGGGTTTGTCTTTACCTGACGATTTGAAAATCTTTAGATCATTGAATGATATGAGTCAACCAATCACGTCCAATAAAACAAATGTTTGTAGGTAATGATAAAAATACTTAATTAAATGTAGTTATCATAAAACAATATAATAATAGAAATAAAGATTAATTGGAATAAACTAACCAAAAGCAACATCTTTTGTCACCCTGGAGTAATTAATATCATCATAACTGACAAAGTTGAATTCATTATCAGGACTTGAAAATAATTCATAGCTTCAACAATGGTGTTTTAGAAGAAATTTATTTTCGCCACATGATCAACCAATTTATGCTTTGAAGGGCATAATACAACCCTGAAAAGTAGATATTTGAACTTCTTAATTATTTTTCAAAGAACAAACTTCTTCAAAATATATAAAATCTTACCTTTTAGATAGTGTGTATATTCATATACGTTGTCCGCTTTGTTATAAAACTTATGTAGTAAGAAGCGGACAAATTGTATGCAAATACAACAAACTTTGTTAAAAAATCGGTGTATATAACCAACTTTATTTTGTATCCATAATTACTTCCAACTTTGAAATTTAGTTTATTGTATACGATTTACCTGTAACCAACCTTAAAAACACTTTTCTTAATGTTCTTTTTTTTCTAAATTTAAATAGACGGAAAGCAAATTCATGTGGAGGGTGTCACATGCTCGATTCAGAAACAAATCACATGGAGACTTCCCAAATCGATTCAAAGGATCAATTGAGGGTTTCATATGCTTGATTTAGAAATGATTCTTCCTACCTCAAATCAAAAACCCATAAAGTGTTTATAATCATATGCTCGAGGGTTAATCTTGTTAAGCTATATGAGAAGAATAAGAGTAAGTTCATAAATTCGATTTTAGCAAGTTCACATAGATACTGGCTTCATCTTGTTTGAGATTAGGGTTTCAACTAACATTAGGTTTAGATATGTGATTTTGAGATTTGGTTTTGATATCTTAAACACGAAATTGAACATTTGATGAGACAAGGTGTGGAGCAATCTAGTCAACGCGTCTGTTTTGGGTACAAAGGTGCCATATAGGTTCGAATTTTGTCAGCTTGAAGCCTTGAAGTCAAGCTTTTCATTCTCGACATTGTGAAGATTTTTTCCTATAGGCATTTAGGTGCAATTTTCAATATATCGAACCCTAATAAGTAATAACGAACACTACATTCATATTCAAGAACCTTAATCGAAGGTATCTTTGTTTGTTTGATCCATTTTCAAGGTCCTGATTCTTGCTTGTATTTGTTTGGTTTTTTTTTTTTTTTTTTTTTTTGGTCATATTCTTCAAGATTTTATATAGATTTTGGTTAATGTTCTTTAAAGATCTGCAATATTGTTTTTGTTCGTTTTCTGGATGTGAGTTAACATGAATGATGAGTTTGAATAAAACATTGAAGAACAACAAAGACATATAACTGTCTTAAATAAAAGAATCAAAACCCAAGAAAATAACCACTAATATAGTAATCAGATTACCTATTATATACAATAGGATTGCGTTTGTAAAATGATTTTAGATTATTGAGTTTTCAAATCGCAAATAATCAATTGACGGTGTTTGGCAAAAAGGAATTAAAAACAATTAATTGTGATTTGGACTTATGAAAACGTGTTTTGGAGAATCTCCTCTTGCCTTACTGTAAGAAAACACTATATTTGTAAATCGAATTTTAGACTTTTAAGTACATAATTGCCCCACATTTAATTCTTTAATACATGAGATTTCTTTCTTTTTGATTTTTTTACTAATTAAGTCATAGATAATCTACTTTATCAAACACCTAAAAAACTGATTATCTGATTGCGATATCCAACATCATAATCGAATCCAAACACCATTAACATGCCGCAAGTTTCATTACAATTGATTATCTGATTATTAAAAACGAATAATCTATTTTCAAAATGCAATCCTAAACACCCCCATAATTACCAAAATTTGTTAGTTAGGTACTAATAACTTGATAACCACTGTAACCTCATAATCAGATTACCGATTGTATACAATGACCAAAATTTATTAGTTGGTCATATTTTAGATACAAAATAAAATTGATCACATATTAATATATTATGTCTGTTCACTTTGTCCAAATAAGCCACATGATGTGCAACATAACCTCGTTTAATAGTTTCATGCCATCTTTTTTGAGCACTTATTATTTATTATTAGAAGAAATTAGATAACTTAAATCATTTGAAAGAAAATATTAAGTGTCTATTTGTTATTTAAATGTTTTCTTCTGATTTGAATATCATATTTAAATAATACGAGGAGGCTACAATGTGTGAATCTTATTGATACCATATTGTTTGTTTTTATAGAAGGTCTAAATATTTATAAATAGTTATTTTGTCATGTTTTCACAAAAGGTTGTTTACATCGTATCAACCATGCGCCCGGGATCCTTTGGATCTGAACCGGCCCGTAGACGGTGAGCACCTGTCTTGGCTGCCCGAGTAAGGGGTCGGGATTAAACCCGATGCTATTTTCCACAAAGTCTTCTTTACCGGACGCACCAAGCATTTGCGGTGGAAGAATATACCACCTCCAAGGTGTTTATCAAGGGTAGAACCTATGACATCTATAAGGACATGGGCCCTTACCACTAGGCCACCTTGTTGATAGTTATTTTGTCATGTTTGATATTATCAAAGGTTAAGTACAATAAATATCACCACACTTTAATGCAATCAACATAAGAAAACAACCATGCAATTAAAAACAAATTGGGGTGTAGAGCTGTAAGCGGCGACTATAAGTACGACAACAAGAGTCGGAGAGTGAGTATGAAAGGAATGTCAAGAACGTAAACGGGATGGTGACAGCACGAAAATATAAGAATAATTAAGACAATCAAAAGTGTGAATGGGCATTGACTTTCTAGGAGTTTGAGACGCGTCAGTCAAGGAGTTCAAGGTGGTCGGCGAACGTGACGTTAAGAATTTTAGGTTGCGTTTATTTCACGAAATTCAAAGGAATGAAATTGTATTCCTTAAATAATTCAACTCCTATGAGATTCATATTTGTTTCGAAGAAAGGTAAATGGAATTGAATTCCATTAAGCCCTATTTTGAGATACCTAAAAGAATTTAAGTTGCATTTATATCATCCACACCCCCTCCCCCCCCCCCCCCCCACCCAACCCACACACACAACACAATTTTTTTCAAGAATAAAAGGAAATATGTCACCACCGTCACCGCCACCAACACTGTCACCGACACCGCCAATCACCACCGCCACAGTCGTCACATCCACCGTCGCCACCACCGTTACCGCTCCCACCAGCCACCACCGCCGCCACTACCGTTACCGCCGCCGCCGACAACGACAACCACCACCCGTTGCCGCTTCCCCAATTACCGGCAGCCACCACATACGGTAGGGTGAGGTGGGGTAGGTAGGGTGGGTGTGGGAGTAGGGTGAGGGATGGGGTATAGAGTAGGGGGTGGGGTAAGGTAAGGGTGTGTGGTAGTGGGGTGAGGGTAGGGGGTAAGGGTGAGGTGGGGGTGCGGTAAGGGCTGGGTGGGGTAAAGGACGGGGACGCGGAGGTGAGGGTACACGTACAGGTAGGTGGGATGAGGTAGGGGTAAGCTAGGGTAAGGTGGGGTGGAGTGGAATGATTAACCAATTAGGGTTAAATCAAGAGTAATCTTATCTTTTGTCAACAATCCTTAGAAAAAGAATTAGATTCCATCCAACCTATTAAAGGATTTGAATTCCATTACCTAAAGGAATATTAAAATTCTAAAGAATCTGATTTCATTCCAAATAATGTTAAGAAACGCAAAATATAACGGAATTTGATTTGAATTTTATTTCATTCCTTCACATTTTGTGAAAAAAACAGGACCTAAGAGTTCATCGATAGTTTAAGATGTGAAGATCGAGTTTTCTTACCAACGGAGTCTTAAAGTTTTGCCGTTTTCGTATGTAAATCTATCACTTATTCATTAGCTTACTTCGTATTTGATACTTGTGAAGCATGCAGTGTTCTGAAGTACGCCCAAAACAAATGCAAGCTCACGAAGCATCTAAAAGACTATTGTGAGTTTAACGCCTACTGCTTCTTGGTTAACATGGACAGCAGAAACAATCTGTGGGGGTTTTTAATTATATAGAAATCATCAACCAACAAAATCCAAGACATTTCCAGAATCTTATTGATCGGTTTTGATGGTCTGGACAATTTATGCTTGTAAACTGGGGGTATAATATACTGGACTAAAGCTAAATGCTTATACAGCCAATCATTCTCACTTACCAATTATACTCTTGTATTAGTTTGGACTGCATGATATTGAGATATATAAGAATGTAATGTAAATAACCAAAAACAAGGCTGACAACATAAAAATTATGATGATATGATACATAATTTACGCCTTCTAGCGTGGTGGAAGTGCAAGTGTAGAAGTTCCAAGTGACACATAAATACATATTACATATTGAAGCGATGCACCTGATTTGAAACAAGGGCGGGCAACGGTTTCTTTATTAAGATAAAGATCACTTTATAATGCACACACGAAGGCACAATGATTTATAGAATGTATGATCATCCTCTAGGAACCTCAAATCCCAGCACGACGCAGATATATATGCTCAAATGGAATTACACACATCCCAAACAAAAGAAAACCAAGAATTTGAATGCACAAATATAAAAGCACGGATAGAATAGTAGCACCAAAAAACAAATCAATTTGTCGCTTACATGATATGATAGGGACTCAAGTAAGATCATCATCGTCCTCGTCCTCCTTGGCCTTCAGTAACAATTTCACTCTCAACAGAAGAGTTGTCTTCCACTCATCCTATGTAACAAATCGCCAAACAAAAACATTACAATTTCGATTATAAGTCAACATTGATACCACACTTTTTATGCTAAGATACGCACACGTACATACTGATATTTATTCTAACAGTGTTCAGTTTCCTATATATCTTTTGTTTTAGATTTAGCAGGAAAGCCAGGAAAAACTCAATTAGACAAGAAGTTAAGAGATAACCGGATTTCTATAATGTAATGACAACGATAAAGCTAATATTATTTTACCAGCTTAGTCATGCTGTCAAATTCCTTGACAGCGTCTGTGAACTTTGCAACATCTTCTTCGTCCAAAGCAGCAGCTAAATCCTGCCATTGAGGAAAATAGAAGAAAATTCCTTAAACCTAACATGGGTCATGCACTGAGAAACTTATAAGCTTCAAGCTTCTGTCCAAGAACAAAAAACTTAGTTTAGAAGATATAAAAAAAGTTTTTAAAAACGTTACCGCCAGCAATTTGTATTCACGTGTTCCTGAAAATGTTGGATCCAGTTCCTGCATAAACAAGCGACAATTCAGTCAATACCTGAACCCTGAAGGAACATTTAAAGTAAGATGCTTGCAAAGAGATAACATGTGACCTGGTAACGCTCCAATGCATTTGTGATTGCAACAACATCACCTTTACAGAGTTGGCAAATGCCAGCATTCAGTAGATGCCCTCTAACTCCATATTTTAGCAAGTTATTATTCAGAGACTGTCTTGCTATATCTTCATAAATCTCTATCGCTTTCTGATATCTGGAGACAAATTTGTTACGTTATTAGTTTACATATGTACATGTGTGCTAGAGCGAGTGAACACACTACTTCAGTTGCCATTACTAAGAAGACACCAATGCTGTATCCAGTCAAGATAACTGCCAGTGGTCATACTCTCTAAAACAGTCGTCATGAAAGAGTATCAAAGAATATATAATGATTCCTAGAGATAAAAGGTGGTCTTACTGTTCAAGTTGAGCTGAAAATTGTGCGATTTTTTGCTTGCACTGGTTAGCAGAAGTAGTTACTTCTTCACCTTGGAACAGATCAGCTGCTTTATCATAGTAAGCGATTGCCTGCTCCAAACTTTGCTCCTGTTCATATAACTCTGCAATTTCCTACACACAACGAAGACTCAGTTACATGTGTGGCATCAAACATGGTATGAGCTAAGATATGTGTCTGCTTTTATTAAGTATTAAGTATAAAGTTTCGTTCATAAAGCTATTATAGGCCGAGTCTAAACCCTTACAGAAAACAGTTATGAACAACTATTTTATTCTTAATATTTATCTTTTATCTTTAATCTTTAATATATATATATATATATATATATATTTGTGTGTGTGTGTATATTAGGAAAAGTTCTAACGAGAACTGTTTTTCGTACGACAACTATATGTAACACCATTTAATAGGGATATTTTGGTCATGTATTTATCCAACCGTAAATTGCGTCCGGTTGGATGAAGTCATTATTAGATTAGCTTAATTTTCCCAAAATACCCTTTATTAATGAGTCATTAATGAGTCATTAGTATTATTAGCCATTGGTTTGTTTGATCTAAGGGCCAACATTAGTTGTAGTTCTCGCACGAAAAATAGTTCTCCTTTGAGCCGTCCCCTATGTGTGTGTATAAGGGAGGGTTCATTAAAGAACCGTTCTTATTGCGAGAACCAATCTTAGCCCTTGATCAATGGCTAATAATTGCTCATGGCTCATTAATGACCGATTAATGCAGGTATTTTGAGAAAATCAAGCACCATAAATAATGAAGCATCAACCAGACGCATTTCACGGTTGAGCATGAATGGTGAGTACAAATGGTTCTCGCATTAAGAGTGGTTCTTAAATGAACTTCTCCATATATATATATATATATATATATATATATATATATATATATATATATATATATATATATATATATATATATATATATATATATATATATATATATATATATATATATATATATATATATATATATATATATATATATATATATATATATATATATATATATATATATATAGAGGAGGGTTCATGCGAGAACCGTTGTTAGTGCGAGAACCACGAGAACCAATCTCGGCCGTTCCTTGGATATGGGAAGTTTCATGGATGGTGAGTGTGGAGGGATAAAGTGTGGCAGGGTGCATGTGAGGAATCCATGGGTGGGCAATGACATTGAAAGAGGGGGAATTGGACAGCTCAGATTGGTTCTCGCGGTTCTCGCACTAAGAATGGTTCTCGCATGAACTTTTTCCTATATATATATATAATCAACGGCTAATAATTTTTAGTGGCGCATATTGACTCATTAATGAGGGGTATTTGGGGAAATCAAGACTCGTTAATTAATGACTCATCCACTAGGAAGCAATAATTCACGGTTGGATAAATATATACAAGTATACATACGTATTGGTTAAACCTAAAACAAAGGAAGAAAATCATAAATCTATCACTTGAAACCTCAGGTTACATTCAAATGATGAGGTAAATAGGTAATCATATGAAGTGTATTATGATTGAAACCTAAAAGGGGTTCAACATGACTCCTTATAGTAACATGATCTTGTACCTTGCAATATCTGGCAGACATGCTGAGCCTCCCAATTTCCATGAACAAATTTAATGCTTTCTCTAAATGAGCTATGCACTCTGTAAACATCCAACAACAAAAGAATATTATGCCTAAATTCAGCAAGGAGAAACTATAGATCTAAATTCTTAACTTGGTGGGGGGTCAAGATAAACAGGGTCAAGAGGATGACAAAAACTAGAATAACAGTAAGAAGCTGCATGTCTTATCAGGTCATCACATTCAGATATAAATCTTTAATCTGATGTGTACACCAAATATGGGCCATATGGCCATTAATATACCAAGAAACATTACAAAATGGCAACATGGCAAACAATAGGATCCTGCACCAGACTCGATGCCTCTAACCAAACAAGTGAGGGGCGACTTCTAAGTCTATGCAGAAGGCAAAAAAGCATTCCCCAGAAGAGAAGGTTAACTTTCTTGGTCAATTTAAGTTTATGTCAGTACCCCATCTTATTCTATTATGTATTCTTGTACACAATTATTTTTGATGGGGGACGAGTAACATAAGGGGTATGAGGTATAGGTTTAAACTCTTACAAGAGGATGATAAAAACTGAGAATAACAGTAAAAAGCTGCATTGCTTATCAAGTCAACAAATTCAAATATAATCTTAAAAAAGTGTACCAAAATTGGCCATTAATATACCAAGATACCTTACAAAATCGCAACAGGGTGATACATATTTTCTGTAAATAATAATATTGTTGAGAGGTAGGCAGAATATTTCTTTTTTATTTGATGCAAATGTTGCAAAACAAAAAAAGATACATATAAAAGGGCAATTAAAATTTATGTCAAGTATGATGATTAATATATGAGCACCAAACATAGCAATTAATTATCACAAAAACAAACTCTATTTTATTCGGACTAAATTATATCACAACACAACAACAACAACGATACTCAATCCCGCAAAAGCGGGGTATGGGGGAGGTATAAATGTAGACAATCATACCCCCACTAACATGTAGGGAGATTGGAGTGGTTTTTCATCAAGTATAGCCAAGTAACAAAAAGAACAAAAATGAGTGGAACTTTGGAGTGATTGTTCATCAAGTATAGCCAAGTAACACGTAATCATCAACAAAAGTCACAAAATACTTGAACTTGGTTTTGATGGTGATTTGACAAGAACCCCAGTGAACCAATTCAAACAAAGATGTGGCTCATTTATTAACTCTCGGGCTTAAATGAACATGATAATATGTAGCAAATTGACATGAGTCACAATTTGGAGATGATAGATAAAGTCACCCGATTCTCGTCCTTTGCCAATGATTTGTTTTGTTGAATGATATCGACTTAAATGTAAACTTAGGTAGGCTTAATACGGAGGATAATGACATAGAAGTATAAAATTTAACCGTTCTAGACCCAATTACTATGAGAGATCAATCGGAAGCTATAACCTTATCAGTGGGTCGACATTTACTTATGTTGAGATGCAGATTATGATTATATGTCATATGATCTGAAGCACCAGAATAATAACCCATTCAAACCGGATGATAACAAACAAGTAGGATTACATCCCTCAACAAATGTAGAGATTGAGGTAGAGGGTTTCAAGTTAGCCGTAACACACAACTCAAACATTGTAATTAAGTCTCCAAAGCTGAAATAAGAAAAATTAACTACATGAGAATTGTTGAGCAACCTTCGATGATGTCAGAGACATAAATTACCAACCCAGCGTGAATTTAGTACTCAAACAATATCGATATGTGATTCAATTATCACAATAACAAACCTAGTGAATCAATATATCTCCAAATATTCCATGTCTCTCATAAGGGAATTCAGACTTCAGTCCGACATATTAGAAGTCTCCGAGCCGGACCAAATATACCAACAAAACTCAAGAACACATGTAGCTGAAAATTAAGCAACTAAACTGAAGCCAACGAGTCCAAATAGACTAGGAAATCAAGATATTACTTCAAAAACTCAGATCATATACAATGAAACCCAAACCAGGGTTACGATCAACCGAGAAGGAACTTCGAAATCTCACGAAAAAAAGAATGATGACTCACACGCCGGGCGGAGGCGCATGACGGATCATACAAAGGCCAGATATGCATGGTGAGGTCGCCGGAAGTTAATGATCACCTATATGTGAGAGGTGAGAGTCAAGAGTCGCTCCACAACTAGAGAGGGATTTCTATACCATGTTGAAAGGGATTTCTATATTCTGATTAGTTCAATACAGTAAACAAGAAGGAAAATATATATAGAAGTCAATCCTAAAGCCCATAAGGGCACACATCTCACTAACAGGCCCTAAATAATGTTAACCCAAGATAAAAGATAATAACTATATAATATTTACACTTAACAATTTGTAAGCTGAAAGGTTATGCGAAACTTACACCAAACAAGAAGGAATAGCACAACCTAGAACCTCACATAAATATTACAACTCTGATAAACCATTAACCTCAAAATTGCCAACTATGAAAGATTTGCTTGATGGACAATGCATGGACTATGTTTGCAGGAGTAATTTAACCAGATGCAACAAACAATATAATGCAGCTTACCCCTGGTGTTTGTCTTCTTGTATGAATGAGCTGCATCAGCATAAGCATTAGCAGCTTCATGTTTGCTGTCCATCTATAAAGCATAGATTCACCAATAAAATGGTCATAAATCGATGATATGACGCAAGTAGGAGAAGCAAATGGGCTTTGAACAGCAGCATTAAACACTTACTTTCAGATGGCACTCAGCCAGCTTGACATATACAGATCCAGCTTGGTCCCCTGAAAACTTTATGTCATTATTAAAAGTGTATTTGAGCTCAGCCAAGGCAACATGAGCTGACTCAGCTCATAGCTTGCCAATCTTAGGCTTGGGCACCTTGGCTTGACAAAACCTTGAACATTGGCTTGGCTTGTATACACTCAGATTGTATGGGATCATTTAAACATAAATCAGAACCATTCAAATAAAATTACAACTAAACCATCTGTTACCAATCACAAAGAATAAAACAAGGTACCACCTAAGTTAAAACCACTTGATTTAAAACAATACAAATAGATCTAAGTGGCCAGTATAGGGATGACTAACTTAGGTACTGGACCTGCCAAGCCCTAAACCATATTAGGCTTGCACTTGGCTTGCTAATACACAGCAATACAAAGTAAGAGGCTAAGAGCATCTAGAAGCAAAGACTGAACGATTCTAGAGTGAGGTGTAGAAAGTACAAATTACTAAGAAAGTGTCATTTACAATCAACAGACTTCAGCACACATAAGTACATGAGTTTGCATGGTGATATCTTCAATCAAATTTGCGTCAATGTTAACCTAAGAAAAAGTGAACTTGCCCATGGTAAACTATTGGAAAATAAAAGTTCAAATTTCTCACTCGTGCATAGGGAAAAATAACTACATAACAAAACAAACATAAAGACCATCAAAACGAAAATAAATGCAGGTCAATAGATGGATACTGGACATACAGACTGAGTACACTCTACATAAAAACATAAGAGAGTTGAAGTACTGACAGAATGAGATAAAATGAAGATACAAGCATAAGATAGATCATTAAGAAAGAATAAGTAAATGTTCGAGCATTGATACTAACAGGATTTGGCAAGCTTGTAACAGTTGGCAGCTTTTTCATACAAGTCCCCAGCATCTTCATACTTAGAACTAAAGAAACCCCAGCCGCTGAGCTTCTTCTCAGCTTTCTTCTCAAACTCTTGACCTTTTGCTATTTGATCTGACATTCTCACTAAGTCTTTTTTTTCCCTAGCAAGTTGTTTCTCCCACTCTGTGAGTTTGAATACAAAAGAATAGTATCAGATGAGAATTTCAAGTTAACATAGAGAGGAAAACTCAAAAGCCACTACAACAATTAAGCAAACAAGAAAGTGTATTATAATTAACCGTCACTTCGTGGAGCAATAGACTTTTCTTTATAAACAACTTTACAGTTTCAATATAGAATACTTTGATCACTTATGAAACTAGAGTTATATGTGCCCATCTGTGTTCAGAGAAAGAGGTGAAGTTAAAGATTCAACAACTGTGTTAGATACAGTTACGCATCCAAGATCAATGCTATGGGGTTCACTATTAAGTAATTTTATGATGTACTCGACGTCATTGGGAGGTTGAATCAAGCCATGATCGTGGGCAAAAAACCGGTCATCTAAATGTTCTCACTTTGGCATCGGTAGACTATTTTAACTAACTGCTTTAAATATTCGTCTACACCATCAAATTTGATTTTCAGAAACTCAATTAAGGACTCTTGTAGTATAATCAGTGACAACAAGATACAAGTATTTGGCCTTCAAAAGCAACCGATGCAATCAATAGCCATTAAACCCTAAAATGAACACGAGAAATCTTATAAAAAAAATATAATAATCATCATCTACAGCAAACACAATCAAAAATCCATTAACCGATTGAAATAATCGGATCCGGGTAACTCAATTGGTTTCCTTTTAGACCGCATGATCGAAAAGTGTTTATGAATTGGACTTTGAGAAGAATACTCACAAGTAATTGCAATAGAAATACGACAACACTTACGATGATGATGTGCCTAGATCTCCTTCCTTATTTAATATGTGAAGACGACAGTAAATTCGAAAGGTATGGTGGACTGAGTAGAGAGATTTGGGGAGAAAGGAAATGGGTTAGAAATACAGGAGCATCCGGTCGACTTCTCTGGTGATAGAATATAGGGGTGTCAATTAAAAAGATGTGATTTAGGTGAATATGAAAATTACTAAAATTATCTTTTATTAAAATAGTTTCTAAGTATAATATCATCAAATAAATAATATATATTTAATATTGTTTTTGTTACTTTACTTTTCTTTATGTAATTATAGCAACTTCTATTAAAGCAAGCAAGACGCTAGAATAATGTATACAAATAAGACAAAGACAATTAGAATGGAACCTCTCTTATTACGTTTTTCAACCATTTGTCTATCTTAAAAAGCTAGCATGTTTCTAAATGTCAATATACACTACCAAAACGCAAAGATCACACATAAGAAAGCTTCAAGCTTCTTGCTTGCAATCCCAAAAAGACTCCCCACTTAAATAGATCCAAAGTTGAATTTAAGATGGGAGGAGTCATGTTCCCCCATTTAGAAAAATCCAAAACAACCTTGAGGAAGAGAGGCAAGACACGAGTATATGATCTTCATATTCAATTTCCTTGTTGCATAAAAAACAGAATTTCGACTCCGATACAAAAAGACAATACCAAATAGTTTAGTACGAAGATTTTATTTATTAATTTATAGCTTTAATTGATACGTCATTTTCTTATTTTTTATTCTACACTAGTATGTAAGACAGTGCATATGTCCATCAGGTTGCTTGCATATAACACGGGTATTTACAGGTCACAGACATATCCTCCGAGTTTGTCAACTTTTGAGGAAATGATAGCAAAACGGATATCCTTGTGAGCCCTTTCTTCCGTGATGAACTGTTGGCGCCAGTCCTACATTTTGTCTCTGTGGTATCATTATATCTCGATTCTCGAATAAAGAGTTTGATAGTGTAGGCAGCTTACCCCTACAAAAACCTCCAAGCAAAAATGTTACTATAACATCTTTGAATATGGTCTAGTAGTTACGTGTTGGTGGTAAGTTATTATTTATTTATTTATTTGATATTTATAGATGATTATTGAATTTTAATTGAACCACGAGGTTAAAAGTTGAAAATATTAGTTTTATATTTTTATGTGTCAATTGAACCATTAGATTAGTTAATTTTTGTATGAGGGTCGTAATTAACATCTCGTTGGTTGATAATTAATCGTGTAGGACTGCCTAATTAATTAGTTGTAAGTTTAAAAGCAGATAAGTGCACTGCGTGTGTTTTAATTTAAACAAAAGGACCGACTTATGTATTTTCTATTCACTGTGAAGTTGTCTCCCAAGTGTGTATGTATGTGTTATTCCTTTGCTTTGAAGAAACTCTTGCACAACCTTGAATCCCTTGTTAATCCTATCGTTTTGCCGCAAAATTAAAGGTTAGTTATTGTTTTATTATGTACTTGATAAGTTTTTGGAGTGTTATTGCTTAAAAATAGGAACTTCATTTTTAAGGCTCGTGAAAAAATTGGGTATATGATAAATTGAAAGTGTTTTGTAATTTGGTATGTTTAGTTGTGAAATTGTAACGCCCCAAGGTTTGAAAGATTTTCTGTTAAGTATTTAACTTAATTTTTATATGTTAAGTGTTTATGTGTTTAGTTAGTTGCCTTTATGTAATTATGAGTTGCAAAGTAGAGGGGCTAAAGTTGCCATTTCAGAAAACTTGAGAAGTTTAGGGGTCTTTGTGGCAATCTTTGAAAGTTATAGATATAGTTGAAGCTTTATTTGACTCTGTTGTAGTCAAAACTCCAGGCAAACACACATTCACGTACACACACAATCACTATGGGAATTTTGAGTTTTTGATCAAGAAATCGAGATATTGATAGAAGATTTCGTAGTCTATAGTGTTGCGGAAGCAAAAAGGTATGTGTTTTCTATGTTTATTTGAAGTTTAGGTCAAGAAAAGGATTCAAAGGATGAATCCATGACCATAGCTTGATTTGTTGTGTTTTGTGTTGTTTTAGTTCAAGTTTTATGTTAGAAAAGTAGTTTTGATGTCATAGAATTTGTATGTTCAGTTGATTTCGAGTTTGTATCAGATTTGAGTTGTAAAAGAGTGAAGTCGGCTGTTGTTCACGAACAGAGCGTGTAACACTGTACTTTTAAACATATAATTAAATCGCATGCGGAAGCTAAATACATATAATTAACTTAATTACATAATAGATACAAAAGATTATCTTGTTTTATACATCAAAACTTTTACAGTGTTAAACCAAATCAGGCTCCTAATAAAAACTTTGACATCAGAGTGAGGTCTGTCCATATTCCCAGTCCAAACTCCAAGACTCACCAAGATAATCTGCAAAACAGTCTAGTAGGGGATTAGCACAAAGCTAAGTGAGGGAATTAATATCTAATAAAAAACAAGGCAAACATGCCTAAACCAAATAGCTCATAAATCCCAGGAGAATCGGCGGTGTTGCAAACACCTGCAACCAAGGTCGGCCAAAACCAAGGTTTACCGATAGCCCAGCTAAAATTAGATAACCACACCAGCCTCATGAATACAATAAATGTATCATAAGATCTGATACAGAATATCCCCCAAGCAAAGGCCCAGATTAACTGGTCTCCAAATTAACACGTATATACAATCCAAATAAGAGCATTTCCAATAGGATATTAAATCCTGTATATCAAAAGATATAAACCCACTCACCAAAGTCTTCAAAAACTCTGATACACTCAAGTGACTAACTTCACTGAGTCTTCTCAGTTCCTGAGATTGAAGTAACCCAAGTCAGTATTTAAATCATAATACTGATCCAAATTAGATATCATATCTAACCAAATAATTCATGTATGAACAATATTTAACATATACATAAATTCCAAAGTTATATGATTTAAATCATTAAATCCGATAAACCCAATTCCAATCAAATGGAAATCCGATAATCCAAACCCGATTGATGATAAATTCCGAGCAAAGGTCCGTATACCGATAAAGTCCAAACCCGATAAGGCTAAATCCGATAATACCCAAAATCCGATAAGTCTGAATCCGATAAATCCAAATCCGATAACTTCGAGTATAGGCACAATCCGAGTAATGGCATAAATCCGATAAAATGCTAAGGTAAATTTGATATATGTCCAATACCGATCAAGAGTTCAAATCCGATAAAATGTATCGGATTCCTATAAAATCTATCGGTTTTCTATTAATTCCGATAATATTCTATCGGATTCTCCCAAATCCGATCAATTCATAATGAAATCCGATAAAATCATATGTTCATCCTTGATTTCGATTTTTTAACTTAATTCAACACTGATTTTAAGCATGTTAATGTTCTATGATTCCAAAATTCATTCTAATCATATAATCAACATATAACATACATTAAATCTAGCATGCATACAACCTAGAATCAATAATCAAGATCATGCATTAATCAGTTTTTCATGCAATTCAATCAAAACCGAGAAATCTAACAATTATTAAGATAATTTCAGTGTGCTAACCTCAACAATGAAATGGATTCAGTAATCTACTTGCATTAACAATCCAAGATCAAATTGCTTAATCCTTGTTCTTGTTCTTCGATTTCGGCCGAAAGGGTAAAACACACACACACCTTTTGTTAATTGATAATATTGCATGTAATTGGAAATGAAATGGTGAGGTGGTGACTAATACCACCAAAACCGGCCACCTCACAAACCACTAACCAAATAAATAAACTAAATTAATTTATCAACTAATTAATCACAAGAATCAATTAATTCACATAATTAATTTAAATCCCAATTATAAACTTGATTAATTACCTTAATTAATCTAGGCCGGGAAAGTGGGTGTTACAGAGCGTGATGTCTGCTGTAACAAGTGTTCCTACGGCCGTAGGAAAGGTTCTCTACGGTCGTAGGTAGTTGTTTTAAGTGAGTTTGTAATTTTGTTAACTACGGCCGTAGGAAATGGATCCTGCAGGCGTAGGACTGTATTCTCATGATTTACCGTCTAAGGACGAAGGAAATGAACCTACGGGAGTAGTGCATATAGCTTACGATCGTAGGAAGTGGAGAATAATCACTACGGGCGTAGGAGTGGAGTCATACGGCCGTAGTGAGGAAAACTACTACGGGCGTAGGGCTTTTTACCTACGGCCGTAGGAGGTGGGTTTTTAGTAGAACTTTATTAGTCAGTTAGAATCTTTGCAGCAACGTATAAAAGTTAACACAGTATTGGTTTATTGCTTGTAGGCAATAGGAGTTTGGCGCTTTTGTGATAGGAGTGTAATTCTTAACTACTGCTAAGGTGAGTGTACTTACCTTTAATCAGATTAGCATATGCGTATGTTAAATGTGTGATCTGTGATTGAGTATGAGATCGTGTTATATTATGAACAGAGATAGGGAATATTGAGATCCTTATACCCAAGTAAGTGTCAGGGGTACTAATATTTTGAATAGTACACTCTGAGACCAGTTAAAAGATTTGAAATAGATTTGCAGAGTACAAGTTAGGATGTAAGACATCCAAAAGAGAATTTGCTTTCATGCTTTGTTATTATTTTAGTAGTATACTCACTAAGTGTTAGCTTACGTTCAGTGTTTTCTGTTAGCAGGTGCGTCAGGCTCAGGCAAGGGGAAGGCCCCAGCGGCTTCTTAGGCTGGATAGCTCCTGGCTTTCTTTATGTTAAAAATGTTTTTAAAACACTACTTTTAGTAAACCAGTTTAGTACCAATGTATATAGTAACAGTCTTTTGTAAAACTCCGATCTTTTTTGGGTGTTAACAGTTGTATAATATGTTTAATAGTTTTCTAAGAAAAGTGGTGTTACAGAAATATACACGTATTTGGTGTTAGTTTGATGTTAATTTATGTGTTTTAATGTTGGTTGAGCTCATAACAGAATCAAAGAGACCTATGTCTGATGTTCGACTTGTGCATGTATAGATGGAGTCTAGATGTTGTAAATCACATGTATATAGGTTATATAGGATTGTGAATGTATTTTATGATGGTTATATGAGTTGATCATATTGGGTGAGTTTTGACCCGTTTGTGAAATAACTTATTTTTTGGAGTTATTTGAGATTTGATTATTGATTTGTGTTGTGGTGTGTTCTCGAATAAGGAGAAGACTTAGAGACATTAGACTACAAAGCTTAGTGCGTGGAGAACACATGTGAGTGGACTTTTAACTCATGAGTAGTTATTGGCTATAACGGTTGTGGTTGCAACGGCTTGTTTAACTGATGCATTGATAGATTGTTTAATCTCATGATTGATTAACTGGTTATGTGTTAATTGATTGTGGAGTCTTTGATATGTGCACATGTTTGAGGGAGGTCAACTTGGCTAAGTTGGGCTTATTTGTTATCGGCTAATCAGTGTTAGATCTTTTGATGCATTCTTTGCAACTTAAGGGTATTACTGCGTGAGTATAACAAATGGACTATCGGTAAACCGTTGCTTGGCCGGTATTGGTTGCAGGTTCTGTAGAACCACCGGTCCTCTGTGTTGCTTGTTTATTTGATGTTATTATATTTTCATTGTTGTAGCTGTTGCTATTTGTTGATTAAGCTTCCATTTCTTAGCTATGAGCTAATCCACCACTTTAAATTCCAATTTGTAGGTTTTGGTAAGTACAACTGTTGAGCTGGGAGTTTGTGCTTATTTTGGAATGTTTCTACCGCCACTCTAATATATTTTTGGCTGATGAGCTTTTGTAAACCTATGTAACACTGATTTTGATATACCGACCTATAATGATCGTATGAATTTTGTTTACTTATATTACTTTTGTAAACAGGGTTGTATCTTTACTATAAACGCTTCCGCAACAAATATTATTTAAAAAGAATAGCAGTGTTACATTTACCTTGCTTGGAACCGAGTTCACCCATATAACTTCCATTTTACTTGCTTTACTTGATCACTTAAAAATTAAGCAATCGAAAGTTACTAATATACCCCTCAAATAGCCTGTATTTCTCTTTTCTACTTTACAAACTCACTAATAAACACATTATTTCATAACCACACACTTTCCCACCCACAAAAAAATGAAGAAAATGGTTGTTTTGTTGTTTTTAAAATATGTTTTAAGAATGAAGAAGATAGACGATGGGAAGAAAGAAAAAAGAACTGAAACGAGCATGTTACTCACTAGAAACTAATCGCCAAATATCAAGCCCCTATATTCTATAGCGATATGTTATCGGGTGAAACTATTTGCCGCTACAATATTGTATCAATACCATGCTAGTTTTTCTTAAACAATAACTGATAGGGTAAATTGCAAAATGGGGTGTTGATTTATACCTAAATCAAGGTCGGGCATGGATATTAAAAACAACATACTGTTAAGATTGAGATATTTTAATGGATCAGTTTTAGTCTTTGTAAGATTTAATTTATAAGATTTTCAGTATCATTTTATGAAAACCGTTCAAAGAAATCTCAAATAAACATGCTTTCTTCTTTCTATCATAGGAAGCGATAGTGTGTGTGGGATTTTAAAATGTTCCACTACGTGTATTGAACATTTGTATGCATAGAAGGTACATTTTTCCTTTTTATGTAACAAAGATACATAAAGACATTATTAAACCAAAAGAAAGAAAAAGGTGAAGCAAGATATGATTAAACTTGACAGTTTTTTGAAGCCGCTAGTTTTGACAACTGAACAACAACAGGAAGTCAGGAACACATCCATGCATGAAATAGAAAAAGACAAACATTAAGTGGTATACTTTGTCGCATCCAAGCACTGGTTTAGTCGATGATCTGGAGCCAACAGTGGACAAAGAGTCTATAAGACAACCAATTCGCAATATTAGATAGACATATAGCTCATTGTTGGTGATCCAAGGAAGCGAGAGTGTGTTGATCTGAAAGACCTCTCATACGGATCATCAGGATCAGCTAGCATCTTCATTCTGCGGTGTTCTTCTATAATATGTGTCAGGGATTCCATGACTTCTGATATTGGTGGTCTGAACCCTCTCTCAGCCTGCACTGATTTCCATTATAATATCAATTTGTGTCATGAATAATAATAATATTGATAATAATAATATATTATTATCTTTATTATTATTCTTATTATCAATAAATTGCATATGCTAATACAACCTGCGTGCAGAGAGAGACGATATCAGCAAACCGCGAGAGTGCCTTGGGGGGAATAGATTTTCTGAGGGCTGGTTCAACCATTTCATCCAAAGTCTCATTGTCATGAAGCAGGGAAGAAGCCCATTGCACTAGGGAATTATCTTCTATTGGTTCAAGTCTGTTGTAATTTAAAACTAGAAAGAATGAATTTAACATCTCATGATCGCATAAAATCATAATCGCATAAAAAGTGTCAAAATGATGAAGATGTGAGGCGCACCCATCAAAAGGCTTCTTTCCAGTTAAAAGTTCAAGGAGCAGCACTCCAAAGGCATAGATGTCATCCTTTTGGTTACCAGATATAGGTTGGGCGTGTTCAGAAGCAATGCGACCCTTGTCCGTTTCAGAAGCCTATTTAAGTTCAATCAACATTAGATTATCATATACATGTTTTTTTTAAACCAACGTGTTCTGCCTTATTGCAACTCTAACTGATAAGTCGGGTAAAGAAAACCAGAAATATCCAGTTAATTATGCATATACCTCAGCTTTAGCACTGTTGATTGTTAGGGGTTTCAAAGCAGCCAGACAGCAGTCACCGAGGCGTGGAGTTAGATCTTCATCTAGTAAAACATTAGTAGACTTCAGACTTCTGTGAACCAAAGGAGGCACACATGTGGAGTGCAGGTAGCTGAAACAGATCATATAAAGTACCACAAAATTATTAGTGCTTGATGTGCATGTGTGTGTGTGAGTGAGTGAGGGAGAGAGAGAGAGAGAGAGAGAGAGATGAGATGCTTACTTCAAAGCACGGGCTATTCCAAGAGCAATTCTTAGACGAAGTCCCCAAGATAAAGGCATGTATGTTTCAGAATGCAAAGCATGATCCAGGGAGAGATTTCTTACATATTCATACACAAGCATGTGCTGGCCCTGTTCTACACAGTACCCATGAAGTGTAATGATGTTAGGATGCCTTAAGCGGGAAGCATTCCAAATCACCTCCAAAAACTGCTGTTCTTCATGTAGGGAGAGTGCTACTGTGCTGATGCACTTCACAGCAAAGACCTTAAGAACAACCCAAAACATGCACAGACAAAAAAGTAAAAGAATCAAACGAATAATATTGCAATGTTATCTATCATGTTTGTTATCGGATTAAGATAAAACTACAAGAGGCAATTTTGACACAATTAGTTATGAATGGGTCGAATTTAGTTATGTTTTCATATATAACAGTTCAAATGGATAAAACTGGTAAACGGGTTGGACTCGTCCATATTGTACTTTTAATCCGTAAAACCTCATAAACATTTTGTTCAGAAAAAAACATAATATTGTTGAAAAAAATATAATATGGTGAAATTTTGTGTGCTATTAGCAGCAGCAGCAACTTTTGTAATTTAACTTAATTGCCCTTCATAAATTAGGTGACGCAAACAATAACATTTTTATTTGTTATCACATTTGACATACTAGACTTTATAAAAAGATTTAAACAAATGGACAAAAAGTATATCAGGTCAACCCAACCTGACACCCCTTTCGACTTGTACTAAAAGTTTACACAATTTCTCTCCAACCCGGTTTGACTTGATACCAATCATCCATACCCACTTATTTTTCCACCTCTAGTTGTAAAACAGTGAGAGGGACATACTTGTCCATCAGGGAAATCTGCTCTGAACACAGACCCAAGAGACCCTTCTCCTAGAAAATTAGTTCGGCTAAAGCTATTTGTTGCTACTTCAAGTTCAGTCACAGTGTATAACTTTGCACCTATCGGCATTCTACTCTTCTTAGCAAAACTTCTTCTTCTATTCACTCTCACAACTTTAGTACGCACGGAAGGTATACGCCTTGGTCCAGTAGTAGGTGAGCCAATAACTGAGGTTTCCGGGCTCTCCTCAAAGGCTATAGACGAACAATCTGTAGAAGAAAATTGCACATGGTTTTAAAATAATACTAGAAAAAATGGCAACACATGTATCTTCAATAAACTTCATATAATAATACACAACCATTTGTGAATTGTGCCTCTTTGAGCTTGCCTCTGGCCATACTGATTGGAAGAGAATGCTGTGATCCTTCACTGTTGTCTGGTCTTTTAAGCTTTCTACAACACTTTGAGAACCGAATCATGAAGAAGAGAAGTAAACATGCTACCAAAAGAGACCCTCCACCAATCATAATTGCTATTTTGCCCATCTTTTTCTTATTGTGCTTCCTGAATTCAGGCAAAGGATAGTTCTTAACTGCACTTGACTCGGTTGATGGCGGAGAGGTAATGTTCTGCTGATCTGACGAATTATAAAGAGGGAAATCCCAGGGTGGACTATTTTTGTCAAACATATTACCTCCAAACCTTGGATTCCAACAAAATATAAATGAGCCATCCATAAGAAGAAGAAAACAATATAAAAGAATGACAAAAGTTTCATTATGTTAGCTTACCACAAATTGTGTATATACTGGAATTGTTTAGGAATAAGACCACTAAAATGGTTATCTTGTATGTTCCTGACATTGTATTAACATGAATTTAGCATCAGTAAAACAAACAAAAACCTGTTAAAGATATTACAAACAACTTACAGATCTGTTAGTTGAAGGCCAGCTAGAAAGATTACTGATCCTGTAAAATCATTATGCTGCAAGAACCTGCAAATTCGTTCTGATACTAAATAAAAACTGACACGAAGCGCATATGTGAAAATACAAAGTTTGAGTAGATACTGATCAATTGGAAGGAAAACTGACAGTCTTGACAGGCTTTTAAGTGTTGCAAACGAACTTGGCAAGTCGCCAATAAACTGGTTGTATGACAGGTCCCTGTGAAATCGGAGTTACTTAAGGCTAAAAGAGGACATATAATATAATACTTTTGATTTATGAGAAAAGAATTTCATATCATACATTTCTTTGAGATATGATAGGCCTGTAAATACATTCCCAACTGGCCCTGACAAAAAGTTGTGGCTCAAATTCCTGCAAGGAGAAGGATCATGAGTGCTTGATCATAGGTGTGGGAAACTGAAGGGAAGGAGTGACTTACATATGTCGAATATTTTTCATGGAAGATATTGAGTAAGGTATATATTGGCTTAAATTGTTGCATGCCAAATTTCTGCAATTACAGCGAGTTTAAGGTTGATGAAACGAGTAATTGTAATAAAAGAAATACTTGTAAAAGAGCTCCATTCTGTAAGCCAGTATCAGTAGGGTGAATTCTTACAAGTGTGTTAGATTCAAAGGCAGAGCGTATGGAATTTCACCATAAATGCTGTTGTTGCTAACATCCCTTAAAATCAGAAGCACCACATGTTAGAAAGTTGGATAATTTATACAGTAAATTGTATGACCAGAAGAACTTACAGTTGCTTCAAGTGATGGAAATTATTGAGCTGGTAACCAAGGTTTCCACTAATGTTTAGACTGTCAAGTTTACTGCAGTTTATGTTAAATAAGGTAAGTTTGACGTAATACTATACTCTTAACTAACAGTTTTTCGGGACAAAGAGTCAAATTTCCGAAATTACAAGCCCTAAAATTATCTATATATTTGAAAATCGGGATCATTTGAAGATGATTTTTTTTGGTGAAGTTGGATAATATTTGTTACACAGTTTGAATCAGATAAGAATGATTTGTTTGTAATATACAGAAAAGAACACCTGACACTTTTATATGATTGGATTAAACTAACTGGAGGAAGTAAAAATTACATTTGGATGATCGAAGAACCAGAACAGATTACTCCAGTCCATGATTCTTGACACGGATCACCACCATCCGATTTCCATCCCTGGAGTTGTGATGGATTATTAAAAGACCTATACAGATCTTGAAGAGCTTTAACTGCCCAAATACAAAGTTATCACATACAGTACTATGATTAGTAGGGATCAATTAAGATTACATAGATGCAATAGAATCATTCAAAATATTGCAAACTGTTGAAGAAAGCCAAAAAGACCATCTTCACTCAAAACTGTAGCAATGCTGAGATCTTTAATTGGGTCCTTTTCTTATTTCCAAAATACATGTAACTGTTATATATATTTGATACATCGATAATGTCACTCGAATCAGAAGAAGATTTCAAATCTTTACAGCCTTCACCATCCCCAATAATTCCCATTAGTTATAAAAGGTGCTGTGGTTCATATTCATTCGTCATTTTCACTAAATAGCATCACCCGAAGGATGAAGTTTGTAGATCAGCAAATAATGACATAAATTAGCAAAAGTGTCTGAGAACCAAGAAGAAATACCATCGGAATTATCAGTATGAAAAGAACCCTGTGGAACCAGAAAGACGAACAACGAAAATAAACTGAAGAACAAGCATCTGCAGCCACCAGTCATTGTCGAAATTAATCTCAGTTGACAAATTAGCTAAAGAATTCTTTACAGATCGCCTGAAAACACAAAAATCATGATAAATTAACTGAGGATTAACGTAAAAAAAACTAGAAAACCGTCAATTAGTCACCTGGCAATCAAATCTCCTCAGATAAACTAGCACTTGGCACAAAATTTAGATGAAGCAAAACAGAATATCCACTGTTCTAAGAGAAACATGAACGTAAGAAAATAGCATGCCTCCGTCAACATCATAAAAACAATGAATATGAAACCGATTAAAGAAACCTTTAAAGAAAGTTAGGGTTCTAGTCGAAGAAGCCTGCTCTATGCAAGAATGCCATTTAGTGAGAGAAAGTGTTAGAAGAGCAAGAGAAGTCCAATGAGAGAGTTGCAGAGAAGGAGTGGAAAGAATACGGAGTGCCACGTCAGCATAAGAACAGTTAGTTTGTTACGTTCGCGCTTCCATATTACGAACAGATCATTTATCAAACATTTTCGTACTTGGTGCTTTAAAACTTGTACACCGAGTGGGCAGGTGATTTTTACATAATTACATTACTTTTTTTATACGGTACCATATTGTATATACTTCATTTTTTTAAGAGGTAAAATTATTAAATAGTTGTCATTTTTTCTCATGTTTTATTGTGGCGCGTTTATTTTTTTTATACATGTAATCAGTCAAGTCATTAAAAACATATTAATATGCAATTTGGTTGATTATGAAATACTATAGCAGATCATCTTTTCCCCTCGTCTTCTTCACCTTAAAATCAAAATTTTAAACTCGAAATTCTCCATATATACTTGATAAAGATTAAAAATTCTTGAGTCTACGGGAATGTAATCGAGTTGTCTATAATCTAATACAAAAAAAACCGACTAAAACTAGTCTAATATAAGTCAAATACTCAAAATACTGTAAGGGTGCTTAATGGGTCATACCCGACTTTAATTAATAATTTCTTGGCCTATACTTGATGAAAAATCATGAATTTGATGTCATTTGGAAGGTAAAAAGATTACATGTTATACCTGTAAAAAGAATTATGTAAAACGAGTAAGAGTTGAGCGAAAAAAGAATTATGTAAATATGAGTTGAGCGAAAAATGAGCGAAAAATAATTATATAAAAATCCGACACTTTAATCTCGAAATTCTCCATAAATACATTATGAAATTTATAATTTTTGATCATATGGAAAGTTAATCGAGTTATCTATAAATTAGTATAAAAAGAACGGTAAAAAACGAGTTTAAAATTAATCAAATCATTAAAAAACAATTAGATAGTCTTAAATGATACATAACCGACTTAAATTAGCTATTTCTTGGGGTACACTTGATGAAAATTCATGAATTTGGTGTCATTTGAAAAATAAAATAATTATTTACAAGATTCTGCAAAAAGAATTAGGGAAAACAATAAAAATGAATCGAGAAACCTGCTGGATAAGTTGCAGATCGAATTTTGACACACTGACACGTTTTTAATGACTTGACTGACCACATGTATAAAACTTTCATTGTGGGAAATATGACAGTTATCTAATGGTTTTATCCCGTTTTTTAAAGCAATAATATATTTTATTAAAAATCTCAAGAACTTCTTATTACAAGACATAGTAAAAAGAATAAGTATATAACATTTTACACTTACAATATATAGGAAATCAAATTGCAGTAGAGCAAATATATTACGTCAGTTTATAGGAACTAACCAAATTGCTTAGTTATTCTTGTCGGATCCAACAACCAGGATATCCAAGGTGTTGATTTCTATTTTTTAATCCTTAACTTCAACTAATTGTATGACAGTGCCATCGAGACTGACTTCTCTAATGAACGACTTCTTACCTTGAATACTACTTGGTTACTATATTTTCATATTAAATACCTTGTAATTTTGACCATAGTTTCCCATACTTAAATTGAGATTATGATAACGAATCAGAACTAAGTGATGACAATTTGAAAATTCCATTCCTGACCGATTTAAGCTTCAAGCAAATAAACAACACATGATCCACCACCGTATCCACCTCGTCATCACAAAGTGGGGAGTACACATGTTATATCAATAAATATGTCTACGAACTTTGTTCTAAATAATGCTTCTCTTTGACAAGAATACTTCTCTTCCGCATTATCTCTAACTGTCTAGTTTCTTCAATCATCCTCCTGATTACAACTACCGAATAACCTCCTTAATTGTTGAGCGTCCAAATTATGTTATTTCCACGTTTAGGTCTAAGGAATAGGAATTTAACGAAGGAAAGTAACTAAAGCAGATTTATTACTAGCATTAGAAAAAAAAAACTCTTTTAACTTTATCTTTTAATGGTTCGCATCCACCCAGATATCATATCAAAAGCGAGTTGATAAACTCTTACCAACTTTTGTTCTCAAACAAGAACGTAAAGAAATATTTGAATAAGAAATTGTCTTTAAAGCACTTATGACTTGTTTTATAGGAGATGGTTTGTATACAATATTTTTTTGTCATACATAACAAAAGGAGTATGTTTGGATCACAATACCCTTGAATACGTTTTGAGAAAAATAATTGATGATTTTGTAGGGGTAAAAAAAGTCATGGTTGTTGTATGTGATAAAAAAAAGTATTATTTACAAATCATGAGTAGTCCAATCTTTTAAGGTTAGGTATTCGATTCTCAATCCATTCTAATCTATAATCTCATATTTTTTCCCTCCTGCATAAACAGAGTTTTGTCGCCTATTTGATCTAGTTTATATTTCTATATATGTGTTTGACAGAATAGTTGGTATTTGAAGGTGGATATAGTAAAATGGTAAAAGTTACAAATCTAAAGAAATGATAAAAAGGAAAAGGATTGTAACACAGCGTTTCTAGAATATATATATATTTTCCTACTTTATCTTTCTATTTCATCATCAGCTCATTCACTAATTAACATATATTATGTACTTCATTTATATATATATATATATATGATTTTATAATTGTCTTTAATCAAGTGAATAAGAAAACAAGTATGAATAATAAGAAAGTATAGATTTTCTTCGTAGTAATTTTTTTAATATAAATAAAAGACTAATTTGAATCACATGTATTAACAAGTATGAATAATAAAAAAGTATAGATTTTCTTCGTAGTAATTTTTTTAATATAAATAAAAGACTAATTTGAATCGCATGTATTAAATGTTCATAACTATAAATTTAATAAAATAAATTTAATTTATCAATATAAACAATTCCATTTATCCTTACTGGAATTCTAATTGTCATAATTGGATTGTTAGAGAAATATTATATATGCTCTTCCTAAAACTTAGAATATTATATTTATTCATCTTAATTTATAAATATCATTTATACCCTTTCTATTTTAGGTATTATATAATTATTTTAAAATTCTAATTATACCAATAAAAGACTGACCTTACTGGTCTAATTGGAACAATAATAGTTAATGCGTTATACAAGATATACAATCATATTTATTCGTATAATAATATTACGTTAACGTTGTCACGTTTGTTCTCCATCTCGTATCGACTCTTTCACCGCTAAATAGAGAGGGTTGGGGGTTTTTTCCTTAAGGTTTCCTCCATGGAGTGAAGGCGTGGTGCTTGAAATTTGGTTAAAGCCAAATAACGAGGGGTGGTTGAAAACCCCCCATCAAACAATTCGAGTCCACACTGGAGAGGCGGAAAGTGTTCCCATTTGCCGGTAAAAAAATACAATAACACTGTGTTCCAGAGTTATACGAGGAAAGAAAATAGAAGGATAGAAAATTAACGAGAGAAAAGAAAAGAAAAGAAGAGAAATGAATATGTTTTTGTCATTTGGTGTTCCCGAGTTCAAAGGAAAATGAGAGGAGATGCGAAGCTTGAAGTGTTTTTTGGTTTCCTTCCAAAATCTTCCCTACTTTAGGAGAAAAATTAGAAAAGAAAATAAGAAATAATTTTCCTTCCAAAATCTTTTCTTTTCTATCCTAAAAAACTTGGAAAGACAGCTAAATTTTTTTTTTTTTTCTAAATAATTTCTTTTCTACCTATTTTTAACTCGAGAACATAATATAAATTCGTTTTTTAAAAACCACAAAGCACCCTGCCAAACACACCGGTAATGTTCAGAGTTATTTCTCTTCGGTGCTCGTTTGTTCATACTTCGAGTTTCTTCTTTTCTAAAAGCAAGAGCAACAACGGGCTCAATATCGGTTAGGTTTCTCTACTCTTTCATATGTTGCAGCCGTTTATATGCCTAGAATCCCAGATTAACGTGTTGGTTTTCTTCTCTGAATCTCATGATCCCTTTGAAATTTTGATTGTGTTGACACGGGATAATATGAGGTTGTCGCTCTTTGCTTTACTAGAGTGCACACCAGGTGTTTGTTATTTTGCCTCGTGTGTTTTTAGAAATTAATAATGATTTCATTACCTCCATCATTATTGTTGTTTCTCCGAATCACGGATTTAATCCTTTTAGGGAAATGTTTCTCTATAAAAATGTAAATTAGGTTTGATGCAATATGTAGCTTCTGAGGCAAGTGTTTTTGCTATTGATTTTTTTTTTATTATGGTAGACACAAACTTTCTGATTTTAAAGAGCAGTCAAAGTGGAAGAAAGATTAACCTGATTATAGTGGATGATCGGTATGGATATATAAGTATGATTTATACAGAAGCTACATATACAAACTATTGATGATGAGGTTGTTTGAAAGATATAATATTTTTAGGTAATTGGTTTAAGGAATCAAGAGTGTAAAGTGAACACTATAAATTATTCAAGTACCTTATAAGTCATAGACCTGACGATTAACAAATAAGTAATTAGGTCATGTAATCTATTGTAAAAGGTATAAGCAAATACAGTGACTAAATGGAATTAAATTGAGTTGAGGAAATAAACACATACGTCTAGAACTTATGTTTACTCTCAAAAATCAACATACTAAACCAATTGAATTGAAAGCACATGTATACACCAAGTCATATGCAATAATTTAAGAGAATTTCAAATTTGGTATCTTATCTACTTTAGAACTTTGGTCAAATTAGTAAGGGGGTGTTTTGATCTGTGTTAATAAGCAATTAAGAGTGTTTGGACTCAGAATACTGGAAATACCCATAGCTTAAGCATAAAAATATTCATTCTGAATCCTCAAGACCCAGCATACATTTTAAAACACACATCAGAACACCCTAAAGCTCAGGTCTAATAAACAATCACATCTGAAGGTGCAGGGCTGGCAGCAACGCTATGACCAACCTTAATTCTTAATTCTTTATGTAGAAAACTTTGACAATACAAGCTTATTTAGGATATATTTGTCTTGGAGTTGGAGAATGTGCGTATAAACTCATATCCGAGTTTTCTAAGGCTCCTATTTCTAAATCAAATTTGCTCAAGATGCCTCAGGTGCTTTTGTTGAGGAATGTAAATAGCATATTTGTTTTCTAGAAACTACCAAGAGGAATTCTAATAGTTCCAAGGTTGTATAAATCACTTGACGGTATGCAGTTTGTTGACCACCGTCAAGTGATTAATCGGTTTCTCGGTGGGGACGTCCTCATGAAGTTATTATAAGATAAAACTAATAGTTACCTGTTTGCATTGCAACTAACCCCACATATGGCGTTTTTGTACATAAATCAACTTGCTGTAAATGAAGATGTGCTTCCATGTTCTTTCTTAACCCATTTCTCATTTGTTGTTCCAAAACATTAACAAATAATATCTGCAGCATAGCACGGAAACAAACCCTCATTATATCCAAGTGATTTAGATAGTTCTACGTCAACTTTTGACGTCTTTTTTATTCTATCACGAATGCATGTGTAGGAGTTGGCATCACATATACAAATAGGAATGACCCAATAAATCTGGTTTAATAACCCTAGAAACAGAAGACCTTGCAAAGTTCTGTAGTAATGGATGATGAAGAAGATGATTACATGGGTGATCTCACTCAGTTTCTTCCTTCCCAACCTGAAGCCTCTGCAAAACTTCCCGCCCAAAAGGTGAGACATTTGAGATATAGTAATTTTTCTGTAAATATCATGTGAAAATACTCCAAATCCCGAATTTTTCAATATGTCGCAGGTTCCTAGCATCAATATAGGTAGTACATCGACCAATTTACAATCTTCGAAGAAGAGACTGAAACCCCGAAATTGGCAAGAACAGAGAAAACTCAAGCGAGAAATCAAGCAAGTAGAAGAGGATGAACGAACACTAGCTAGTCTAGAAGCAGCCATCCCACAGTCCAATATTGGTTTCAAGATGTTGAAACAGATGGGTTACACCCCTGGGTCTGGTTTGGGTGGTTCAGGCCGGGTTGAGCCTGTCGGACTGGAAATTAGGAGGACAAGAGCTGGTATCGGACGCGAGGATCCTGTTAAGGAGAAGCTGAGGAAGGAGGAAGAATTGGTTTGGGAGAATAGGAGGAGAGAGGAGGAATTAATGGCGGATTTTGGGTGTAGGGTTAAGGAACGGTGGCGGAATAACAGGGTAGTTGTGAATTTTCACAAGGCTAAAGGGGCATTGGATCAATTGGAGAACAAAGAGGTTGTGGAGGTAGAGAAGAAAGATGACGACGATGATGAAGGAGAGGATGAAGAGGAGGTTGTGATTACAGAAGAGGTAATAGGTTACATTTATTTGAATCTTCATCTCTTTTAAATTTTTGATTGATTCCATTCAATATAAAAGCTAGCTCTATCAATTTTGATGATTTAGTTGATTCACGCTTCTGTAAATAACTAAATACTGGTTGACGCTTGCATTTGGGCTGGCTGATTATTAGAATTTTGAGTAAAAGTATGACTTTAGTGCCTTTCAATATTAGATCTTAGCTCTTGTATTTAGATCTTTTTGTTCGTTTTTGTTAATTGACTAAAGTAGCGCACATTGCAATCAAAAGTCTGTATTAGAAGAATCTAAAGAATTGACAGATTACAGACGTTTTGGTTATAAAAGTGGTTTATACTTTTTGCATTTGCCAGTTTGGTTCTTGATGATTGACACATAACAGCATGAATGCATAACTTCTTCCTTTTTTCCATCCTTAAACAACTAAATTGTTTAAAGAACTCTGAATTGAAGTTAGTAAGTTACTCAAAACATACCGAAGTCAACTTTTGTAGAATCTGTAAGCTCAGTAAACAGACTTTCTCTGTTGAGTTTATGAAATGTTGATGACCCTGTAATGCAGGATTTGCACGCCTTATTGACGAAACTGAGGGATGATTTTCACTACTGTCTCTTTTGTGGATGTCAGGTGAGTCACCATTTCATGTTTACAAGTTTAATCATATCCAAAAAGACTTGAACATCTGCATATACTCTTTGATTGCTTGCTTAATATCGGTAAAGCATCCTTATGATTCCCATCTGTTGCTTTTATTTATGTTAACTCTGTTTCCAGTACGAATCTATGGAGGCACTATTGGTTAACTGTCCTGGCATAAATGAAGATGATCACTAGAAGTTAAACATTATCTTCATGTTCATGGTAACAGAATGACTTCTACAGATGATGGAAGACTTTACGTGCAGGTATATAATGTACAACAAGTTCAAGCTATAATGTTCTGTTAATTTCATTGAAGACTTCGATATATAGTTTGTGAAAATGTGAAACAGAATGAATGAAAAGTCAAGTACACCACATGCATTGGGTCAAGATGATGTTTGTCTCACTGGTTGAAGCCCGTTGGAATATTTATCAGATCCATTTAGTCTTTTGTTTGATCTCTGATGTAAGAATTCATTTGAAATACTAATTTGCAAGGAGAAACCTGTGTAAATCTTTGTAGTTGTGAACCTTGTTAAGGATGTCCTAATCTTTCTTGTTTTGTCATAATAGCTTTAAAAAATAGGGAAAAGGATGTGTCGAGTTTCCACACTCACAAACGAGTAATGATAAATGACTAACATACCCTTTATTTAAAATATTTGTGAGTATAAGAACATAAGATATGTGGTGCTAGAATTATATATCATATCACTTAAAAGATATTCATATTATTCCTTCTATAATATCAATGATACCATTTAAAGTTAAATCTAGAGTAAATTACACGTTTAGTTCTTTATATATACTTAGGGTGTGTTCGGTAATAGGCTTATGGGAGATTATAGGGGCTTGAGATTCTAGTTTTCATAATCCTTAGCCCTCTAGCCACGTTCGGGTGTTAAAATCTTGAGGAAATTATTAAAAACATAAACCGTTCTCAAAATAAAAGTTTTTTCAAGTAGCTTATGGCTTGGGTTTGAGATTATTAATTAATAAGCTCTAGCCTCAGCTTTAGGCCCATCTAGTTTCGTCAAAGAGACCCTTACTATGACATTTTGATCTTTTACAAAGAGTTTTAAAAAAATTGTTGCATGAATAGTCCGGCTAACCAGGTGTTTAGCTCTATCGTTAGTTACCTTCATCTGCTTTTTACATGAGAGTATAATGGTCTTTTCAGACATTTAAGAACAACAATGTAACTTACTTGACTTTAATTAACCATCAACACCATATACACACTCATCACCTTCTTGTAATCTAATCACATTAAATTATGTTCTTGAGAATGTTTATTTGATCATACGTAAACCAATAACTTTATTCTCTGGTTAACAATGATCACACATTTACATTCACTACTTAACACTAATCACACTAAAATGTGTTGCTGATACTTCCATTTCATTGATACAACATACTAATCAACAATATGATAGCATAAATTGTCAAATGTATAAACTTGATTGAAACCTAGAATGTTTAGTTTTCAAACTTGAATTCATCGATTACAAAAACCTATATCTCGTAAACATAAAAATAAAATGTATAAAGACATATGAATGTGAAAACCGAATAGTCAAAATAAATACTACATTTAATAAAATAAAGTTATTTGCATGTAATGGATTATGATAATTTATAAATAATAAATAAATATTATTTGACTTTAAAACAACTACATTTAATAGGAAAAAAATAAAAAGTAACACTAAATTCTACACTAAAGGAGAGAAGATTAATAGTCACATTTATGAACAAATCTATCAAACCAGTTTGATGTAGCAGAAGTTGTTTTGTTTTTATCTGTAGAGCAAAAGATTGAATTACATATGTAGGGCACTCAAATTCCAACTTATATCCGGTTCGATGTCTGATCCGTTTTTCAAAACATTTCATTTGTTTCTAAAATTATTACATTTGGTCTTTATACTATAAATTAAGTGTCGTCTATAACAACACATAACAAACAAAGTATGATAATTCCACTTTAGCTTAACCTAAACACCTTATCGATAAGTAAACTCAATCAAAGTGTAACACCCAAGGTCCGAAAGTTTCGTTATGAATTGTTTTAAATTAAATATTAAGTGTTTATGTGTTTGGTTAATTGCCTTTATGTGTTATGTGTTTATGAGATAAAGTTGGAGGGTTAGTTTTGTAATTTTTAGAAAGTTAAAGAAGTCTAGGGGCTATTTTGTTATTTCCCCAAAGTTAGAGATGTATATGAGTCTTCCTTGACTCATTTGTAGTCAAAGATCAGAAGCAAAACACATTCACGTACACACACTTACATCTCCTGTTCTTGGTTGATTTCGATTTCTAAAGTGAAGTTCAGATATTCAGAATCGATACTTTAGTGATTCAGAAGCAAGAGGTAAGAGTTTTCTTGGTTTAATTGAGCTTTTAGGTCAAGAAAATGGTTTATGGGTTGAATCTGTAACACCGCAAAAATACAAGCCATATATTTTTTTTTTTAATCACAGCGGAAGTAATACGTTATAAAACTAAAAAGGAAATAACATTAAAAGTTAAAACCAACACTGTACAAACATACAGTACTTCCTTTAGTGTTACAAAACATTTCATAAAGTATGGCTCATCATTCTAAAACCCAAAATATCAGAGCTACGGTCAAACTTTCCCTGTACACAAAAGCTGCAACCTACCGTGCTCACAAAACCTGAAACAGAGAGTTAGGGTGGGGAATTAGCACAAAGCTAAATGAATGAAAATCAAGCCACAAGCAATTAAAGCAGAATCACAACGATCACAAGAACAGTTTATCTCAAATATCAAAGGACCGGCGGCTCTGCCGAGCCTACGACCAATGCTGGCCATAGCAATTATCTACCGATAGCCATCTGCTAACTGGCACAGTTAAACCCCCTCTGCTACAACAAATGCAACAGAGGATCTAAAACTGCCTAACCAGAAGCAACTGACCCAGCCCAAAACCACGCTTAGCTGACCTCTGTCACAAACATCACGAGCACAATTTCATGCCTTGATACTCATATCTTGGACACAATTTCAATAATCATCACATAACCAGTCAACTAATCACATCAGACTAAACAGTCTATCGCATGATTAATCGTATAAAATTCAAGTAACCATAACAGTTACAACTAAAACCACTAGTGAATTAAAGTCCACTCACCTGTGTTCTCCAACACCACACTCAGTATTCTAATTTCACTGAGCCTTCTCGTTTCCTGAAACACATCATAACTTAGTCAGTAATTGGGATTACATTCCAATTTACAAAAGCGACAACTCTCATTGGCTACAAGCAATAAAATCACAGAATTAACGTCTGAATCACTACGCACGAAATGATCACACTTCGCACGAAATGATCACACTTCGCACGTATTGAACTTTCAAACTCACGAAGTGGCTAACCCACTTCGCACGCAATGGGCACTGGTACGCACGAAATGAACCTCACTTCGTGCGACCAAAACTCATCGACTTCATCTTCTTAAATGAGCACTACGCACGTAATGGAGTCACTACGCACGTAGTGGACTCCACTTCGCACGGCCAACATACAACATTCAAGAACTTCCTAATCAAAACTCGATATAAACAACACAACATCACCTCTTGCTCGAAATCCAAACGTTAACCCTCGCTTTAGAACTCGAAAACAGAATTACAGACTCAAGTTGTGAATGTGTTTGTTAAAGGTTCTTTTCTCTCTTCTCTTATGCAGCCAAAACCAAAACAAAAACAAACATATACAAATGTTATATATATAGGTCAAGACTGAAAATATTACACTACACAGTGCAAATACTGATATCTGAGATACAGAAACCTAAATAAAGCGGTCCTACTCAAGTCATCAACAAGCAACGAGGTATAATTCGGGACCCTAGTATAAAAACGAATCATATGCTACCAATAACATATAAAAAATATTAAACTAATATTTTTACCTCTTATCCCGCGGTCCAATTTAAATACCAAGTAAGCATCAAATAAATATATAAATAAATAGCAGATAATTATAAACAATCAAATATACTAATATAAACAATTAAATAACTTACTACCGCCACGAAACAACCAGGCCTTAAACGCGGGTGTTACAGAATCCATAGTTGTATCTTGGTTTTTTGTGTTTTAGTGATGTTTTGAATCAAGTTTTATGTTAGAAAGTTAGTAGTAATGATATAGGACTCTTTTGTATGATTGAATTTGAGTTTGTTCATGATTTGGGTGAAAAAGTGTTGAAGTCAGCTGTTGTTTACGAACAGAGCAAGATGTCTACTGTAACAACTGTTCCTACGGCCGTAGGGAGATGTTTTAGAGTTGTTGGTGATTTTGACTCCTGCGGCCGTAGGAAAGGGCTCCTGCGGGCGTAGGACAGTGTTTTCATGAATTACCGTCTAAGGACGAAGGAAATGAGCCTACGGGCGTAGTGCACATAGCCTACGACCGTAGGAGGTGTAGTGTACCCTCTATGGGCGTATGGGTGAATCCCTGCGGCCGTAGTGAGGGATACTCCTGCTGGCGTAAGGCTTTTCCTCTGCGGCCGTAGGAGGTAGATTTTAGCAGAACTTTTGTTAGTCAATTAGAATCAGCGCAGTAGTGTCTAGAAGTTAATACTTCACTTGTTTATTGCTTGTAGGCAGTAAAAGATTGAAGCTTTTGTGATAGGAGTGTAGTTATTAACTGCTGCTAAGGTGAGTGTACTTACCTTTAATCAGATTAACATACATGTGTATATTAAATGCATGATCTGTGATTGATTATGTGATCATATTATATTGTGGACATAAATAGGGTATATTGAGATCCTTATACCTAAGTAAGTGTCAGGGGTTACTTATACTTTGTATAGTACACTCTGGAACCAGTTAACAGATTTGGAATAGATTTGCAGATTTCAAGTTTGGATGTGAGACATCCAAAAGAGAATTCGTTCTCATGCTTTGTTTTTTTTATTCAGTAGTATACTCACTAAGCGTTAACTTATTTTCAGTGTTTTCTGCATGCAGGCGCGTCAGGTTCTGGTAAAGGGAAGGCCCCAGCGGCTCTTTAGGCTGGATAGCTCTTGGTTTATGTATTAGAAACGTTTTTAAAACACTATTTTTGTTAAACAATTTAGCACCAATGTAAATAGTAACAGTCTTTTGTGGAATTTCGATCTTTTTGGGTGCTAAGAGTTATACTAAGATGTTTAATAGCTTTTTAAGAAAAGTGATGTTACACCAAGTTATCAATTTCCTATCCTTCAATTCTACAACTGAATTAGATACACGTGATACATTAAATGGTTAACAAATGTTAAAATATTAAAAAGAGATATAAGATATTTATAAAATGTCAAAAATGAGAATTTAAAATAATTACGATAGATGTATTCAACACTTATACTAGAAGTGAAACGTTCGAGCAAGTGGGAGGACAAATGTGACGGTGGAAACATAGTATCTAGAGACGAAAATACGTGATTGTATTTTTATACAACCGGAAATGATTCTTCCTTGAAAGAAATTGGTTCTGCCACATATGGTACAACACTCTTAAAGTTAATATACAAGTTAGATAATCATTTCATGTTTCGTGAATAAATCAATTTCATCGTAAATTAATCACCTTGCTTTTACAACTACTTAGTTGCATTTACATATAAGGATTTACATATACCAATTTAGTAGCTTTCTCCTGTAATTATTGTACTTTTCTTTTAGAGTTAATAGAGAAGAAAACACTTTTAAGCTCTTGTGCCATTTTAAATCCGTCTTTATCTTGAAAGATTGATAATCTTAAATAGGTCGTACCACTGCATGATTAAATCCTAATAGAGTACGTGAGTATTTCTTTTTAGAATTTACATCATGGTCATTGACACGTCTATTACATACCCTTTCAATGTACGACAAAGATTTTGGTAGCTCTAAAAATAGGTATATACTATATAGCAAGAGCATGTTTCCTAGAGAAAAATGAGCATATAGAGAAGGACATAAGAAATAATTTTTTATTTGATTAGAAGTGTGAGAATTACAAAGAGAGAAAAGAACTAATTCCCTTTCAATATTTGTCGTGTGAAAGCTTCATCTTCAGCACTTGTGTATAAGGATACAAGATCCAGAAGTTTTGCTGTAGTGGTCGATGACTCTAGTGAAGAGAAAGAGGAAGAAGATAGTTCTGAGGAAGAAGAACAAATTGATGAAGAGGGAGTAGCTTGGAGAACATGGACAACATCGAAGTTGTTGTTGAGCAGACTACCATGTTGGTAAATAAGTTCAAACCTTTCTTAAAAGGAAATCGGGGTCAAGAAGTTTGGGAAAATACCTTTTAGGGACAACAAGTATAAGTCCAAGTCCTTTGATGCTTCCAAATGTGAATGCTATTCTTGTGGCGAGACTGGTTACTTTGCCAGTTAGTGTAAGTCCAAAGGTAGCTCTAGCTTCAAGGGTTTCCCCACACAAGACAACAAGGTGGATATGGAGAGAGTTTGAAATTTCAAGACTGAATCCACATCCCCGTCCCTGACCGGTATTGGGGAACACCGCGGGGAATCGGAGATTTTTCTTCGTCTACAAAATCAGTTTTTATCAATATATACATGAGAATTTTCATACAAAACTATAATTAATTGAGTATTATCAGAACTTCATTTGGGTTCGAATCCTATTGAGAGGTCCACTAGAGATCAGAAATTGTTGAAGAAACAACAAAATCTTTCTTTTCTCAGGCGATCAAAAAATAAAGAAATGGTTAATCTATTCAAGATAATTATGTATTTACAAAATACCGTCTCAATTCATCCTATTAATAGTTACTTAAGATATATAATGTTCTTCATAAAAGTTAATATATTTACTAATTCGTTATGTAATACACATAACGTTATTAATCAAATAGATGAAATATCTAACATATATGTCAATGAAAGATACTTATAATTTCGGGGACTTCCCAGTCACATCGGGATTGGCGATCAGGTTCCCTATTGAATACGAATTTTTTTGCCATCTTTAACGAGGAAATGAAATCCTTTCACTCCAAATCATCCCAAATTTGGAAGGATAGATTTTGAATCAAATTAAGGCTAAACTCGCTCTCCAAAATCCAAATCCCTGTATTTTTTTACTTTTATTCCTTAAATAAAACTTAAAAAACACCTTTTAAAAAAGTTTTCTTCTAAATCATATTTCTTCGTTCATACAAAATCTCAAGAACAAGGCGCTATGTACAATTAACTTGATAGGGACCGATGTAATATATTCAATAAACCTGAAGGGTGGCAAATGCTATTCACTAAAAAATCGGAACCCCGGCGACAAACAAAATGCAATTCGAAAACAATTTCATGTCCGCCTTCTCATTTCCGTAGTAAGCAACATCCTCTCGTCCCTCTATATAAACCCCATTACTTCTTTCAATTGCTTCTCGTTTCCAAGCAAAATCTGTCTCACTCCTCCCAATTCTTTACAATTTGATGCAAAATGTTACGCCAGTTCTTCACATTCTGTGAATTTCATTGAAGTGCTATAATCTTTTGTTTCGATTGGACTCACTTCGTACCCAGGAGCAAATACGTATCATTTTTCTCTGGTTTCTAGGGTTCCTTTGCCACCTCGAAGAAGATCAGGCCTCTACGATTTGATTCTTGCAGCGGTGAGTTAATTGTTGTTTCCTTTCATTTGGTGTGTTTTTATTTTATCTTGCAGATTGTTTAGGGTTTCAATGAAACAATTAGTATGCGAAGGCTGTTATTGAGTTTTTCTTTATAAGCTCTGAGTTGTAGCGTACCTTAAATTCGAATGTCGAGGCTTGGAATTTACAGCTGAGCCATGTCTATGCACCAACAACACATAATTCCCTTTTAAGTGTTTTGCTGATTTTCTTGTTTTCCCTTTTAAGTGTTTTGGGTTTGTAACTAGGGCTTCAGGTTAGAAGAACGCTCACTGCTCTCCGACTAATATTATCAGTAAGTTACAATTGTGTTTCCATCCTATTGCCAAGATGCGATGACATACGTGTTAGCTGAATTCCCTGGTAGTATATTACCCAATATTGCACAACGAGCTTGATTGCTTAGCATGCTTGTATTAATCCTCTTGAAATTACCTACTCAATCATTTCAATTATTTTTATATTCCTCAATGTTGCTCATAGCTTGACTGGTAAGGTAATTAGTTGTTGGGGCCATCGTACATGTTATGTATTTCCAATTGTTTTTTATGTATCAACTAGTTTTTAAAGGATACAGTGAATGACATACGCTGGTTTTGTCATTTGCTCGAGTAGTGTGTCCATTATTACCATTGCTTTCTTTTTCCTATAGTTAGGGGCAGATGGTATTTCTAAAACTGATGCAACACTCATCAGCTCAGAAGGAGATTCATATTCTATTTAGAAGTTGTGTGCAAGTGGCATGTGATTTTTTATGTGGTGACTCCAACTTATCAGGTTCACTTAATTCAAAAGTAAAATAGGCCCGAACCATGATAATTTGGAGAAGTGCATGTTTGATTTTGTCTGCTGTTGTGTTTACTTGCCTTAATGAAATAACACAATGTATCATGCATACATGGAATAGTGTGTCTTATACATAACCTTAGCTCCAGTGGTTATGAAAATAATTATGTTATTATAAATTAGGAGGTTTTTGGATTATGTTATTATGTGACGTGACTTTGGTTTAAAGTCATATGTCTTTTTCACTTCACTTTTCCCTTCGCTCTCTGGGATTCAGGTATTCAACATAACAATATAACATGGAGAGTGAAATCTAGCACTATATATGGTGAATTTTTTTCCCACATCACTAAAACTTAAGCCCCATTAATTTATACATCATATGACAAAACCACTGGAATGCTGCATCTGTTTAATATTGGCAAGAGTTAATATTCATGTCAACGTTGTCTTCTAGTTTGGAATTGTGACAGCTAGAATTCGAAGGGTGGTATTAAAAACTAAAATAAGTGATTCACGATAAGGAATATAATTTGTGTAACAAGAAGGCATTACGGTTATAAGCGGTTCGGTCTTTTGTAATCAAAAGAAAGATGGGGCCTCTAGAGTTTTTTCGATAAAAAATGAGAAGTATTAATCTTGCTCTGTAAAATATAACCATTGATATATGTGTGTTTTGAATACGTAAACGGTGTATCTTCTAAGACCAATAAAAAAGCAAGTGTATATAACTATTTCGGTGTTTGCAGCATGATTCTAGATTTATGAATTCTAAACATTAAATTGAGAATTTCAAACCAGTGAGGTAAGAGAAAAACGAGCTTAAGAAGTGTATAAATTTAAAGTTTTTTATAATTTATAATTTAAAAATATACATTAAAGATACCATTATATAAAAGATGATAAAATATAACATATTAGCAATAAATGAAAAAATATGAGCTTCTCAGTTTGGTTAAATCGGTCAACCAACCAATGATAACCATAACCGAACCACATAAGTTGGTTACAAAGAAAAACCATAACCACCTCTTTGGTTTTTCAAACGGTTTAGTTATTTCGGTAATTTTGGTTATGGTTTAGTTATTTAGTTTTCTTGTTCACGCTTATTTGAGAAGCAAGAGTGATAGATGAAAAATACGTGGGAAGAGAAATAGACATTATATGGGGTTTGATTGTATAATATGGAGGGTCCCTTGTTGTCCAAACAAGAAATAGTAACACAATGTGAAAGGACAATTTATCTACTAACACTCCTTAAGTTGGATGATGAACTTTAATCATGCCCATGCTTGTCAAATGTAAAGTGAACGGGTCTTCTATAAATAACTTTTTCCAAGTGTAGTTGTCTTGGATAAATCTTGAAGCAGTTGTTCCCTATATTAACATGGCTATTACTTTTATCACGGTGAATAGCCAAGTAGCCAACTGTGATAATCCAGCTTTTAGATCATTGTTGAAAATATATGCATGAGAATGATAGGTATTTTGTTTACCTAGATTGGAGTGGAAGTTTGTTATTTGTCTTAGGTTGACTATGACGAGTTCCTCTTGATAAAGATGGCTGATCAATCAAGGTTGTCTGATCATGGTTTGTACTTTGTATACTTGCCTTGGTGGGATTGACATCTTACTAAGCAAAATGGGAGTTCTGAGGTTGTATTATCGTGTAGTGTGGTAGTGTCCATACCGTGCAAACTTGACCAAAGCATTGGAAATAGGTTTGTCAGGTACAATTTTTGTGTTATGGTTTGATATGGTTGATAACTTAGTAAGGAAGGGGCTGATATGGGCATACTAAAGGGCTCATGTTGAAATAAAAAAGGGTCCAAATGGGCCGTTTAAGGAGTTGGTTAAAAAAACCGCACAAGGTGTTAGAACAGACGATGGTTTATCTTAGACCACCGCTGTTGTTGTGAGCACTCACCAACCCACCATCTACCGGTTATGGTTCCAACAACCGTTAGCCAACACTACATTGCTATCGTGGTCAGCACCCATGCACCACTACCTACCATCTCTATACCTATTGTTTTAGGCTACTGACAACCAGCGGCCGTTAGTAGACCACCTATCATCTCCAACTGCCATTGCCAGCTTGCCACCACCACACATATGCTGGCATCATGACATTGACATGGATATGGACGCCAACACGGCCATGACCAACCACTATCACCACCACTGAACATCGGAAGGAAAAAGAGGTAAAATAGAAATGACAAAACCATAGGCTGTATGCCTGTATGATGGACATCGTAAGAATGAACCTCATAGAAAGGGCTAGGGGAAAAATCAGGTGAATAGAAGATGGAGTAAAGGATGTGGTAGATTGAAGCAAATATAACATAATTTGTACAATTTTGCTTCAGTTTTTAAAATAAAAACTAGGTGGTGAAAAGAGCTAATTTCCTAACAAGTTATGCAACCCATTTCCATGCGTTACGCAACACATCTGTTTGCCGCCTGTGGTGGGGGCATAACATTCTTTAACTAATACAAATGTGATTTTTCTCTGGTATCATGTGGAAATAGGGGATGAGGATGATGTAATGGTTTGGTTTCAAAATTGAAAATCGCTAGTAACTGATGTCCCACACAATTTACAGAAAAAGCTCCCTGATACGGTCACAAGATCATCATTTAATCATCATAATATCATCTATATCATTGATTGAATGTCGTCCATAACATGAAACTGTTGCCAGTTGATACAATCCAAGGGTGTTCGTTCCAGAACTAATGTTGAGATGAACTGTCACACACGATTACTTTGATTTTTGATTTTATGGCGTGGCTCAAGATAGATTGGCATGTTTTTTTGCATTAAGTATTATGGATGACTGTGTTTTTGTGATTCCTCTTGGTTCAATTGCCCTAGGATATTATTGTATCTTATACATACATTTGTACTGTCTTTTCATAGTGAAAATTTTGTGTTGCAATCTCCTTGTGTTTTCTTGCATCCTTTTTTCTCCTACATATCTGAAATTGAGAAACTAGTTATACTGGGAACAATGAAAAAACAAAAAAAGATATCTCGGTAACGAAAACTATAGGGGGCTGTATTAGCGAGATTCTTATGACAAATTTAATCAGGGCTCTTTATATTGAACTGTTAGTACTATCATATAAGATTATTTTATTTACTAAATTAAACTTCCATCAACACAGTTATATAGGGTTTGTGGATCAGGTCACTTCAAAAATGATGCAACAGGAGATGGAGTCTCAGATTCATTATCTTGAGCAAGTAGCTTACAGTTCAGTGCTTCGAGCTTTTAAAGCGCAGTCTGATGCCCTTTCATGGGTATGATTTACACCTTTTTTTTACAAATCTTTATCCTGGATGTTAATCTGTTTTCCGCGTAGTAATCTCTTAAATGCTTTGTCATATACATATACATCAGGAGAAGGAGGGATTAATAACAGAACTTAGGAAAGAGTTGAGAGTTTCTGACGACGAGCATCGAGAACTACTCTCCAAGGTAAATACTGATGACATCATTATACGGATCAGGGAGTGGAGGACCTCAGGGGGGACCAGGAATGCAATGCTCAACATTCCGCAATCTATCCATGACCCAATATCACTGAGTCCAACTGTTTCAGCATCTAGGAAGAGGCAAAAGACAGCCATGCCCCTGTCTTTACCCACTCAGTCTTTTCCTGGCTTGGGAGGTGGAATCCAGACCCCTAAACCAGTGAGTTCCATTTTAAGAATTCAGATTTGAATGTGTGATATTGGTACTTAAGTATTGGTTTTGTAAACTTGATTGATGGGTGATCTTGAATCTCAATGAAGTCCCCAAGGTACCCCTTAATGGGGCGAACTCCAAGGGGAATGCTTTCAAATCATGGCTCTTCTGCTGTTGCTTTGGCAAATGAAGCAGCCGATGTGGGTGCGGGTGCAAGGGATCATTTAATTGGGAGGAAACTAAGAACAAGATGGCCTGATGACAATAACTTCTATGAGGCTGTCATAGTTGACTACAATCCTGTACAGGTATGTTTTAAATTCTTGATGCTTTTTTTTTGGGTGACTCTGAAAGTGAAAGGTTGTATTATAATAGGGAAGGCTATAGTAGATGCACACAATCTGAAAATATATGTTTTGGCCAACATGGACTTATTTTGCAAATCACTTGCTATAACTTCCTAATAAGTTCTATATTATCTTCAATCTTTCAGTGATTGTTTTATGGATTTAATATTACCTCTGTAAACTGATGCAAGTGAATCTACTGCTGTACAGTCCAATAACTTTCAACTTTTCTTTACTGAGTTATTGAAATTCTGAAAGTTCTTTTCTTTTTTAATTTAGTTGGGTGAAAGTAACTGTCCATGTGAATTTTGACTTCCCTGTAGATGTATAACAGTTTTTCAATGCACTTGTATCTCTTAATAAAAACCTTCACTACTAGAGGTACTTGTTGCATATGTGATGAGTGCTGGTTTTGAAATTTTGCAAAAAATACGAACCTTGAAAATCTTCTACGGACTACTATTATTGATTTTTTTATTTGGATTCAGCTCCATTCCTTCTCTGTGATTTCATTGTGTCCAACCTGGTGCTTAGGCATTGTTCTATTTTGAATTTGTGGTTAATTGATCAATTGGAACATCATGAAGTATGCCGGAGAAGGGAAACATACATATTAATCAATATAACCTTTTTAATCCTTTAAAATTTGTGCCTATCTTTGAGGAATGCTGGAAGGGCATGGGGTTTTGTATGAATGTGGTTTTCAATATCTGTGATAGCGCAAGCTTTCATGTACTTTTAAATTTTCTGTGAATCTGCCGAGGTTTTTCTTTAAATCAATCTTCATTGACGGTCTGTCTTGTTTTGGTGATTTTAACTTAATTTCTTCTCTTTGATTTCAGATATTAAAATCTAGTATACCTTGTTATTTATATTGCCATGATTAGGGCCTAAGGAACAAACTTATGTTATTCATAACTATGTTGAGTGGAAGAAATTTTATTTCCATCTAAGTTGCAGACATTCATTTATGGCTGGGCTTGTATTTTAAATATGTAAAGAAAATAAACCATTTATCTTATTTGGTTGAGATCTCTATTCTTAGAAGTACAGATGGTACATACTCACTTCATGCAAATCTAGCATCCGTAATTGTTAATTAATTCAATTTTTGGTAGGGACGGCATGCTTTGCTTTATAATAAGAATACACCACAGGAAAGCTTTGAGTGGGTTAGTCTCAAAGAGGTAAATCGTCAACTGAAGTCTTCAATGTTGCTTACTTCTTTGTGGTTACTTGTATAATGGTTTATTTTTTATCTTCAAACTAGTGTAAGCTTGTGGTAATGAATTAGTATTTAAACCTTAAAAATGTTATGGTTGTTCATGGAAATCATATGATGAACCAACCAATGTGAGACACAATAACCTATCTATGAATCTCAATTTGGAACTATGTTCAGTTTTTCCCCAAATGTATTCTTTTAAATATATGTTTTGAAAGTATTTGTCCGACCATGAAATGGATACCTAGTGATTCAAGCATATTAGATTTTATAGAGACTTTTGTTAACCTTCTTTTAGTTGGTTAATGGAAATCCTGAATGCCCCTATTTTGATGATATTTAATGTGGAAAAAATCACAATTCTCCATATCAGATCCCTCCTGAGGATATCCAATGGATTGGGGAGGATCCAAGATACCATCAAGTTGTTAGTCATGGTGGATTTAACAGTGAAGTTAGCTATGGAGTTGGAAGGGGTAGAGGGAACCCAAAGGAACAATCACGAAAAGGACACCCACCCTTGCAGAATGGTGATATTAAAACTTCAGATGAAATAGAGATACTTCACACTGACACTCTTATTAAGGAGGTATCACTAATCTTCATCTTGAATTATGTTGTATATATATTTTCTCTGCCACTGTTCCACCTGTACAAAACAATTAGTATCCTTTGATCCGAACCTTAAATCTCAGGTGGAAAAGGTGTTTGATGCTACTCATCCTGATCTGCTTGAAATAGAAAAGGCAAAGAAAATGCTCAAGGTATTGCATGTAAACCAAGCAATAAAATGATCTAACTTTATTCTCCACTATTTTTATTGTTAATTTTTTGTTTGGTGGGTGAATTAGGAACATGAACGAGCACTGATTGATGTCATTGCAAAGCTTGCTGATGCATCTGACAGTGATAGTGGTAATGATCATGTTGACTTCATGGCTCTATATATATGTATTATATATTTTTTATGCATATGTAGATATTTAGAGGCTTTTATGACTCTTTTCAAGTTAGACATGAAGAACTTAACACATGAAAAGACCAAAGGCGTTGTGCCAATGATGAGCTTGGCCTTCTTTTGGGATGAAGGCATGTTGCTCATGCATTAGTTTAAAGATATGGGTTGGGTGCGTGATACAAACACTTGCTGGTGGTGGGACATTCACATTGGTGAAAATGTGTGAAATACTTTTAGTTTGGTGTGTTTATTGATAAAAATAATAGATAGTATAATAGTATAATTGGTAAAAAAGTAAAACTTAAAATAATAGATAGTCGAGTATTTTTTTACAGATCTGTGCCGATGTGCGTTTCATTTTCTTTCAGTTTTTACAGTCATCTCACAGTCTCACACATACCTTAACTCCTAAGCTTTTATTAAAGTGGGACTTGAGCTCTCAATCTTACTACACCATCAGCATTGGGTTACCAGGTGTCAATTTTCATAAGATATATATTGCTGTGCTAAAGAAGTGTGAAATATTTGTTATTTAAAAGAATGAAGAACGTGATTTAGTTTTAATGGCTTGGGGTTAGGGTAGTAAACCTTCTCTGAAAGTATATGATGGCCTGTGATTTATTCTATTTGTTGGACATTGTGGTCCTGTACCTAATGTGCTAATGTTTCTCAACATCAATAGTTTCTCTCTCTCTCTCTCACTCTCTCTCACACACACACACATACACACACACACACACACACACTCTCTCTCCACACACGCATACGCACAAAGGATATATTGCTGTTAGTTACAAACACTAGTAAAATTCAACCATATTGCTACTAGTAAGTCCTTGGCTAATTCGTAAGGTTGGTTAGAATGAGGTGAAAATAGATGATTCTGTAAATTACATGTTGGGTTTTTGTATTCATGGTTGATGAATCAGGTGGAGAAGAACGATTCATGCGTGGGCAAGCAATGGATGGACCCAGGAGCATTCTACAGTATGGAAGATCGGTAGATGGAACAGGAATGGTGAGAACAGCAGGAACTGAGAATCAGCCAGAGGAATATGTCGATATCATCTAGTTCTATATATGCTTGTAGTGCAGCTGAATGAAACCCCCTTTCCAACCTGTAAAGCTCTCTTCTAACTTAAAAAAAGAAAAGAAAAAGTATTCAGAAATTAGAGTTTTAGGTTCGGTGCGGGATTTTGTTTGTTGGAGACATCTCTTCTTGTGTATAGACGGATGGTACTGTAGAAGTAGAATATGCACATACTAACATCACGTAAAACTGTTATTGTTGTAGGTCTCATTGTCATGCTAGCTAGCTTTCTATGTCTACAATAGGAATTGGAAGCACATAATAATATTTGCCATTCCAGTTACTTTTTGAGCATTTCAGAAAATTAGACCATCAATCAGTCTCCATTATGTGTTGAAATGGATATCTGTCTGTAAATGCTTTTTTTGTTTCTGAAATAACTGCACATGAACTAAAGGCTTTATATTGAGTGTTTAACTGTTTATTGATAATAATATGCTTGGTTATTTCATTACCTTATTCATTGTGTGGATAATGTTCGAATTCATTACCTATAAAATAACGTCTACGACTCTGCGTTTCATTGATCAAGTGGTGTCGTTTCATGCATTGGTGGTGTGGTATGACAAGCCATGGCTCTAGTCGAAGTTAAATTTCCTTTACGTTTATTTCAAATAAACAAATAAAATAAAAATACAAGTTTTCTTAAAACTGGAATCGACAATAAACTGGAGGTTTACCACATTAAAATACAAGTCCAACAAAGCATTGTTGTCGATTGCAAAATCCAAAAGACCCCTAACATGAACTTACAACAACTCACTTTCTCCTGAGGTACTTTTGTTTAAAACTCGGCAACTTGTGTGCGATCAAAATAGCAACCCGAAGAACCTCCTTGAGGTAAAAGAGCCAACATAACTGAGCCTTGTGCTCCCTCTTCTAATGTCATTGTACCCGTGTGCCAATTCAAATCAGTGTCAACGTATCCAGGATGTACACAGTTGATGCACATATTCGGATACGTCTTTGCAAGAACTCTAGTGTAAGCGTTCAACATGACCTTGGACACACTGTAAGCCGGTAACATCTTCGACCACCCGTTGACTTCAAGTTCATCGTTCCTCAAATCATTCAAAAACTTCTCAACAAACCCATCGATCTTTTCTTCATTTAAAGACTCTAGATCCCCAAGTTCCTTTCTGATTTTTTCATTCGGAAGCCTCTACATAAGAATCATACAATACAAGATGACATTGTACGTATACCATGGGGAACAATCAAAATTGCGTTATAACATATAGACTTACCCATAGTTCACCTCGAAGGGAAGAGACGTTTACAATCCTAGCACCAGAAGTCGAACATTGTAGGAGCGGAAGGAGTGCTCGAGTTAAGTTCTTGACACCAAAGTAGTTTGTGTCAAGGCATTCTTTTGCCTTTTCATTAGTTGTTTTAATCACCCCTTGGACCATATTTGTGGCCTTGCCTGAGAGCTAGAAACGAAATGGAACTTTATCATGTTATATATGAACATAATATAATACATATACGGCTTTACTTACCCATGATGCTGGGTCTATATTTAGAGCCCTTAGACCATCTTCATCAACTACAACTCCAGAAGCTCCAGCATTATTCACCTTTTGTAGTTTATATCAAACAATAAAAAAAAGGTTTATAAAGAGCAAATTTTTTCATCAAGATCCTAATAGAACTCATAAAAGTGTTAGCTTTACCAAGATATCAAGCTTTCCGAACTGGGTTTGTATGAAATTGGCCAAAGCTTGTATGCTTTGAGGGTCTTGTACATCAAGCTGATGGAATAGTACATTTGATAAACCAAGTCCATGGAGTGACGACATGGCCTCTGTACCCCTCTTTTCATTTCTGGCTGTCAACAACACTATCACGCCTGAAGCAGCCAGCTGCTTCACTGTTTCAAAACCAATACCCTTGTTTGCTCCAGTCACAACTGCATACCTAAAAACATAATATAATATTTAGCAAAATGTTTTTCAAAAGCAGCTTGATGATGTTACTAAAACCTTACCTTTCTGTGGATTGTTTCTCGTTCATCATAGTTGCTGCTGCCCTTTGATTTCTCTTCACGATATTCCTAGATATGTTACACCTACTACAAGGAGATGAAGAACATAAGTCACAAGTTGTTCAAAAAGCTAGAAATTTTTTATTGATTTATTTTTGTCATTTTAAGAGAACTAGCCCACATGCCTCTGTCTTCTACTACTACGGCTGATACCCACAAAATAGCAATTAGCATATGCCTAAATAAAATTTGTCTTATTATCTTATACGTCCCTAATACACTGCTTAGGTAGGATTGAATATAGTTGTTTGTTGTTATAGTGTATATTCAGGTTAAAGAAAATAAGAGTACTCTATCTGTCATAGTACCGTGTGAAAGAAATGTTATATTTAACTTTTAAAAATGACAACCTTGTCTTATGTAAGGAAAATTAAAAACTAATTAAAATATAATTATACAAAATATGAAAAGTTAATTATGAAGACTTAGAATTGTGGTTATCATCCTCCTATAAAAATAAGAATACTCCATCCCCCATAGTACTAGTTTGAGATAAAATCATTTTATCTTAACAAACTGATGTGTTACTCAATGAAACTATAAATGAAATTACATTTCTATTTTCATATATAAACAACTAATCCCATACATGATCCATTATATTTCCTTGACAAATCTATCTTTAAACAAAACTAATTATTAAAAAGAATTCAAGAAACAATTAGGCGCATTCAATTGTTCGGTTTTCGGTTTAATTGGTTCGTTTATTCAAGGTTTTTTTTTGGGGCCAAAACCAACCAAACCAGAACCGCTTAAAATTTGTTTTTCGGTTACAAAACGGTTCTGTTTTTTATTTAAAAGACCCGAAAAATGAACACCCTTAGAAAACAATAGCGCAATTGCCCCCGTAAAACACAGAGTTCATGTATCAGTCGTTATTAATTATCAGAGTAAGATAAAGAGAGGCTTACCAAAGCAGACTAATTCAGAACACCTAAGCTAGCAGATGTAGTAGTTGCAATTATAATAGAAAATAACAGACATTTATACACGTATTTGCCGAATTTAGGCATCTTGGTAATATTTAAAAATAATGAGATATGCTTTGGATAATACCAATATGCAGCATAAGAAACAGCTTCAAGTAGCCATTGCTTTTTATAAGAGAAAATAAAAACAAGTGTTTGTGTTTTCGTTTTCTACATTACATAAGGTTAAACATTGCTAGTCATACTTGTAACTCAAATTGAGTTGACCATCCATGTTGGAGAAGTGTAACAGTCAACATCTTCAGGTGTTTGGATTAACTTATTTTTCAGCGATTATTAGAATTTTGAATGTTTGATGAAATTCGCAAAAGAGTTTTTTTGAAGTTACTAACTTCTTACTTAGCTTTTCGGATCTGATTTCATGCATAGGCTATACCGACTTCAGAATCTTATTGGGCGGTTGTCCGACAATGTTGGATGCAGATGAATATATAAAATCAATGAACAGAAACAGAATCGCAAGAAAGAACAGCTACTGTGATAATATTTGACTTAGAAAGTGACCTGGAGAATCGGTATTCAGAGAAAACCTTCAACTGGTTCGATCTACAAAAAGGAGGTCTCACTTGATCCTTGTAACATAGTGCCTGCAAAGTGTTTGTGAAAATGCGCAGCTGTGAATGGGCCTCAGCCACAGGGTTTAATTCAATAATTCAATAATCATGTTTCTACTCCTCTTGAATCATGATTAGCCATTATGTATACTCAGCCTCGCATGTATTAAAGAGGTTTATTCATGGTTCTAAAAAGTCCGTTTCACCATGGCTCTATCAAAGCTTTGCTAGACCATGCTGCCACGTTATGGTCCAAAACTTAGGTGTTGTGGTACATAAAGGTCAACCTTGACATGCTTTTACCTGTTATAAGTCATGTTTTTAGACGTGTTAAAGGTACTGAGCCAAATTAACCATATATATATAGTTATTCATTTAAATTCTAATAATATTTACATTTTAATCTAATTATGATACGTTTATTAAACGAGCTAGAGGGTCAATATGTATACGATACAACATGTTGGAAAATACTATGTGAGGGGATGTTGAGAATCAATGACTTGGATAATCAATCGATTATGTAAAAATGTCCTTTATTACACCATATTGATAAGTTACAACAAAATCAAATTAGAGATAATTGAATGATATTCATTTGGACAATTCTTTTGACGTTAATAACCAAAATTACTTATAACTTGCTTTCAATTGTTTTTGGCTGGCATGTGCTGGTTATGCAAACATTCAAATTACTTAGTTTCCACATTAACCCTCAAGGCCCTAGTAGAAATGAAGTCAGGAATTGGAATCACATAAGACCATTAGCATCCAACCCAAGGTATCTTATTAAAAGTATTGCAACATCAGTATTCACATCATCATCTATCTGTAACTCTCTCTAACCCTACAACCCCACATCCAACCAAATTCAATCCTCTATTTTTTCTATTTTCTTTTTTACTTTTTATTCAACACACACACACACACACACACACACACACATATATATATATATATATATATATGGGACCATTGGGGAAAAGAAAAAAGAAAAAAAAATTGACAAACCATCGGGTTACCCAAACCAAGAGGTTCTCAACCCAAGCCAACCCAATGGGGTGTTTGGTGTTCTCGTTGGCTTCATGCCTCCACATAGACTCAACCCGATGGCTCCAAGCATGGATGCGGGTGGTCTAATAATATTTGTCATTGCAGTTACTTTTTGAGCATTTCAGAAAATTAGACCATTAATCACTCCATTATTTGTTGAAATGGATCTGTCTATAAAAGCTTTTTTGTTTCTGAAATCTTAAGAAACTGCACATGAACTGAGGGCTTTATATCGAGTGTTTAACTGTTTATTGATAATAATATAATATGCTTGGTTATTTCATTACCTTATTCATTGTGTGGATAATGTTCGAATTCATTACCTATAAAAAAATCTACAACTCTGCGTTTCATTGAACAAGTGGTGTCGTTTTATGCATTTGATGGTGTGGTATGACAAGCCATGGCTCTAGTCGAAGTTAAATTACCTTTACCTTTACAAAATAAAAATACAAGTTTTTCTCAAAACCGGAACGGACAATAAGCTAGAGGGTTACCGGTTACCAAATGAAAATACAAGTGCAACAAATCATTATTTGATGGTCCCAAACACAAAATTAACACACGAACATACACCAAATGATCTCATCTTTATTTATTTGAATATCATCTGTACAAATCGGCGCCACAAAGGGGACCGTGTGTTAGGATCGAGACACCTAAAACCAGCGTTAGAATAATGCGGAAAAATAAAAAATAAACGAACACGAGATATAACGTGGTTCGGTCCAAACACGACCTACGTCCACGGGCATGAACAGAGACTTCTTTATTATGACTCCAGAGATATTTCGATGTACCCATGACTTAACCCTTAGCCTTGGTATTTATAGACAACAAACTAGAAACTAATTCCTACTAACCATCTCGGACGTACAAGATAACTAAAGTTTGAATACAAGATAAGCTTAAAAAACACCATTCTCTGCCGTAGCATGCAAGCTTATCCATGGCAAATTCAAATTGATTCTTATCCATGCAAATTCAAATTCATGCATGATAAAATTCAATTTATGTCATTCCACGGCACCAATCCACACACCATGCATGCGTCATCACATTTGCCATTTAATTACCTAATAATTAAAACCGGCAATTTACGTTACGTCGAGCTTCCGATTAATTCTAGTTTCAAATACCAATCCGCTAATCAAGTCACACCCAACACCGTGAACCACACAAAATCGTACATACTGATACATACATACATACATATATATATATATATATATATATATATATATATATATATATATATATATATATATATATATATATATATATATATATATATATATATATATATATATATATATATAGGCATCTAAATGGGGGTTTCTGTAACACCCCCTAAATTGACCTAGATTGATTAAGGAATTTTAGTAGACTTAACTTAATTAATTTGATTAATTAAGAGTTTTTATGTGAAGTAATTTGATTTAATTAGTTAATTTATGAGAATTGTTAATTAATTATAATTTATGTAAATGGAATTATGAGTTGGCATGTTGACACATCAAAGTATACCTAAACACACTACCTAATTGCCACATACTTTCATTACATGCAATTGATCAAAAGAGTGAGTGTGTTTTGTGTGTGTTTTCTCGCACGATCAAGAGGAGAAGAAGAAGGGATTCTTCAATTGATCTTTAAAACTTTCATACGATTAGGTTTCTGATTCTATAACACAATCAAGGTTAGATCACTGAAATTGTAATTGTTAATTGTTGTTGCTTTGGGTTTTGGATAGGATATGATTTCCGATTGATGCAATATGATGAACCTAGGATGTATGCATGCTAGATTTGATGATCAATACATGTTGTTTATATGTTCTTTATGTGATTTGGACAACTTCTGGAAACTTATATGAATTACATGCTTAAAATTCAGTAGAAAGTTGTGTAAAATCAGAATTAGGGATGAATATATGAATCGGTCGGATTTGAGGTTGAATGGATCGGAATCCGATAAGTTTAATCGGATTTGGTGAAATCCGGCTGGAAGGGTCGGAATCCGATAAGTTTAGTCGGATTTGGTGAAATCCGACTGATTGATCGGAATTGAAGGAAATCCAACTGAAAGACTTGTAGAATTTCCCTAACACATTACTCGGAATATAGTTTGATCGGAATCCGACTTAACACTAGGTATTGCCTTTTCTCGGATTTGGTATTTGATCGGATTTTAGCCATTGCTCTGATTGTGACTTAAACAGAATTGAATATGACGATTGTACTTAAAGATTATTAGTACATGTGATATTATGAAATATATGTAATTGTTGATTTTATGTACATGTAGTATTATGCTTATTGTGCATTATTAAGCAAATACTGATTTGTAATTACCTTCTCAGGAGGTGACAAGACTCGGTAAATAGATTACTGAGTGGCCAAGATTTTGGTGAGTGGATTGATATCTTCGGATATGCAGGATATGATAGTCTGATAGTTATTGTGTTATGGATAACTGTATACGTGTTTGGACGGGAGATCAGCTTTGGCGGGGGCAGGCTGGGCTTTTGCTTAGGGATTTACCGTATCAAATCTTGAGTTGCATTTGTTGCAATCAAGGGTGCTGGTATTGTTATCCAAGTAGCAGGGCTATCGGTAAACCTTGGTTTTGGTGGCCGACCTTGGTTAAGGGTGATTGCAACTGTGAACCTTGGTTTTGGTGGCCGATCTTGGTTTTGGGTTGTTGCATCACCGCCGGTTCTCTTTGAATGATGAGCTATATGTGTTTGGATTGATTGTTTTGTATGTGCTTAGATGTTGGTTCCCTCACTTAGCTTTGTGCTAATTCCCCACTAGTTTGTTTTGCAGAAAAACTTTTGTAAGTTGGTTTATATGGAAGGCTGGGAATATGGACGGACCACAACTCTGATTTCCAAGATTTTGTTAGAGCCTGTTTGTAAATTAATACCGTAACAGTATTTTGTAATTATAAAATTATAAAAGTTTGTAGTTAACTTTGGTTTACAAATATAATTAGCTTCCGCTCGTGGTAATTTGTTTTATAAAAAGTACGGTGTTACAGTTTCGTGGCGGTTACCGGCCATCTGTTGACGGCGGCGGACAGCTTGCTAAATCCAAAAGACCTAACTTGAACTTACAACAAATGACTTTTTCCTGTGGTACTCTTGTTCAAAACTCGGCCACCTGTGTGCGATCAAAATAGCAACCCGAAGGACCTTGAGGTAAAAGAGCCAACATAACCGAGCCTTGTGCTCCCTCTTCTAATGTCATTGTACCCGTGTGCCAATTCGAATCAGTGTCAACATATCCAGAATGTACACAGTTGATGCACATATTCGGATACGTCTTTGCAAGAACTCTAGTGTAAGCGTTCAGCATGACCTTGGACACACTGTAAGCCGGTAACATCTTTGACCACCCGTTGACTTCAAGTTCATCGTTCCTCAAATCATTCAAAAACTTCTCAACAAACCCATCGATCTTTTCTTCGGTTAAAGACTCTAGATCCCCAAGTTCTTTTCTTATTTTTTCATTCGGAAGCCTCTACATAAGAATCATGCAATATAAGATGAAATTGTACGTATTATTCCACGGGGAACAATCAAAACTGCGTTAGACTTACCCGTAGTTCACCTTGAAGGGAAGAGATGTTTACAATCCTAGCACCAGAAGTCGAACATTGCAGGAGTGGAAGGAGTGCTCGTGTTAAGTTCTTGACACCATAGTAGTTTGTGTCAAGGCAATCTTTTGCCTTTTCATTAGTTGTTTTAATCACCCCTTGGACTATATTTGTGGCCTTGCCTGAGAGCTAGAAACGAAATGGAACTTTATCATGTTATATATGAACATAATATAATACATATACGGCTTTACTTACCCAAGATGCTGGGTCTATATTTAGAGCCCTTAGACCATCTTCATCAACTGAAACTCCAGCATTATTCACCTTTCGTAGTTTATATAAAATAAAATAAAAGGTTTATAAAGAGCAAATTTTTTCATCAAGATCCTAATAGAACTCATAAAAGGTGTTAGCTTTAATTACCAATATATCAAGCTTTCCGAACTAGGTTTGTATGAAATTGGCCAAAGCTTGTGTATGCTTTGAGGGTCTTGTACATCAAGCTGATGGAATAGTACATTTGATAAACCAAGTCCATGGAGCGATGACATGGCCTCTGTACCACTCCTCTCATTTCTGGCTGTCAACAACACTGTCACACCTGAAGCAGCCAGCTGCTTAACTGTTTCAAAACCAATACCCTTGTTTGCTCCAGTCACAACTGCATACCTAAAAACATCAAAATAAAAAAAAGTAAATAAAATAGAATATGATAATTAGCAAAATGTTTTTCGAAAACAGTTTGATGATGTTACTAAAACCTTACCTTTCTGTGGATTGCTTCTCGTTCATCATAGTTTCTGTTGCCCTTTGATTTCTCTACACGATATTCCTATATATGTTACACCTACTAAGGCTATCCGTTATACTCCCCCTCTTCCTCTTTCTTACCCACTGCCACATTAGCGCCACATCATTTTTCCTATCTTTTCCTTTCTCTTACCCACTACACCCGTTATACCTTCCCTTTTCTCATTTCTTTTCCTTTTCACTTTTTTTAAAAAGAAAAAAAAAATATTAAATTTGTGATTGGTTGAATGTGGGGTATGGAGGTGGGGGGTGGGGTGGGTTTCGATGAGGAAGCCGGCGAGTTGTGGAACCCGGAGATTCTTGTACCCGCACGAGTTCATACACCCGAGGTGGTGTTCCTCGCGAGCTCGGAGGCCTACTCGCCCTACGCGAGTTGGGTATAACGGATGATCTAAGGAGATGAAGAATATACTAGTCACACAAGTTGTTCAAAAAGCTAGAATTTTTTATTAATATATTTTTGTCAGTTTAAAAGAACTCGCCAATATGCCTCTATCTTCTACTACGACGGCTGATATCAACGATTACAAGGAAAACTAACAATTTTATAATATATTTTTTTAAGGTTTGTTAACAAAAGTCAAATTTGGCGGAGTTGCAACGACTTTCCTTCTCTTTTTTTAATCTCTGCATTTTTTAATCCTTTTGATCTTTTTTAACTTATAATTTTTTTAAAACTATGAATTCTGATTTTTAATTCTTTTAATTTTTTTTATTCTTTTTATTATTTTTAACTCTTTTTTAACTTCTATCTTGTTAAACCATCATGTGTAAGTTTTTTTTTAATTTCTTTTGCTTAATGTAATTTTCATACATATGTTTTCTATCATTTTAATAAAATGTTTAGATTGGTTATAAAAAATGATATTATCATGTATTATAAATATATACAATACACAAGTGTTATTGTGCGTTGATTTACTATTTATAACTGGGCTTTTTTAAAATATGTCTGGTTATATTTATACATTTGATTTTTAAAACGGGCTCATAATTTGTTGCAACATAATGGTTAAGACATTTGCTTTTATACCTTATGTCTTCCGTTCGAATCTCCTGGGTTTCACCTTCCTATCCCTTTTTTTAGGCTCCACTTTCCCATCCTATTTTACAACCCCTCCCCTCTTCTCTTTTTGACTTTCTTTTCCTCATTATTCTTTTTTTATGTTTTTTGAGAAATTTAATTTTTAGCTTTTGCTTTATAATACTATATATTTTTATTATTTTTTTCTTTTCTTTTTCTATTATTAACTATTTGGATTTTATTATTTCTTTTATAATCATGGTACAATATTTATTTAAGAATGTATTTTTTAAAAATATAATATTAAAAATATATATTTCGTTATATAACTATCATAATATGTATAAGCATGAGTTAGTTACAATTCTATATTTTGATTTATATAAAACATCTATATCTATATATAAAAGACATGCAAATTTTCCAAAAATAACCATAAATTGAATCTCAATTAACCAATCACAACATTCAATTTCAAAATTATTCCATTCTCAAAACAATTTTGGAAAGATTAAAAATCGTGGATAGGAGAAATTTGAATTCAATTTTAAATCTATTGGGAGGGGGTTTTATAAAAGATATGAGGGGTTTTAAGAAAATATGAGGGGGATTTTATAAAAATTGTATACAAATTTAATTAATTATAAGTTGTTTATAAATTATGTTTAGTAATTTGTGATATATTTTGTTTAGAGAAAAAATAATTATATATTTACGACCGTCTCATTTTTATCTACATTTTGGTATAAATTTTATTGTAATATGACACTTTTTTGAAATTAGTATATTCTCATCACAAAGGTGATATTTCATTTACTGTATTATTTTTATTTGAAAATTTTAATATTTCAAATACACTTTCGAAATATCCGTACGTGTACGGGTCAATAAACTAGTAACATATTAATAACTTATAACAAAAATTAAATACATAAATGTAATATTTTAAATGTTTGGCAATGTGGTAATAAATATTTTCAAATTTTTATTTTAAAAAGTTAAAGTAGAGATGATAACGGAATTTGTGATCAATGATTATACTTCTCATCTCCGTCTCATTCCCATTGAAAATTATAGTATATTCTCCCTATTTATCATTTTCTTATTAATTATGTTATTACATTTAAACTATATTATAATTATTCTATTTATAAAATTTTGTTTTATGTTTAAACAACGTAATACTGTTATTTTTTTTCGTTTCTTATTTGATTACTATGATTAACCTTTTTATTATTCCTTATATTTCTTTCCTTTTCTACTTTTTTTTCTAAATAAATTATTACATTTAGACTTTATTTTTTTTCTATTTATAAATTCCTTTTTATGTTTCCGCAACGAAGTGCGCATGTAAAACTAGTTTAATACCAATTTACAATAACACAATAAGTTCAAATAAAATCTATCATAAACTACAATCAACCATAATTTTCATAAAGACTTCATGTAACCAAAAAAATTAAATACTTTAATGAGTCTTCGAAACACCTCACTATTCTCAAAATCCGGGTTATTAACTAATAAACTATTAATTTTTTTCTTAAAACCGAGATTCTTAATGAATATTAGAACCATAAAATGATATTATCTCAAAATCAGGATGTTATATATATTTTTTAATGATTATTAGTTTTAAAATTAATTATGATATGCTATACTAGTTATGATACAACTATGATTAAGACAAGACTACTAATACAAGATGCACATGATGCACATCTTCATCTTACATTGATCACTGATGCGGTATTTATACTTTTATAGTTTTATACTAATACAAATTCTACTCATTGGAATATAATTTTATAGTTATAGAGTAAACATGAGGTAAATGTAAGAAACCTAATAGAACAAGATATATATATGTATATAAAAGTACGGGTACATATATATCAACCACTAGGATTTATTAATTGTTTGTGGATAAGTTAAATAATTAATTTAATTATATGTGTTTGACTTATGCAATTTGATCTGAATTATTAATTCAAATTATGTATAGATAAAGGAAGGGTGTTACGGGCAGTTTTCTTGATGGAAGAAACTGCCATAACTACGGTTTTGACTATATATATATATCTTTTACGTCAGATTTCATTTCCCTCCAAGAACACAAAACACTTTCTCATACATTCTAGTCCCATCAATAGAGAGAATAGCATGTGTGGATCTTGAAGAAGAAATGGAACATCATAATACGTCTGCTACCGGTTAGAAAACGAATTCCCGATCAATTAGTATTTACATGCGTTTATATGTTAATTAATGTTTACATCGTATATCCATGTAACCAACATCAGTATATTATTTAATCTATAACTGATATAGAATTAGAACAATCTAATAGTGGTATCAGAGCACTCTATAATCGGTTAAGATTAATAATTTTTCATTACTGTATTATATGCATGACATTGACGATGCAAATATATATATATTGATGTTTATATGTCTTCCCTGTAACAGACGCATATATACATATTTGTTGTATATTGCCATTATCATCATCTTATTTAATTTTCTTTCTTTAAAGAAATTCACGTGTTACCACAGTAACCATGAAAATCATATTCAAATACTATCACAGTAGTTATGAATAAACTTAATTTACACAGATTAAGAGACTGTGTTATTTATATTTACACTTATTGCATGCTACCATAGTAGTTCCAATAAATAGATACATATATATATGTATAATATGTATTGTTTGAAAGTTGCAAATACTTCCATAGAAGTTCGTTCAAATTTGGTATTATAATCAGCACTTATGGTTTGCCGAAACTCCATAAGGGCACTTTAAATGCAATTGATAAGCATTTTTTTGGAGGGTTAGAATTTTTAGTTGAATACAACTTTATTATAACTAACCCATCGTACATCAATATGATTTTGCAGGGCAATACTCTATGAGTATTGTCAACTTTGCACCGCTAAATGGTGTGAACTACAAAAAGTGGAAAGAAGACATTGAACTAAACCTGGGAATTCTGGATTTTGATCATGTTCTGAAGGAAGATCCACCACCAGAACCAGCATCTGATGCTACAAAGGAAGTTTGCGAAAAATATAGGCAATGGAATAAGCATAACAAGATGGCTCTCATCTACATGAAAAAGTGTATGACAGATGCTGTAAAGGGTGGTATACCAGATGCTGATCTTGCTAAGGTGTATTTCAATTCAATTGCAGAAAAATATAAAGTGTCAGACAAGGTTGAGATTGGTTTTCTGATGAACAAACTGATTAGGATGAGGTTTAATGGACAAGGAAGTATAAGAGAATACATCCTACAAGGAATTGACACTTCCATTAAACTCAAGGAGATGAATGTGGCAATTGATGACTCATTTCTGGTTCATCTAGTACTGAACTCACTGCCTGAACAGTACTCCCATTTAAGAAGTTTATACACTACTCAAAAGGAAAAATGGAATTTGGATGAATTGATCTCTATATGTACACAAGAAGAATCTGACATGCAAAAGAAGGGAAAGGCAATGATGATAAACTATATATCTAAAAACAAAAACAAGAAGTTTTCTGGTAAGTTTCATAAAGGAAGCACCTCTGGTACAAATCCTGGGAAATCCATTTATAATAAAGAGAATTCCTCAAAGAAACCAAAGGAAGTGAAATGCTTCTTCTGTAAGAAGCCTGGTCACTTCAAAAGAGATTGCGAGGGATTTAAGGAGTGGCTCACCAAGAAAGGTACTTTTCTTACTCAAACTTTCTCTTCTTTAGAATCTTCTGACTATTTTAGTGATGGTTCATGGTGGTTTGATACTGCTTCACCCATTCATATTGTGAATTCACCACAAGGATTATCAAGAACAATGATCCCAAAACTAAGTGAATCAAGGGTTTGCACGGCAAACGGTCAAGCAGTAAGGGTTCAAGCTGTAGGACAATGCAGACTACTATTTAAGAAAAACTATGTGATTACTTTAAATAATGTGTATTGTATTCCTGAAATAAAAAGAAACCTTATATCAGGTTCTGAACTTGTATCAAACAGCAATATAAGCTTCTATGCTGATAAAAATTCTATGTTATTTTATGATGGTGCCTTTTGCTTTGGAAATGCTGATTTAGTAGATGGCCATTGGCATGTTAATTGTGTCAATGAACCCCTTAACAAAAGGTTATCAAAGGTGGTGTTTTCTCTAAACAAATTAACCGGGGTAAAAAGGAAATCTAAACAAAACATTTCTGCCTTCTTATGGCACAAAAGACCGGGACACATTTCAAAATATAGATTACAAGAATTAGTAAGACAAAATATATTACCTACACTAGATTTTAATGATTTTGGAAACTGCATAGACTGTTTGAAGGGAAAAATGACCAACTCATGAAATTTTAATTCCACTAGGAGTCAAGGTTTGCTTGAACTCATACACACTGATGTGTGTGGCCCATTCCCAATTGAAACCATCTGTGGCAATTCATATTTTGTCACATTTATAGATGATTTTTCCAGATATTGCTACATTTACCTCATTTCAGAAAAATCACAAGTCTTAGATTGTTTTGTAAAATTTAAGACTGAGGTAGAGAGGCAATTTGAGAAACTCATCAAAGTGGTCAGATCAGATAGAGGAGGTGAATACTTTGGAAAATATTCAGAAAAGGGACAACATAAAGGACCCTTTGCTATTTATTTAGAAGAATGTGGTATTAGAGCACAATACACCACGCCTTACACTCCTACTCAGAATGGTGTTTCAAAAAGAAAAAATAGAACCTTGATGAACATGGTTAGAAGTATGTTTGCAAGATCGGGGCTGCCAAAGTTTTTATGGGGAGAAGCATTGCGCACTGCAAATTATATAAGTAACATATCACCTACCAAAGCTGTAACAGGTACACCTTTTGAGCAGTGGAATGGTTACAAACCCAGTTTAAACCACTTTCATGTATGGGGATGCAAAGCTGAAACCAGAGAGTACAATATGGAGAAATTGGATAAGTTAGACTCAAGATCTTTAACCGCATATTTTATTGGTTACTCGGAAAAATCTAAGGGGTATAAGTTTTATAATTCGGAAAGAGGTCAAAGAATATTTGAAACACTCAAAGCTGTGTTTTATGATGAGCTATTTAATGAAAGTGGATCATTGTCAAGTCCATCAGATCCCATTAGTAATATAGAAGAATGGTTTGTTTATCCTTCTTTTGAGCAACCTGTAATAAAGAATGCAAATGTCACGGATAATCCTATACCTTTAGTTATAACGCAACAAGAGAATGAACCAAATAATACTGAAGTTGAGAACAGGGAACATCATGAAGAAGTTATAGCACCAGAACAACATGTACAAAATTTGATGCCAGTTAGGAGATCAACCAGGGAGAGAAGATCAGCAATATCTAATGATTACTATATATATGCAACAGAAATAGAATTTGATTTAGGAGAAGATAATGACCCAAATAGCTTCAAAGAGGCTATGGAATCTGTGAATAGGGAGAAGTGGTTAACAGCCATGGAGGATGAGTTAAAGAGCATGTCAAAGAATGGAGTTTGGAATTTAGTTGATAAATCAAACTCTATGAAACCAATAGGTTGCAAATAGGTTTTTAAAACTAAAAGGGATGCAAATGGAAAGATTGAGAGGCATAAAGCTAGATTGGTAGCCAAAGGTTATAATCAAAAGGAGGGTGTGGACTACAACGAAACATTTTCACCCGTATCAACTAAAGATGCTTTTAGGGTCATCATGGCGTTAGTGGCACATTACGACTTCGAATTACACCAAATGGACGTCAAAACAGCATTTTTAAATGGAGATTTGGAAGAGGAAATTTATATGCTACAACCCGAGGGATTTGCAAAAGAAGAAAATAAGGTATGTCATTTGAGAAAATCTATTTACGGTTTGAAACAAGCTTCTAGACAATGGTATTTGAAGTTTGACCAAGTAGTGACATCATTTGGTTTTGTGGAAAATAAACTCGATGAATGTATTTACTGTAAGACCAGTGGGAGTAATGTGATATTTTTGATATTATATGTGGATGACATTTTGCTAGCTGCTAGTGATGTGAATCTGTTACAAACTACCAGGGTGTTTCTGATGAAGAACTTTGATATGAAGGATATGGGAGAAGCACATTATATGTTAGGTATTGAAATTTTAAGAAATAGAAGCAATGGTGTTCTGGGGTTATCACAAAAGAATTATATCAATAAAGTGTTGCAAAGATTTAATATGGAAAATTGCAAAAGTGGTGAGTCTCCAATTTCAAAAGGAGATAAATTACATAAGGGTCAGTGTCCACAAAACAATTTAGAAAGACAGACTTTGGAGAAAATACCATACGCCAGGCTAGTGGGGAGTTTAATGTATGCACAAGTTTGCACCAGACCTGATATAGCATTTGCAGTGAACATGCTGTCCAGATTTCAATCTAATGCTGGTCAGTCACATTGGGTAGCAGGAAAGAAAGTGTTGAGATATTTGAGAGGTACTAAAGATTATGTTCTAACTTACAAAAGGAGAGATAATCAAGAACTGAAGGTAGAATGTTACACGGATGCATCTTACAAGCAAGATCATGATGATTTAAAGTCTACTTCCGGATATGTGTTTATGCTGGCTGATGGTGCAATATCATGGAAGACAAGTAAACAGTCATTGACTGCAACTTCTACTTTCCAAGCTGAATATATTGCAATTTATGATGCCGTATCCCATGCCATATGGCTCAGAAATTTTGTGGCTGGTTTGAAAATAGTAGATTCTATAGCAAGGCCACTCACTATTTATTGTGATAATGTTGCTGCTATTTTCTTCACTAAGAACAATAAGAGAAGTTCTGGTTCTAGAAACATAGATGTAAAATACTTCTCTGTAAGAGAAAGCGTTAGAGCAGGAGAAGTCGAGGTCTTGAAAATCGGTACAAAGGATCAATTGGCTGATCCATTAACAAAGGCTTTGCCTGTAGAGTGTTTCAAGAAGCACATCAGAAACATGGGAATACAAAAAATATATTGATGATTAAGATATTATCATAAGATAATTGTGTATTTATGTTAATTGTGTATTTATGTTATTCGAATTCACTACTTAAGTTATTTCATTAAGTTTGTACAAATTAAGGTGTTGACATGAACGATTGAAAGTCTTGTTAACTATAATAAGCTTAAGTGGTGATATTGAGTTTTCAAGATTATTGTGTCTTAATACTCAAAGGTTGATTATTAAGTACTTGAGTATAAAATGCTATACATTTGAGGTAATTCATGTGGTTAGATTTTTAGTATTATGATTATTGGAGTCTGTACAATTCAATTGTACAGTAAGCTTCTATAGTCTGATGCAATAAATTTTGCTGACATAATTTTGAAGATCAAACAACAAGTAATAAATCTTGTGCACACTTTAGAATGGTTGATTTGTTGAGTTTCTTTCAATATCATATATATATATCTAGTTCAGTGGGAGATTGTAAGAAACCTAATAGAACAAGATACATATATGTATATAAAAGTACGGGTACATATATATCAACCACTAGGATTTATTAATTGTTTGTTGATAAGTTAAATAATTAATTTAATTATATGTGTTTGACTTATGCAATTTGATCTGAATTATTAATTCAAATTATGTACAGATAAAGGAAGGGTGTTACGGGCAGTTTTCTTGATGGAAGAAACTGCCATAACTACGGTTTTGACTATATATATATCTTTTACGTCAGATTTCATTTCCCTCCAAGAACACAAAACACTTTCTCATACATTCTAGTCCCATCAATAGAGAGAATAGCATGTGTGGATCTTGAAGAAGAAATGGAACATCATAATACGTCTGCTACCGGTTAGAAAACGGATTCCCGATCAATTAGTATTTACATGCGTTTATATGTTAATTAATGTTTACATCGTATATCCATGTAACCAACATCAGTATATTATTTAATCTATAACTGATATAGAATTAGAACAATCTAATAGTAAAAAGTATGCATCTTATTTACACAATTATCTATAACACGGGGAAAACTTTAGGTTATAATTCTCTTATGTTTGGTCAACCATAATCTATCATGTTCTTTTATAAATATGAGAGTGAACCTTACAAAGGGGGTTCAATCTTGACTAATTTAAAAGATCCACTCTCATATTTGTGGAAAGTCATGATAAATAATGTTTGATCTAAACATGAGAGGATTTTAACCCGAAAACTTTTTATGTAAAAATGAGGTGTTTTTACACCTTAGTCTACAAACTATTTATCTAAATTAAACCTATAAATTCGTAAGAAACTAACATAAAAAAGAATAATGTGAAAAGTAAATCCACTATACAATCAAAACTTGTAAATCCGACGGCACGGCCCTTCTCATGATAACAAGTCCAGATCCTACCTGGATCGGAGATAATAATTTTTCGGCAAAAATTAATCTTTTCATGTATGTTACAATATCTGCTGTTCAACTCAGTGGCGGAGATAAAGGAAGGGGGAAGGGGTGTGAAGGGTACTAGGTCTCCCTTGATAAATTCAAAATCATTTGAGTTTTAGAAGTCCACGTACAACACATATTTATTAACCCTTTTTTAATTAGAGCTAATTAGTAGCCAAAATATAGTTCAAAATAGAAACGACGAATGAGAGGGCTTGAAGTGACGATTCTGATTTTTGAAAGAGTTTTCTTAGCAATGCAAATTATGAAAATAAGGTTTCGTAATAGTATGAATGATGATTATCTTTAAAATAGTTTGATTCTTTACATCGAGAGAGATATTGATGATACTTTCTTTACATACAATATAATTGATGGGTTCTATTCAATGAAAAAAAGACGCATCCAACTACAAACATGCTAAGTATGATTTTCTTATCCTTATTTTATTGGTTTCATTAAAGTTTTATCAATGCTATTACCACGTTAATTCATGACAAACGAACTAGTGATCATGAGAAAACTTCTATATGACTTTGACAAATCTTTTGCGTTTGTTTTAACACGTAATTCTCATGTCTTTAAATAAACTTTCATTATTTATTTATCTAGCCAAATAATGAAATTTTTCTATGTCATATATATATGCATATATTATTAGTGTTATGGTAAGATAAAGACAATCCCGTTATACTAAAATCCTATTTCCCGGTTCGGATTTCGCCACCAAAATATATGTGTTTGTGCAGGTGACAATCTGATGTACGCAGAATCTAAACAAAGGTTTAAAAATAAAAAAGTTGTTATTTAAAATCCGGCACATAAACATTAAATAAAGAGTTAATTGCACCAATGGTCCTTTACCTATCCAAAAGTTACGACTTTAGTCCTTTTTTCAAAAAGTTGCAAGAATAGTCCTTTAACTATCAAAAAGTTGCATCCATAGTCCTTTTTAACAGTTTCCGTTTGTGAGGTCTGTTAAATCAAGGGTATTAAAGTCTTTTTACCATTTTTATAATTTTTAATTACTTTTAAATATTTACTCTTTTAAAAAAAAAGTTAGTTGCACAAATACCTATACTCTCTCTTTCTTCCTGCACACACAAATAAACACACACTCTCACACTCTCTCTCTCTCACATTCTCCTCTCTCTCTCTCTCTCTCTCTCTCTCTCTCTCTCTCTCTCCCCCTCACTCTCACTCTCCTCTTTCTCTCAGTAAACAACCACCTCCACCCTCCTCCCCTTGAACGCCGCCTCCACCCTCCTCCGTCTTGAACGCCGCCTCCACCCTCCTCCGCCTCGAACGCCGCCTCCACCCTCCTCCGCCTCGAACGCCGCCTCGAACGTCGCCTCCACGCTCCTCCGCCTTGAACGCCGCCCCACCCTCTTCAGTCTAAAGTCACCGTCTCTACCCTCCTCGGCCCTACTCTCATACCCCTTTCTTCTTTCTTCTATCCGGACACCATGACTGGAACACCACCGACGAAGTCAACGAGATCTACCACCACCACCGACGAAGTCAACCAAAAAAACCACCACTCCTCCGCTACCAGATCTACACACACACACACACTTCTCTCTCTCTGTCAAATTAAACACACACACACACGCTGTCTCGGTGGTCGTGGTTAGGTGGGGATCGAGAGGTTCACGGTGGTGGTGAGGGGAGATGGTGAATGATTTCTCCTATGATAGGTGAGAGTAGTGGGTGACGGTGGTGGTTTTTCCGGACTAGTAAAAAATAAGTCGGCTGTAAATTCCTTCAATCGATGGGTTTGATGGGGTTTAAATGCAAAACTGATGAAGGATTCTTAGTTTACATGTGTTGAAGATGAACCATAGATTAGGGTTTGTTGCAAAACTGATGATGGATTCTTAGCCATCGAGTTAGGGTTTGTTGCAAAACTGATGTGTTCAATCGATGGGTTTGTCTCGGGTTTGGTGGTGGTTTCAGGAGGAGGCGGCGACGGTGGTTGGTGGTTTGAGGAGGTGGTGGTGGTGGTGGGTGGTGGTTTGAGTGCATGGATTTCATTTTTCTTTGTGTTCGGATGGTGGGTGGTGGTGGTTTCCGCTAGAGTTGGTGGTGGAAGTGGTGGTTGTTGGTGGTTTCCAACAGAGTTTGAGAGAGAGAGACTGACACGAGAGAGTGTAGGGGTGACAGATCAGGGTAGTTTTCAATGCTTTTTAATAATTAATAATATTATTATAATATAATTATTAAGAAAATAAATAAAAAAGAAGGGTTAGGGGTATAATAGTCAATTGACAAAAACTAACAAAATTAATTAACGGAAAACATTACAAAGGACAATCTGTGCAACTTTTGGACAGTTAAATAACTATCCTTGTAAGTTTTTTTAAAAAAAGAACGAAAATCACAATTTTTAGATATTTAAAGGACCATTAGTGCAATTAACTCTTAAATAAACTACCTAAAGTCATTTATCTACCAACTGTCTTGGTTTGGCTTAGGGGTGAGCATCATAACCGAAAAACCGAACCGAAACCAATAAAACCGTTAAAATCGAACCGTTAAAACTGAACCAAATGAAAACCGACGGTTCGGTTTTTAAAAATCCATTAACCGTTAGTTATTGGTTCGGTTTCGGTTTTATACCTCTACCCAAACCGATAAGAAACCGAACCGCTAGTATTTATTAATTAATATTTTTATATATTTAATTAACTAAAAGTCAAAAAGAATAATAAAAAAAATAAAAAAGCTAATATTTGTAAGCCCAAATTTATTTGGACTTTGGTCCATTTATGATTGTTTATTCCAAAGAGAAAAAAACAAATCACAAAGTCCACCGTGAAACATCCGGCTCCCTCTCTCGATCGTCTCTCTCCCTCTCATCGTAAACCCTAGCCACCCAGTCACCCACCGCCATTCCGTTCTGCACCTCTGCTCGTCGTCGCTGCTTCTGCTCCCAGCTTCCTCTCGTCGTCGCTGCTTTTGCTCCCAGCTTCTGCTCGTCGCAGCTTCTGCTCGTCGATGCTTCTGCTCGTCGCTGCCTCCCTCTCGACGCTGCTTCTGCTCGTGCTGTTCTGCTTCTGCTTAGACGCCGCTTCTGCTTTTGCTTCTGCTCGGTAAGTGCTGTTCTGCTCGTGTTGTTCTACTCATGTTGCTAATTTCCTATAATTGTTATAACTTGTTCTCAGTTTCCTACTTAGATTTCTTCATTTTTATTACTGGTGAAATACTATGAACAAGTACTTGAAGAATCCATTATTGTTAATATAACGGTTAACCATTAAAAACCGATAACGAACCAATCCGTTATTGTTAACCGTTAACCGCCCCGTTATTAACCGCTTACCCAACGGTTTGAAAAATCCATTAACCGATATTATCGGTTATGGTTCGGTTAGGGGTCAAAACCGAACCAAACCGATCCATACTCACCCCTAGTTTGTCTTGCTTGGCTACCACAAAAACCCTCTTCTTGGGCTTGGGGTTTTGGCCTTTAACAATCGACTGAGTGACGACGATCCCATTAGTTATTAATTAATTATTATAGCCTTATTAACTTATCCTACTTGTGAATTTGATTATGGATACTCGTAAAAGACCCAAACATGAAGCTAAAGCTAATGCTAGCGCCAAGAAATTCAAGCCAGGTTAGTTTTTTTTCAAGGTTTAATCGCCTTCTTACATGTTCACATACATGTCCCAGTAAAGTGTGCATCTTTAATCTGCAATCACTATTGCTATTATTCAATTGATGCTGTTTGTGGTTATATCTCTTCGTATGAGCTGAATATTTTCCGATTTTCTTGTCTAATTTTTGAAACCCAGTTTGGTTTTGAGAATTAGGGCATCGCGTAGGATGAATCTGCTTTATTAATAATCGTAGGTTCATATAAATATTCAGTCTTTGGTTGCATATTACATGGTTAGGCCATCGTCTCTCCAATCGCACTGAACCGGTACTTAATCAGAACAAGATACTCCTTAATACATAAACTCTACACCAAAATGAAAAACCACCGTGACACTGGCCTGATGACGCCCGCGGCGGAGGCGATAATGGCATGAACGACCCATCACCTGCCCTATCACGCTACCACACCGCACTCTCTTCTTAGTGCATGTTATTTGTGTGTGAACACAAGTATTGTCACACCTCAAATTTATAATAACGAAATTGAACTCGATTAGCAGTTGGACAGTTATAAAGTTCTTGGTTTTGAGATGGCAAGAAAAACGTACATTAATGGACTATGGCTTGTAAATTTATCAGAAAATTAGTCAATTAGTATTCCTTCTTATCTCTTTCCTCTTGTATATTAGTATGTAGAATGAAAGATTGCAAAACAAGTCTAACCAAAAGAAAATACCTAATGTATTGCAACAGAATTGCAGTCGCTGGGAAGCAAATCAAAGCCTTGCACGAAGTTTTTCAGGTTTTAATCCTCACCTATTAAGCTAAAAATAATTTTCCGAAGAAAAGTTTCTTAATTTGAGCAAACAGTTAATATATACCAAGTTTTCCAGTGAACTGACATACGTAGGTGGTATGCAAGTCGGTATCTTTTCTTGTTATATGAAGTTGGTAAAATAAAGACATAGCTAAGTTAAGTAATTGTTATTTTAACTAACATGTGGCTATATTGCCATTGTTTGGCATCAACATATCATGCTACTAATACTATCAGATAAACTTTTTAGTCTCTATGTTTATAGTGGAGCAGTTTTATTTTGGAAGAAAGCACAAGTAATGAACTACAGGAGATGCTGTATCCAGACTTTGTTTCGAAATCTTTCCCTTTTTTCTTAATTTCTTTCTTGTGTTAACAGAGTTCCCTAATAGTGTGGTAACAATCACCTATGAACTCATATATGAGCTTTCGACATTAACATGTCTATGTAATTGTTGTCCAGACTGCCCAATGTCCCACCTTTTTTACTTTATTTATGAATCCAAACTAGAAAAGCTACACGTTAAAGGATCACCTCTGTCATGTCAAGTAGTCATTGTCTATGTGCCTGGGTTTGACCAAAAGCCACAACATTGAACTTGAGTTCTGTTTTGGAAGTCTTCCTTCCTCTAGGGTAACAACATGATCCCCACGGTAGTTTTGAGGTGGTGACTAGACATGTATGTAGTTAGTGGGTGGTCATTAGTTTTTGTGGGTTTGTAGTTGGCAGGACCTACTGGAAACTTTTTGATCTATATCTTAATGTCAGAGTACTTGTCATAAACATTTTCGCACTCATTGTGATTTTTTCTATTTTAGTTAAATTTATGCACTTTTATTAACTTTCACCGCAATAATAACACATTAAACTTTATGTAGATGCTTCCTTTCGTGAGGGTTTTTCATTTCAGATTTTATTATATGTCATTCATCATGACTTCTGCTGGTGATATTTTTAGTGATATTTTTGTGTACATGCCTTTGTGTAAAAAAAATTGCTTGCTATTCAGGGATCCAAGTCATGGTATTCACTGTACCTATGAAACAACTGGTTACATTATTACAATGACAAAGCTATTATTATTTTGTTTATGCTATAAAACCTTTTATGTTATGAACTTGCATTCTTTTTGTAATTTTGTTGTTTTTGTCATACATGGATTGCTTCATGGTATTTTGCTCTTGCGGATCTAGTGTCGATATCATAGCTTAATTCAAGGTACATAGACGAGTGTTAATGTTTGCTAGATAAGCTAATATTATAGATTTAGAACATCTCATATCTCTGAATAACTTGTATTTACTTGTAATAAGGAATTCGATCTCACCATATAGCCTTCACTTAACTATTATTATATTTGCTTGTGTTGAAACATTTAATCGATCGGATAGAAATGTCTTAAAGGTTTAATTTTATCTAAGTGGGTCCAAAGGATTAAAATGTTCATAAGAATTTTAGGACTGTACTTAAGCGTACATCTTGGGTTTAATAGGTATTACACATTGTAGGATCCCAATTGTATCAAGTAATAATAGTAATTGAAGCAAATTACAAAATGATGATGATCTTAGTGCAATAATGAGATTGAGAGGAAACACCAAGAACACACACGCTTTTAGTATAATTAAAATGCTTAATGAATTAGGGTAAATTACATTGGTTATATCCCTACAAGGTATTTCACAATCTACCCTTTACTTCTAGAAATACAACCAGAAGCAAAACCTTACTAAAAAGATAAAATGAACACAACTTGGGTCAACTTGTTTCAATATAATATGTTTGCCTATAAATATCATTGGTAAATAATCAGTACAGACTTACATGATTTCTGGTGTATAATGTACTAAAACTTATTGATATTATTATAGTATTGATGGCTGTCCGTTTGGGGAGAAGTGCCACTTCCTCCATTACTTTCCTGGAGGCTATAATGCTGTTGCACAGCTCATGAATCTTCCACCAACTTCCACACCTCCATCCAACATACAGAATGTTTCTTCACCTGCTGGAACCAAATCCAAAATATGCAACAAATATAACACCGCAGAAGGCTGCAAATTTGGTGACAAGTGCCACTTTGCGCATGGTGCATGGGAGTTGGGGAAGGCTATTGTCCTATCTCATGAGGAACCTCAAACTCTTGCTAGTCGCTTTGGTGGCCACCAGGGATTGCCACCAGCACCACGAGGGATTGCCACCAGCTTCGGTGCCTCAGCCACCGCCAAAATCAGCGTTGATGCGTCTCTTGCAGGCGCGATTATTGGAAAAGGTGGTGTGAACTCTAAGCAGATCTGTAGACAGACTGGGGCCAAACTTGCAATTCGAGACCATGAAAGTGATGCAAGTCTCAGGAACATTGAGCTCGAAGGTACATTTGAACAGATCCAGGAAGCTAGTGCTCTGGTGAGAGAGCTCATAGTGAGCGTGAGTTCAGGGGTCAGTGGTCCTCCTGTTAAGCCACCTGGACCCACCCCAGTTGCTCCAATGAGCAACTACAAGACCAAAATGTGTGAGAATCTGGCCAAGGGGTCTTGCACGTTTGGTGAAAGATGCCATTTTGCACACGGGGCTGCTGAGTTGCGGAAAGCAGGGGTGTGATGTGAAATGCCGGAATGCCACAACTTATAGGAACTCATTTTTGGAAATGTGGTTCTCTTTTGTCATATTAGCAATAGGCAAACGCTACTTTTGTAGTAGTTATTTAGAATCTACTTGGACATTTTGAACTAGGTAACATATTAGCTCGAGTGAATATATGTTCTAAGTGTTATGTTATTGCATTTTATGGGTATCGTTTTGGGTTTAAAATTTCGATGTGTAGTTAAGACGGTATTTGTTACTAAAAATGTAAGCTGTATGCTTTATGAATTATGCTTGTTAGTTAACTACCTGCACTTGGGAATGTAACGTGAAGGTAATGGTTGGTAACTTGGTGATAGGGGCATGGTACACGGTGTGGTGGGGTCACCACTTGGGAGTTGGGTGTGGTACCACTCCGTTAAGATGTGGTGGGAGGGGAGGTGGTATTCACCATATGTGGATGGGTGCGTGGTGAGGAGAAGTTGGCCACTTAGTTTTTTAATTTTTATTTAATTAAATTTTGATTAGTTAGTTGGGTAATATGCGCGTCTTATAATTTAGTGTGGTGAGAAGTGACTACTAGAAGACTAAGTGGTTGATTAAGTAGTCGGAGAAAATAGCTGACTGGCGGTATGGTGGGTGTGGTTCTATGTGCCCACTCCTTGTGAGCATGTAGGTGAGGCAACATGGTTTATACCTATTTTCTTTGTTTATTTTTGATTTTTACTTCTTGATAGTTTGGTTGGTGTAGTGATCATATCATTGTTAACTCACGAGTTGTGTGGAGGAAGACTATAAATAATAGGCTGACATGACGGTATGATAGGAAGTGGCCACTTCTCTTGGCTAGTGCTCTATGAAAATGAGGTATACTCTTTAGCCTTACTTCAAGAAGAGAGAAAAAAATGTCAAGCAAGACACCACTCTCAGTGGCCCGGTACCATCGAAAAGTGGGGAATCTTTGGAGGGTTCTGCCAAAACGGAAGTAGGATAGAGAGTGTGTATTAGTGAAATAAAAGGAAACAAGTAGAATGGGGCGAGTCAATGAGATGCCTATTCAATTGGTTAGTGAAATGAGAGAACGCTGACGTAAGAGTAAGGGGATGAACTGTGTGAGGAGGGTATAACCATGCCTTAGGAATGAGGAGTTTCATTGTTCGAGAACGGGCTTTCTGATATCACGGTTTTTAGTTATATTTTTAATGCGATATTTAATTATTTTTAATAGAAATCATGGAAAATATGTTTTATACATGTTTAATATCTTTAATTATTATTTTTTAGGTTTAAAATGGATTAGTGGTGATAAGGATGAAGAAAAATGGATAAAATCTGAGATAAGAATCAAAGATTTGAAAAAAGTCAAAATCTGGCCGAAGTCTGGTTGTAGCGGCTCTAACTCTTGGTTAGCGGCGCTAACTCCTACGTAGCGGCTCTAACTCCCAATTTTCAGCCTATATATTGAATTCGACTTCTCTTCGGGATTTAAGCTATTCCAGCTGACTTTTCCACCACAAAACCTTCTGGAAACACCATTAAAGTGTAGAGAAAGCTTGGAGCAAGGTCTTGGAGGATTGGAGCTCAATAGTGAAGATCAAAGTGAAGACCCGTTCGGCTTTTTACGGTTTTTCTTTCTTTCTCACAATGTTCTTCTTTCTTCTTGATTTCCAGAAGTTTAGAACTATTATGGTTGGCTAGATCTTCTGTTTTCCTCCCTAGAGGAGATGAAACTCATGTAATGGTTGATTGATTCATGGCTTTGATACTTAATTCATGTTTAATTCTTGTTTAAACTTAATCTTAGTTCATCCATGCTTAGTAATTTGTTTTGGTTGTTTATAAACTGAGTTTTGTGTTTTAAAAGACCATTTAATTCATAAAGCTTTGATCTTGATTGTCTAGGACCAATAGATGATTAAAGAGATAGTGATTGATCAAATCCTAGTGTTAACCAACTTTAAATGGATGATTTTGCATGTGATTAAACATATAATGACCCTTTATATGTTAGTGGTGTTTTGTTGATCATATGAATCATTAAAGGTTAAGTCTTTACTTGGTAATCGAATTAATTGGCTAATTATCCCTTTTAATCGCGCTTTTGACCATAAAAGTTATTAATTGGTGTAATTAGACGGTTATAACCGGACCAAGGTTTTAACTAATTTAGGAATCGATGCATGAATGCTCAAAGTATCTTTAGCTTATCTTGCCATGAATTAATTGCCATGAAAAAGGTTGAATTGAATCTAGGGAGAGAACATCTTCATTATATAATTAATTTTCCGAGTTATTCGCTTTCTTGTCTTTCTTGCATGCTTTAGTGATTTTCTAGGGTTTGTAGTGACATTAGTTGGTTGATAGATCACTTACATCATATAATTCCCCCCTTTGTTGCTTTATTTATTTTATTGCAGTAGTTTAGTTTAGTTTAATATTTATATTAGTATAATTTTATCAAATCATACTCGTTCCCCAAGAGTTCGACACCCGTACTTATTTGCTATACTATAATACGATTAAGTCCTCTTGCCTATTTGTGTTGTAGTCGTACTAAATAATAACGGATTTTATAAATATAAAACTGGTACGCTTTTAACACATCACTTTCATATGCTAAGAGTGAATAGAGTGGGACATGTGGTGGGTGGGGTGACCATTTGGGGGGGGGGGGGGGGGTGGGGTGGTACCACTTTATAAAGGTGTGATGGTAGGGAAATGTGATGTTTACCACATGTGGAGAGGGTGTTTGGTCAGGGAAGGTGAGCTTAATTACTTTTTTATTTAAAATTTTAATTAGTTAGGTAATACCTGAGTTTCATAATCTGATGTTATAAGAAGTAACCGCGCCGAATTAAGACCATGATAAGTTTTCACATACATGATCATATCTTGGATCTTAAACATGTTGGGGTTTCAACTTATGTCTCAGGGCGAGAACTCAGATGCTTCGATAACCTTGTAGGGCTTGTAAAATAAGTTCACTCTCCGAAATCAACAACTCGGCCAAAGTGTGAGTTTTACAAATCTAATTTAGGATATTCAAATGGTATTGGTTAAAGTATCTATTTGCATTTGCCTATCCTATGTATGACGATACACCCAAGACATGAAGCTAAACAACCGCGAAGAAATTATATATTACATATATATGTCCAAAAAACTATGATTTTTTTTTGAAAGGCAAACATACCATATCATACCATTATCTCAAAACCATACAATGTCTAAATATTACAAGAGAATAATGGACTTGGGCTAAACATAGGTAGTTAAGGCCCAAACCAAGACTAGTAGGATAACTAACATAAACTCTCTAAAAAGCTTTAGGTGCAACACTCTGCACCTGAATTACGAAACGAAATAGATAAAATATTAGATACTATCCAAGTAGCTGAAGACGGTATCTCCCGATCGAACCAAAGAAAACATGTTAAGTCCGAAGCTGTAGCAATTGCGGTAATGTGATCCACGCCATCCAGTCAGATTTACAAAGCCCCTTCCTTCCCACGATCCAATTGAAAGCCTTTATTTGAAACTCAAAGAACAAGTCCTCGAAATGACGTTTAGATTCCTTAAAGACCACCTTGTTCCGTTGCGACCAGATTTGATACATGAAGCTCCATATAGTTGCCTGCCACCACCGATTGATCCTGAGAAACCATGTTTACTAGTGTTGAAGAAAAAAGCCCCTGTTTGGACCACCATTTCTCGACAAGCTCCCATAACTTTTGAACCTTTCCGCATCTCCAGATAGCATGCTCCGCATCCTCGATGGCATCCTCACAATGAGGACATAGTGTAGAGTGTAAATCCACCTGTAAATGATCAAGCAAGGCCCTAACCGGAATCCTACCCCTCCTTAACCTCCATATGAAAATATTTACCTTCTTAGGTAAACATTTTTGCCACCAAGTCTCTACCCCCCCCCCCCCCCCCTTGTAGCCCGCCTAGTGTTTTCTCGTCCACCCACAATCTAAGCCTCTTTATTGTAAACACCCCATCCTGCGCCCCCACCACCTACCCGAATCCACCCCAGATTTACTAGGAGAAATCTGAGCCATTAAGGAATTAAGGCCCAGAAGTTCCTCTACCTCTCTACCCCTCGGCTCCCTCCTCCAGTCCCACCTCCAAACCCATTCATCCCCTCTCCAAACTCCTCTATCCGTCACTACCGCCTCCCTATTATTATCAAGATTAAAAAGCCTACTAAATTTCTCTTTCAACTTGAAATCCCCCGCCCATCTATCTTTCTAGAATTGGACCCCGAACCCAACCCAATTGATTTCCCGAAAGACTCCACAAAGTGAATACCCATATTTTCCCGAGACAAACCCCCACAAACCCCATAAATGCTACTAATCACTTTGGCCCAAAAGACCCCCCCCCCCCCCCCCCCCCCCCCCTTATACCACCGCCACCACCATTTTCCAAGAAGACCCATATTGGCAGGTTGAAGGCTACCAATATTTAACCCACCATTCCCAAAAGAGTTTAAAACCTTGTCCCATTTAACCCAGTGAATAAATTTAGGAGCCCCCGAACCATACCCTTCCTCAGAAGAAATTTTTCCTCTCTCTCAAGAAGCGAAATCACACACTTTGGGGCTTTAAACAATGAGAAAAAATACATTGGTAAACTACCAATGATTGATTTTACCAAAGTTACACAAAAGGAACCTCGCCAACCTTACACCCCACAAGATTTGCCCATCCCGAAACCTCTCTCTGCTCCACTCCCACCCCCAGTAACGAACTTTTTCCAAGGTTTATTTTGAGACCCGGCAATCTCTGAAAACACTCCAGTATTAGCAATAGACTCTTGAAATTTTCTAAATTTCACTTCCCGAAGATAATTACATCATCCGCGTATTGTAGGTGTGATATTTCAACTTTAACATCTTTTCCCATCTCAATACCCTAGAGCTTACTTTTTTCCTTCGCCTCCAACATCAAAACATTTAGACTCTCTGCGGCAATGAGGAATAAAAAAGGAGCTATGATTGTTGAGCCAACGGTATTGTGTCGGCTGATGCAGACAAATCAGGTTCCCTGATTGCATATATATTTAATTATAAACACCATTTTTATGATACAAAAAAGGTTCTATCCTTGTAAAAGTATTCTTCACTCACGAGTTAAAATCCCGAAGAGAAATAAGAAAAGAGAATCAGGAAATATATGTATCTTAAATTAATAAATAGGTGAATCAAGTAAGAGGATATATAATTTTTCGTATGAAAATGAAGCTTTCAGTTAGATGGACGTCATATTTATTAATTAGCCTGTGATATAGTCCATTGTAATTAAACAATTTCCGCCGTTGGGCTGCTTTATCACAAACTTAAAGGCTATTGGAATCATGTATATGGTCTTGAAGCTCCATACATACGCTTATCGGCTTATGTCAGTGTTCTTGTGAAAATGGAAAAAGGTAGTTCCATTGAGCCTTAAGCTCCCTGACGATTAATATGACCGTATAAGATGTTTTTTGAGTTATCCAACCTAAGTATTATATTAGCTGTCATATTATTTTTTTAAGAAAGAAATACCTTATTAATTTAATATATATATAAAAAAAGAGAGAAATACCTTATTAATTTAATATATAAAAAAAAAAGAGAGAAGATATAGAGCTCGCTTTTCGAGTTATCTAAAAGAATATCATATCAACGTAATAACACATTTCTATCCTTCATTATTCAAAAGAAAAAAGAGGTATAGTATAACACAGATCTTACCTTACGAGAGAGCTCGGGTTGGAAGACTCGAATGATTCACCCGATGAAACCAATTTGCTTCCCAAAATGTTGGGCTTAGGCCATAAGGATAGGAATATACAAGCCAAGTGGTCGACGATGCGTATAACGTACCATATATGTTAATGTTCAACTAAAAGTAAGTCTATTCTACAACAATATTAGATTTGGATTCTATAAAGCCAAATTTATTTTATTACTAATTTGTGTTGATATACATCTGCAGACTGCATGCAGTTTTTATAACGCAATCTAAGCAAATGGAAAACAGAAAAGACTGGTATCTCATCAGCTGAAAGTTTGAAGTTCCAGCCTCATAAACACAACTACAAAGGAGAAAAAAGAAACACATCCAAATCCAAACGACGTTCAATCAACGGTAAGCTCCACCGGTGGTATATCCGCCGCCACCTCCGCCTATCTTCGTGTTATGTCCAGCCAGAGTGGTACCGGTGCCCGTATCTGTTCCGATGGGGTGAGACTTAACAACCCCTTCCACAACATGTCCCGCCGGTTCTCCGGTTCCATGTCCTGGCAGAGCCGACATCTGGTGGCTGCCCATCGGATGACCAGTGGCTCCGGTGGTGGAGTAGGAGTGCGTCCCGGCGGCTTCCGTCGCCTGTCTCTGTGTGGCGTTCTGTTCACGCGCAACCTGTTTCTCATACTCCGCCTGATTGATTCTCGAATCCTTCTTTTCCGTCGCCATTTCCTTTTGAGTTGGGTCATGAGCCGTCATCCTCTCGCCCTGTTTTCCCATAATAAATTAAGTTGTCAGTTTAATAATGTATGTATAAGCTTCGTGAAAGTAAAGCGGTATTTGGTAAATGCTGGAAATTAACCTTTTCTTGCAAGGTGGCTTTGGTCTTTTCCATGCCGGACTTGGCGGAGGCGGCTACGTTCGCCGCCGTCTCCTTGACGGAAGCTGCTGCATTTTTGGCTGTCTGCATTCTTATCGGTGGTTTTTTTTTCTTTTTTTGTTTTGCAGTGGATAGAGATTGATATGTGAAATTGAGGTGCTTAGAAAAGGACTTATATAGAGTTGCAAGGTGCTGCGGGCTGCTGCCACGTAGCGCAACTAAACTATGATACGTGGCTTATCCATATATGTCGTTGCTTCTTATTCTGACGCGTGGCTTGCTATTAAAATGTTCTGTTGTAATTTAAAATCTTTCTTGAACAAACAAAGAAACCATGTCGACGTGAATACAAAATATTCAGACTCTAACAGGTATTATGAATACATGTTATCTAGCAAAATAAAACAACTTTTTAAAGAAAAATATAAAATATGGCACTAAATCAGTTAACATTTTTTGTTTTTACTTATTTTATGTCAACAATATTCACTCGTTTATAAAATTTTTAATTCAAGATCAAGATTCAATGATCTTAGAAACAAGATTAGAATATTACACAAGATTCTATACTTAGAGATTTTATTATGATCTGTGTATTCGCTAAATAAATCGTAAGATCAACAATCATGATTAAACAACTCTGCGAAAGACTCTTTATTTTCAAAAGAGTTTTAATGTAATAATAATGTAATAATAACATATTGCTGTTACTATTTAGTAAGAGCAAATCAGCAATATGCAATTTTAATATTTGAACAATCAATGCCATCTTTAACAAATTTCAAATTCAAATGACTTGCTTCATAACAGTTGGTTTCTTATTGAAAAAATCCAAATACTAATACAACAAGAATATGTATAAGCATCAAAATGTGGATCTTGATGTTATTCACAATCAGAAAAGCGCCATTTTTATATCATCCACAATAGCTTCAGGACTCAATGATGCATCGACTTTAAATATCCCTTCAGTTTCATCAACCTGAAGCAAGTCTAATTGGGATTGCAGAAGTTCAGGTGGCATGAAATGCTTCCCTTCTGCTGCTCTTTTCTGAACACGATCCATAAGCACCTTCACCCCTACATCCAACAGAACAAACTTCACAACACATGCGTTGTTTGCACCACCTTGATAATTCGGGTCAGCTGACCTAAGAATTTCCCTGTACTGCTTTTGCAGGGCAGAACATCCAAGAATTATAGTCTTGCCATTGACCAAACTGGCATTCACAACATCCCTTAGCGATTCAAGCCATGGGGCTCGGTCTTCATCTGACAAGGGGATCCCATTCTTCATCTTCTCTGTTTTATTAGATATATTGCTATTTTCACAAATGACATGATCATTAAGGAAACAAAACAAAAAAAATGCAGGGAAACGGGAATGCAGAAGGTCAGAATCTGTATCTTATAAGCAGTCACTGCACAAAATATGTGCAACAAGTATCCATAACCCATTTGGGAAATTGTTGACAGAATTTTATGCCGTGAATACTGGAATGTGGTCTTAAGAGAAATATTTGCATTCAGATTACGGTTTTGTTACCTTTGTTTGATTGTGAATGGAAATCATCAGCATCGATATAGCTACAGTTTAAAGCTTTCCCAAGCATTTTTCCTATAGTTCTATATAAACGAGGATTAATAAATTTCCAAATGAATTTTGAGAAAAGCATATGGATAAGAAAACTGACTATAAAGAAGCATTGTAACACTATGACTTACGTTTAATCTCAACTTAACATGTTTATCAGAAAAATTAGAGAAGCTATTATGAACTCATAATATTCCCCTTTCATTTTAGATGTTCCCATTAAATATACTTTATGTTCCCTTTTCTTTGGAATCGTTAACTCACATCCCCTTCGCCCTTATCCGAGTTAAGACTTGAACAGACCACTTGGTTGATGAGTCATATGACAAACACCTTTGATAACATAGGCCAAAAGCCCTTTGGTCTGTGATTTATAATTCTGCTAGAAGTCTAGATGTCTAATTATTGAAAAGTAGGACTAAAGAGATGGGAAATAGGACTAAAGAGAAAGGAAATTATAATATGTCAAGCATGGTGAAACTCACGATTTTCCAGCACCACTCACTCCCATTATTACAAGAGCGATCCCTGCAATGTATAAAGATTACTCAAACAAACAGCAATTCAATAGAGCTTACAGATGCTCTGTCTGCCACTGATAAGGAAAAGGCAAGATATGGAACCTTTGTGATCTGAAGCCATAACAACAAATTAATAACAAAATGACAATGACTCCAAGCTAATAATTGATCTGCCTCACCAGCCAGATAACATTCCTGATCATCAAACATGGACAATCAGTAAACTATTAGAAGATTAGTATGTAAAAGAATTTACCTACAACTTTTCTTTGAAAAGGATATTCAGTGTGCACATACAAACACAAGAACAAGAATAAGAATGCATTCTTCCAAAAGAACAAATCCTGTTTCTAGGTAGAACATAAATAAAAAATGCTAATGTTCTATGGTTCGACAAAAACAAATACCATTTGAAAAGTAAGCCTCAATTAGAGAATACCGCCACAGACCCACACAATGAGGCTTGATGCACACAATGTGCATTTGATCAGAGTAACACAATGAGCTATCAGGAAGATATAGCCCCAAGAAAATACCCAAAATTTAGAAGTTTTACTCTTTTGGGCGGCAAATATAGCAATGAAACTAGTTAATTGGAGAGGGCTAAAACTGCAGTTTATTTAACAACATGTTTCATGATTCTACTAGCAGCTTAGGTAAATACATACCGTAAGATCATCATCTTTCAGAGTTGAGGATTTAGAATTTGTAAGAGAGGAAGGTTCGAATGCGACTAAACGCACAGATATACAACAAGGTTCTAAATTGCAGAATGAACTTAAAACTGGGATTTGTCAGAAAAAAAAATAACGCTGCATCAATTTGCAATGGTACTCATCAAATATTCAAATCATGAAAGAAGACGACATAAATCAAATCATAGAACAACAAATTAAGGCTGGACATGAAGGAATTAAACAACACCGGAAGGAGCTTTATGGACGTGAAGGAATTAAATATAGAGATTCCTGAGCAATACATTATACATCTGGCCTGCGGCTGCCAGAAACCTTATATATGTAGCCAGGCGTCATGACATGATCAATCAAAATGTCAACAGATTCACAAGATTATTTAAGCAATCAAATTTGATCAAGTTAGTACTTTTGAGGTCATGAACACACATTTGTACACATTATAGACTGAAAAATTTATGATTGCACAAATTAAACTACAAGAACCCTAAACTTTAATCAAATTAGCAAAAACTAGCTTTAGATGCCATGACCTGGAATCAATTAGCTAACAAGATCGTTGACCATCAGAACATTTTCAGTGCAAAGCGGTTGATGTGTAGGTAACAAACAAGACACACAACTGCCTAGTGCAAAAGCAATCAGAAGATTAACAAAAGTGTAAAATCAAAATGGCAATACAAAAAAGCAACAAAAAAATCGTAACACAGAAAAAGCATGGAAAGGATGCCATACCTATAATCGCAGAGAGCAAACGACGATGAAAACGAGAAGAATTAAAGGAAAGCCGATGATCGTGAATCGGCGATGAGAGCAGACGACGAAAAGTAGCAGCAGCTGAGGGAAGCTACTACTTCTCTATATTCCGAGCACCGGATAAGGTGATTAAAAAGTTAGAAAGTATCCGGTCCAATTTCTTTTGGGGTGCAAAGGAGAAGGAGAGGAAAATCCATTGGGTGGCATGGAACCAAGTCTTGAATAATAAAGAGTTTGGTGGTCTGGGAGTTGGCAGCCTCAAAGCACTGAACATTGGGCTCATGACGAAATGGATCTGGCGGTTTTATGAGAATCACGAAGGGCTGTGGAAGTTGGTTGTTAAAGCAATCCATGGGGAGAGCGGTGGTATTAATGGCATTAACTCGAGGGTAAACACCCCTGGGTTATGGAGGAACCTCTTAAAAGTTTTCAAAGATTGCGAGAAGATTAATATCCCTCTTAATCAATGGTTCCAAGTTGTGCAGCGGGCTGATTCAAACGGGGTTAATATATCATGGACTAAGGAGCCGTCAGGTACGTACACTGTTTCTTCCCTCCGATCTGCGTACGACTTGATGTCATTAAAAAGGTTAGAGAACTTTTCGTTTCTCTGGTGCAATTGGGTCCCGCTCAAGGTCTGCATAAATGCTTGGAGGGCTGCCCTTAATAGACTGCCAACAAAAGTTAATTTACAAAAGCGTGGTGTCATACTATTATCGTGTTTTTGCCCTCTTTGTGGGAACGTTGAGGAAACAGAGATCCATTTGTTTCTGCAGTGCCCTTTCAGCAGGAAGATTATTGATTTCATTGGTTCTTGGTGGAAAATTAACCCTATAACATTTGATGATATTGGTTCTTTTCTAAACTGGGGCTTCACGTTGGGTCTAGAAACGAACATCGCAAAAGCATTTTCTGGAGTATTATACACTTTCCTTTGGCAGTTGTGGAAGCTTAGAAATGATGTCACCTTCTCGTCTAAAAAATGCAACGAACAGCTAGTGTATAACCAGGTTCAGGCGCATTCTTTCTTTTGGTTCAAGCATAGGATGTGCAGGAAGGTGGCTGCCCTCGACTGGAGTTGCTGGGTTTTATCCCCCAGCTCGTGCTTCCATTCTTGACTAGGGATGTCTTGGTGTCTAGTTCGTGTTTTGTTATTGTTCTTTTTGTTACTTGTTGTTCGTTGTTCGTTGTTTGGCTGTTGTTTTTGTCTAGTTCTGTACTCCTGCTAGCTTCTGGCTAGCCATTAATAATTTTTTTCCCAGGCGCCCGAGGGCATGTGATGGCCGAGCCGATGCATGTTCCTTGTGTGCCTTTTGCCGTTCAAAAAAAAAAGTATATATACATTTTTTAATTTGGACCTCACTAAAAAATCAAAACGGACCCGTATGTATTAAGGCTTAACTTCAGTTTATTAAACAAAATTGAAAGAATTAAAATTTTAAACAAACATATTAAAAATAACCCTAATCACCATCGTGAATCGACAGCCTGAAATCATCCGTGAATTGACAGTCTGAAATCATCCGTGAATTGACAGTCTGAAATCATCCGTGTCTGTCATGGAGTCGCCGCCCATCTGCCGCAGCCCGCCGGCTCCGGCCTGCCGCCCGTGTGAGTTCGTGACTAACCAGAAGTCGGTGATCTGCAGCAGCTCTTATCTCCTTCGTGAAGAAGAAACCATAAATCGCACGTTTGAGAACATTTAATCTCCTACTGATTTATATATAAATTATATGAAATTATTGAGGAGCTAAGGAAGAATATGAGCCCGCCGGAGAGAAGAGGTAAAGGAAAATTGATAAATAGGTTTAGCTTTTCATTTCTTATAGCTTTTAAAATGATTTTTTTATAATCAATGGAAGTGATTATACTCTGCAAAGTTGTCCTATCTCTGAAAAGTTACCCCCAACTCTCCATACTTGAACTCATGAAGCTATACTCTATTATTTTATTAGGCTTATTTAATACAATTTTATGGGGGTTAATTCTTCTACTTATAAATTTGATTCATTCACTAAAGGTATAACACCTTTGAAGCTATATTATACAAGTTAGTGAAACATGAGTTTATAGTGGATGAATCAACTTTATAAATGGAAATATCATCTCCTTTTTAAAATTATTTGTTATTTTTACATATGAAAACAGACAATAAAAGATTCACCAATATCTAATTTCCAATGTCTTATTTTTTATTTGTTTATTAATCACTATAAGTTTTTTTTTGTATTAGTAATGATATAATTGTAGAGAATTTTCGTGGTATGCACTATCGTCGAGATCAATTGTAAGAACTTTATACTATTTGTTTTGAATATATATTTAATCTTTCGTCGATATTTATAATACTCTTGATTTATATCTTATTACCCGACCCATAAAGAAAACTATTCCGACATGTTATATATTTTTCGAGTGACTTGTCATATCATATATTGGACCCCGGTATGTTCAAATCCTGGATTCGCCACTGCAGCGATTACGTATCGCCTCAAATCGCCAGAGATCACGCTCCGACGACGGCTCCGTTGTAAAGTTATTTTTTGTTTGGGAATTTCATTTATACCCTTATAAAAATCTTGAATTACGTATATATCCTTTGTGTATTTAACTATTTAAATTAATCATAATAATAAAATAACTTTAGTTTCTGAAAATATATCGAAATTGTTAATTTTTGCTATTATGTATACCCAATTTTGAAAACTACCATTTAATGTATCGATCACAAAAACTACCATTTAATACATCATTTACATTTGATAGTAGGTTACATGTGATGTGGTAAAGATCATGGGTGACGTGACGGGTGCAACGGTAGGTGATATGAAATTTAAAACTAACATTTTCTATCAGTTCAAGAGGTAAACCAGTGTATTAAAAGATAAAAGTGGGAAGTTAGATACACTAAATGATAGTTTTGAAAGTTAGGTATATACAATAACAAAAAGTAATAAGTTCGATACATTTTCGAAAACTAAACTCTAATAAAATTATTTAAAAGTTTAATATACCTTATCTCTAAATTTGATTAATATAAAATCTTCAAATACCCATGTTAACTAAAAACTTAAATCATTCAAGTTTTAACAAAGTCATCTTTTAGATTTTCCAACCTTGTCTCCCCATTGTGAATCACAAAAAGAACTTGAGAAAATATATAAAAAAAAGCTGCATATTCCTTTGGTTTTAATCGTAGACAAAATAGTTTTAAAAAACAAATATAATATCTGTTGCTAAATATAGAAAGTATAAACGATGGAAACAGGTTAATAAAAAAATATGAAAGAAAAGAATCAAAGGGAGATGATTTCTGAGTCAAGGAAATTAAAAAACTCCTTGAGTACGTGTTGTTAGATTGTCAGATTTGTTATCTCGAATCAAAACTTGAGGGTATCAAGTGGGATTTGCCAAACAATATGAAATCCGTTAGAATAAAAGTTCGAAAGGATTCGAAAGAAAAAATAATAATTTGATTAAAATTGTAAGGCACAAAGCAATAATGCGTCAATCATAATAGTCACCAGAGTTGATTTCCACCTAGCAATGAGTCAAGTTCTTTTTTCCATGAGAAAATCCTTATCGTCGAGCAAGCAATAATGTTTGAACCACATGTTTTCTTAAACAAAAATGAGTATATGTAAAGAAAAATTAATTTCATATTACTACATTTGGATAAAAAAATATTTTCATATTAGTAACTTTAAACCTAACAACAACAATATAACACTACAAGAAAGCTGTAAGTTACTCATGAAAAGTATAATTACCCACATAAAGATAATAGTTATTATGATTACTTGATGATGATAGTTTTTAACCTATTTTAAAAACTAGTTAATGATTAAAATAAGAGATCATCTAAATTTTTGAATAAGATCGATGTTGCAAATAAAGTTAATTATAAGAATCAAAACAGAAGTTAATAAATATAGTTTTGAATATAAAAGTATATATTGTGGTTCAGTGGTTGTTTTCTTCATAACTATATATAGTTTTGAATATAAAAGTAATTAATTTCACAGCACGTGATGTTTATATTGATCACTTATGATACATGCATGCTTTTCTCTCGAGTATATATGTCCAAAAGTACAACAACCGAAAATTTGTTTAATATTCTGTTTTTGACCACCAGAAAGAAAAGATAAATTAAAATAGAAATACTTGGAGGGAGGTTACTGGAACTGAGGCATGCCATGCAGTAAACAAAGGCGGCTACACTATAACTATACTTTGTACACTATATATATATATATATATATATATAACCGTTGAACGCCTACTCCACATATCAAAACTCAAGTCATTACTTAATTAAGTAAGTTTGCTTTTCATCGATTTCTTTTGAAACATGGGCGCCGGTGGCTTTTCCAATCCTCGTCATCTAGATGAACCTCAAAGAGCCCCGACCTCAAAACCTCCATTTACGTTGGCAGATCTCAAGAAAGCTATACCACCTCATTGTTTCAAAAGATCCATGACTCGATCCTTTTCCTATTTGCTAGTTGATCTCACTGTCGCCTCCCTCCTCTACTACCTTGCCACAACTTATATTCCACTCCTTCCTCATCCTCTTCCTTACCTTGCTTGGCCGGTTTATTGGTTCCTTGAAGGGTGTGTTTTCATGGGTCTTTGGCTTATTGCTCATGAATGCGGTCACCATGCTTTCAGCGATCATGTATGGCTTGAGGATACGATAGGCTTTATTTTACACTCATTCCTTTTAACTCCTTACTTTTCCTGGAAAATTAGCCACCGTCGTCACCATGCCAACACCGGTTCCCTTGAACATGATGAGGTTTATGTCCCCAAGACAAGATCAAAACTTGATGCGTCGGCTTTCTACCTAGACAACCCTATTGGCCGAACTCTAACCCTTCTTGTGAAACTCACTCTCGGATGGTACATATACTTGTCAATCAATGCTGCTGGAAGACCTTATGATAAATTTGCTAGCCACTATGATCCCAGGAGCCCGATTTTCTCTGATAACGAGCGAATCCTTATTCTCATGTCTGATATAGGACTTCTCAGCTTTTCATACTTCTTGTACAAAGTGGCTATGATTCAGGGATTCGTTTGGGTTTTTTGTGTGTACGGAGGTGCAATGATGGTCATGAATGCATTTCTTGTGACCATCACATACCTTCATCACACTCACCCTTCTTTGCCCCACTATGACGACTCCGAATGGAACTGGATGAAAGGTGCATTTTCAACTATTGATAGAGATTATGGAGTTTTAAACAAGGTGTTCCATAACATTACAGACACTCATGTCTTACACCATTTGTTCTCATATATTCCTCATTATCATGCCATGGAAGCCACCAAGGCTATCAGACCAATTATGGGTGAGTTTTATCAAAGTGATAGCACTCCATTTTTCTTGGCATTATGGAGAGAATCCAAGAATTGTTTGTTCATTGAGCCAGATGAAAGTGATGAAAAGAACAAAGGTGTCTACTGGTTTAGCAATAAGTACTGAACAAACGAGAATAGAAGTGAACAAGAATGTCAATATTAATTTTATTTTTTGGATTATGTAATAGTTTACTTTGTGCTTCCTCCCTCATAATTACAAATAATCTTAATTAGTTCTCATAATTCACAATACATTTTGTTCTTTCCTGCAGTATATTGAATTAATCATGCCCTATAGCAATAAGTTGGTAGAGGCAAAAGAATGAAACGGAGAGGTTACAAGGGGTTGGACCAAAGTGTCCATTCCAATTTACATTTCTTATTTTAGTTGGAAATTATAAAAATTAACATCTTTTACTAGTAACTCATCATCATCAAATAGTGGTTTGTATTACCATAACTAAACAATTTTAAGCAACACATCATCACAAACATTAAAAAAAATCGAAATCACGATGAGTGTAAATTCATACCTTCTTTTATTAAACTTATCCTCGAACTAGTTGTTAGCGTCATACATTATGTCTTTTATACATATTTTCATGCCCTTTAACACATTTCTTTTATCATTTAATAGTGTAAGATAAACAATATCTTTATCATTTTTTGTTATTGGTATAAACAATATTTTAGTACTAATGAATATTTTTACTTTTATAAACAAAAGTTCATATTGTTTAGGATTCGCAAATACCAGTTCTTATACTAACGATAATTGTTAAACCAATAACTTAAAAATAATAAGCTCTCTCAAAACAAATTTGTTTATCTATAAAAACAAAATAAATTGATATAAAATTAATAACTGGTACACCAATAAACAAAAAAATGATAGTAAATAGTTTACATGATATTTTTGTGACATAATGGGTCATAGAATAATGGTATTACACATGGTCTATTTCAGAAAACAATCTCCCTATTTACGGATAGATATATGATTGTTTACTTTTTACCTCTCTCATACCCCATTGTAGCAGGATTGGATATTGTTGTTGTATTAGACATGAGACTTTTTAATAGTTTTTTATTACGCGAGCTTAAAAAAGTATAATATTAAATAGACATACATACATACTGACATACATACATACGTATGTGCGTACATATGTACATAATACACACACACACATCTCTCTCTCTCTCTCTCTCTCTCTCTCTCTCTCTTTCTCTCTTTTTCCCTCACACACTTATATAGGGATAGATGAATGTTCAAATGCGAACTAATTTTGGTGGGATAATAATCTTGACCTTTGATTAAATAAATCAATGACCTTTGTTCTAATTTAATCATGGATCAAGATTAATTTTCGCAGTACTCGTAATAAGATCAGTGCTCCAAATGTCGTTACACACACACACACACATATATATATATATATTGTATATATATGCAAAAGTTCAAACGAGATGGGGTTATGTGGTTGTGATTTTTTTTTGAACGGCAAACACACACCCTCTAATCTAATCCTAAATTTACACCATTTTATCTATAGCAGGACTTGAACCCATAACCTAATGAGACACCTAGACACCAGATATCACTAGACTATAAGCACTTTAGTATATAGTTGAGACTTGAGATAATTGCATATCTTGGTTAGCCATTTGGAAATGAAAAGGAAACATCATTGCTTCAGATATGACTAAAAGCACACACCATTTGACTACATGCAGTAGTCAACTTTTCCAAGCAAAGCATTATTGTTGTTGCCAACCTCTAACTTCTATGTTATCGACCAACTTAAATTAACATGAAGGATGAAAAGTCTTTAACTGAAAAAAAAAAAAAACAGAAGCCAGACATCTACCCCAAATAACCTCTATATATATGTACATATTAACAAGTAAATATTACCCGCGCTTCGCGGCGGGTAAATATAATATCTCGTTTACTGTAAGATTATAGAGAAAATTTCACTCATGGTCCCTATGGTTTGTCACTTATTACATCTGTGGTCCCTTATCTTCGTTTATTACACTGGGAATCCCCATGGTATGCACTTTGTTACACTGGTAGTCCCTGATCACCTCATGTGAACTTGAAAAGACCAAAATACCCTTTTCTCTTAAATTTATTTAATTTCTATTCATTAATTCCTAATAAATATAATTAAAAAATTAAAACACTAAAAAAATAATAACAATCCGCCCTCTCCACTGACACTTCAATCAGAAACCCAAAGACCACCATCCACACCGCCGTCTGGACCCTCTCCGACCACCGCCAAAACCGACTACACCCTCTTCCCGTGAAAATTGAATCGGCCACCATCTGCCACCACCCACACCGCCGTCTAGGACCACTCCCACCACCGCCAAATCAAAACCCAAGAACACAAAATAGAAATCGTTACAAATCTAAACAAGACACCAAGAACACTTCCCCTGACAAATTAAATCAAAACTAAATCAAAACAATAAGAACACTTACATATCTGATTACACCAAATCAAAACCCAAAGATCCAAAATCGTTACCCAAGAATAGTGGTAATGTTCAGATGGTGGTAGCCGTATGTGGTGGTTCTGCTACTGCGGTTTGTCAGTTCGCCTGCGAGGGACGGGAGTGATGGATGGGTCTTTAAAAAACCCTAATTTGACATGCGGCGGTGGTGAGTCGTGGGTTCGGAGAAACGGGTCGCAAATGGCGGTGGAGAATAAGGGAAGGGAGAGAAGATGGTGGTGATGCTTGTTGTCTTCGGCGGAGGTACAGCGGCGGTGGTGAATCGTGGGTTCGGAGTCGCAGATGGCGGTGGAGAAGAAGGGAAGGGAGAGAAGATGGTGGTGATGGTTGTTGTCTTCGGAGGAGGTACAGCGGCGGTGGTGGCTGAGGGTGCCGGTGGTGGCTGTTTGGTGAGGCGGTGGTGGCTGTTTGGAGCGGTGGTGGTGGCTGTTTGGTGCGGCGGCGAAGAGGAGTAGGGGTGCAGTCAGTCGTGAAGTGCCTATGGGGGTGTGTATATTATATAATAATAATATTAATATAATAGTATAATATTATTATTAGTTTAATTATTAGTTTTAAATTATTTAAATTTAGAGAAAATAAAAAAAAGAAATAAGGGTATAATAGACTTTTTTAAAAAAAACTAAGGGTATTTTGGTCTTTTAAATGGGACCAGGGACTATCAGTGTAACTAAGTACATACCATGGGGACTCCCAGTGTAATAAACGAAGATAAGGGACCACAGATGTAATAAGTGGCAAACCACAGGGACCATGAGTGAAATTTTCTCAAGATTATACTGTTACTTTAATTTTGGGCAAACTGCTTCATAATACAACGAACTTTTACTAAGCTACCAATGTATACAATGAATTTTAAAATTAAAAAAAAAAATACAACCAATCTTCACATTTGTTACATTATATGCAATTGACCTCTTATAGCAGGTCATGTTTGCTAATCCAGCCGGTTACCTTCTTTTAGTTATCTTTAATAATTTTTTTAAAAAATAAATCATTTTCCATAGAACACAAGCACAAGCAGTTAGGGTTCTTCAAAGAGGACTGCTCAAGTGCTCAGATCTCGCCTTCATGCCTTCATAAAAACACAAGCATACCTTCACCACCAACGTCATGCTCAGATCCAGATCTGAGCCGTGAGTTTTGAACCACCACCGTCGCTTGAACCACCCTTCAAGAGCCAACGTGAGTGTTTATCAAGTGAGTGTTCAGATCCAGATCCAGATTGCCGTGAGTTTTCAAGAGCCACCGTGAGTTTTCAGATCCAGATCACCGCCGTCACCGCCCTTCAAGAGCCACCACCACTGCCGCCGCCGCTTCAGCCCACCACCACTGCCGCCGCTGTCGGAATCTGACCTCCTTATACAGATTGCTCAAAGGACCACCATCGCCTTCAAATCGTTACCACCGCCTTCAAACCTTCACCACCGTCGCCTTCTAATCTGACCTGCAGGAGCAATTTGTCTTTAAGGTTCGATTTAAGATCTCGTTTATTGAGATTAGGGTTTGTTTATACCGATTGTTCATTCTTAGATCTCGATTTAAAGTTATTTTAGATCTTATTTTTTAGGGCTTTCATTGTTCTTCATCGGGTTCATTATTTAGGGTTTTCGGATTTAGATATGTTTTACAGATCAGAACATCGTGAGGTTTTCATATTTAGATTTGATGGACATATTTATGTTTTTATTCTTGTGTCATTATGAGTTTTGAATTTGATTACTGATTTGGTTGATTCATAAGTTGTGTTTTTGTTCTTGAACTTGAAGGTGTTCATCATTAAGAACAATAAGTATAAAAACTACAAAAAATAATTAGAAAAAAATATTAGAAAATAGAATATGACCTGTTACCTGCTCATCAGGTTGCTAATTGCATACATTGGAAGACAAAAGAGAGTTGGTTGTATTTTATTTAAAATTTTAAAGTTGGTTGTATACATTGGTAGCTTAGTAAAAGTTCATTGTATTTTGGAGCAGTTTGCCCTTTAATTTTTAATGAAATATGTTTAAACAACTCTATAAAAAATAATTTAAAAGGCTTCTAATTTATATCCTTGACTTTGCTCACTATTATTAATATAAACAACTATTGTATTAAACTAAATTATTTTTAATATAGATAATCTACTACTACTACAACTAATAATAATAATAATAATAATAATATTATTATTATTATTATTATTACTATTATTATTATAATAATAATATAATAATATTATTATTATAAAAGCAGTATAATAATAATATAATAATATAATATTATTGTTATAGTAATAATATAATATTATTATAGTAATAATATAATAATATAATAATAATAATATAATAATAATATAATAATAATATAATAATAATAATAATAATAATACAATAATAATAATATAATAATAATATAATATAATATAATAATAATAATAATAATAATAATAATAATAATAATAATAAATTCTTACATTAAAGACAAAATACACTAAAAACAAAAATTTTCCTCCCTTTTGTATGTATTTATAATTAAGGTTTAGTTTATAAAAGTGTATCCAACTTTACAACTTTTGCTATTGTATGTACTGAACTTTCAAATTTATCATTTGATATATCAAACTTTTGAAAAGTTACAATTTTATGTATTGGGTAACCTATTCTTCAGGTGGTAGGTAATTTCTTCAATTTTTTATTTTTCTATTATTCTACCTCACTTATTAATTGTCATGTGTGTATTATCTTCAAGAAATAAAAAATAAAATATGAAGAACAGGGGTTCATCTTTTGTATCTTCAACAAGAACAAGAACAACATTCATCGTTTGCATCTGTAATCAAAACCCTACAAGTCCAGCAACAATTAAGAACAAGAAAGCCTAAAATCAACCACACTAATTCTGGAAAAATAAGAAAGTTTGAAGCAGATGAACCCTAAAAAAGTTTGCATCTGCAACAAGAACAAGAACAAGTCCAGATCAAGTATGAATATGAGCAGAAACATAAGAACCCTAAAATCAACCCCAACCGTAACAACAGATAAACATGAAGATGAAGATGAAGTAGATGAACCCTAAATAGAAACAAAAATCCTAAATCAAGATCAAAAACCCAGATGAAGGAAGATGAACCCTAAATCGCAGATCTTACAGACCTTGTCGAACTGAAATCGCAGATCTTGAACCCTTGTCGAACTGAAAATCGAACAGAGATGCTACAATTGAACTGAGATGCTAGTCCCAAATCTTACAGACCTTGCAGACCTTGTCGAACTGAAATCGCAGAGATGCTAGTCGAACTGAAATCGAACTGAGATGCTAGTATCGACCCAAATCGCAGAGATGCTAGTCGAACTAAGATCGCAGAGATGCTAGTCGAACTGAAATCGCAGCGATGCTACAATCGACCCAAATCGCAGATCTTCAGTACATAAGTTTGACTTTTTGTTTCTGGGTACCTCAAACCTCAAGCCTGAGTTTTTGTTTCTGGGTACTTCAAATCGCAGATCTTCAGTACATAAGTTTTTGTTTCTGGGTGCTTCAAATCGTAGATCTTCAGTACCTATTGGCTCTGCTAGTGTACCTCAAGCATGAGTTTTTGTTTTTTTAATATAAAAAAAGTTTAAATTTAATTTCAAATTATTTTTTAGAGAAAATTACACCAATGGTCCCTGTGGTTTGCCACTAATTTCACGCATAGTCCCTATGGTTTATTAATTACACTAGACGTCCTTGTGGTTCGTAGTTTGTAACACCTGTGGTCCCTGGTCCACATAAAATGACTAAAATACCCCTAACACTCTTTTTTAATCAATTTTTCTTAATTATAAATTAATTTTAAATATTTTTAAAACTTAGAAACAATATATTAATAATTTTAAATTTAAATTAATATTTAACACTTTTTTAATCATCCCAACCCCTCCATTGTTTGACCTCCACCGTGACCACCACCACCAACTGCAACTCTGGCAACCGCCTGCAACTCCGGCCACCGCCATGACCTCCCAGCAGCGAAAAAAAAAACACCCCCGACCCCCCCTTCCCCGTCGATCCCTTGCAAACCAGATCTGTAAACAAACACCACCGCCACATGAAATCAAACCCAGATTTGTAAACAAGAACAATAAGCAAACCACCACACACACAACACCATCAGATCTGAACTCTAACAAGAAAAACCTTAATCATCGCTGCTGGGAGGTCATGGCGAGGTGAAGGTAATCAGATCTGAACAAAAACCATACACAAACCCTAATCAGATCTGAACTGTTACAAACCATCGCCATCATCATCACCACCACACCCACAGAAGAAAAACCCTAACCATCGCCATTATCATCGCAAATCAGATCTGAACAAAAACTTTAATTCGGTAATGAAGAAAAAACCCTAAAACCCTAATCGCTAATGAAATCTGTCACACAAACACAAGAAAACACACAAACAGTGAAGGAAAAAGAGAAAAGAAAGAGATCGAGACGAGGTGAAGGTGCTGCCATGGTCGGCGGTTAGGACTTTCTGCGGTGGCGACCCCTTGACGAGGTGAACGGAGGTTAGGGCTTTCTGCGGCTAACGGTCGGCGGTGGGAGACGAGGTCTTCACGTCAAACGATCGGCGGTGGCAGCTTTCTCTTCTCCGGCTGTGGAGGAGGAATCCGGCGGCGGAGGAGGAACCCGGTGGTTAAAGATCGGATGAGAGAGTATGAGGGGGGGGGGGGGGAGGTTTTTTATATAATAAAGTAATAATAATTATAATAAATAATAAAAATAATGGTTTATTAATTAAAAAATAAATAAATATGTAAAAAAAGTCTAAATTAAAAAGGAAAGGGTAGTTTAGTCATTTTATATGGACCAGGGACCACAGGTGTTACAAACTATGAACCACAGAGACGTCCAGTGTAATTAATGAACCACAGGGACTATGAGTGAAATTAGTGGCAAACCACAGAGACCATTGGTGTAATTTTCTCTATTTTTTTAACTTAATATGCCATGTCACTTGCCATGTTATCATCCAAGTCAGCAAAACCTATGCCACGTCATCAGAAAACCTTCTATAGTAGGTTAAATACATTATTTGGTAACTTTTAAAAAGTTTGATACATCAAATGATAAGTTTGAAAGTTCAAGACATACAATAGAAAAATTTGTAAAGTTGGATACACTTTATGAACTAAACCCTATTAATTATTTACCAACTAATTAATTAATTAATGTGTTCTTTTTGGTACTTGATAATTTATTTTCACTTAAAATAGACCAAGTTTAGCTTATAAACTAATATTTAACGTCGCAATTAAATCATTTGATTATAGACATTCAAAGTAAATATGAAGGCGAATAAATTAACTTAATTTGACATTGTTTATAGTATTTTGGTCATTTACAAATATAATCTTGTGAGACGAATTAATAGTAGTTAAATTTGGTAGCTTCGTGCGGATGTACGTACTGCACGTGATTAATTGATGATAAGGCAGCTGCTCTATATATATTTTCCGTCTTGAGTGCCAGTAACTCGACCAGTAAACAATGGCGGCTAACTATACTATTCTTGGATTCTTTTAGTGCATGTATATATAGGTGGTACATAGAAGAGTGAAGCTATCATCCATCCGCCATTCAAACCCACCCAAAGGGGAAAGAAAACTCAAGTCATCCTTTTCTTTTGGTTCTGATTTTTAAGTGAATTGGATCTTGTGAAATCATTTCTTTAGAATCATGGGCGCCGGTGGCTGTTCAAACCCTCTTGATCGAGATATGATAAAGAGATCTGATTTTCAAGTTATCAAAAGAGCCCCAACCTCAAAACCTCCATTTTCGTTAGCAGATCTCAAGAAAGCTATACCACCTCATTGTTTCAAAAGATCCATGATCCGATCCTTTTCCTATTTGCTAGTTGATCTCGCTGTCGCCTCCCTCCTCTACTACCTTGCCACAACTTATATTCCACTCCTTCCTCATCCTCTTCCTTACCTTGCTTGGCCGGTTTATTGGTTCCTTGAAGGGTGTGTTTTCATGGGTCTTTGGCTTATTGCTCATGAATGCGGTCACCATGCTTTCAGCGATCATGTATGGCTTGAGGATACCATAGGCTTTATTTTACACTCATTCCTTTTAACTCCTTACTTTTCCTGGAAAATAAGCCACCGTCGGCACCATGCTAACACTGGTTCTCTAGAACATGACGAGGTTTATGTCCCCAAGACAAGATCAAAACTTGATGCGTCGGCTTTCTACCTAGACAACCCTATTGGCCGAACTCTAACCCTTCTTGTGAAACTCACTCTCGGATGGTACATATACTTGTCAATCAATGCTGCTGGAAGACCTTATGATAAATTTGCTAGCCACTATGATCCCAGGAGCCCGATTTTCTCTGATAACGAGCGAATCCTTATTCTCATGTCTGATATAGGACTTCTCAGCTTTTCATACTTCTTGTACAAAGTGGCTATGATTCAAGGATTCGTTTGGGTTTTTTGTGTGTACGGAGGTGCAATGATGGTCATGAATGCATTTCTTGTGACCATCACATACCTTCATCACACTCACCCTTCTTTGCCCCACTATGACGACTCCGAATGGAACTGGATGAAAGGTGCATTTTCAACTGTTGATAGAGATTACGGAGTTTTAAACAAGGTGTTCCATAACATTACAGACACTCATGTCCTACACCATTTGTTCTCATATATTCCTCATTATCATGCCATGGAAGCAACCAAGGCTATCAGGCCAATTATGGGCGAGTTTTATCAAAGTGACAGCACTCCATTTTTCTTGGCTTTATGGAGAGAATCCAAGAATTGTCTGTTTATTGAGCCGGATGAAAATGATGAAAAGAATAAAGGTATCTACTGGTACAACAACAAGTACTCAACAACGGAGCATACCAGTGAATAAGAATGTAAATATTATTTTATTTTTTGAATTACGTGATACTTTACTTTGTGTATCTTCCTCAATCATCATTTCAAATAATCTTAATTCTTATAATTCTCAAGAAATTTTGTTTTTCACCTATTTAATTTTGCATTTCTTATCCCTGTTGGAAATTAACTGTATTGGAAACTTTAACATTATTTAGCACATATAAACAACTTCTAATATAATAGTTTTTATTAACAACAAAAGGCAAAGATAAGCTTGAGCTTGGGCAATATTATCACCCAAGCCTACCCCAAATTTATTGAATACAACCATAAAACTAGCAAAATACATTGGGAATACACCATTAGTTTCTTTTTGAACAGGAAACACACCCACTTATCTAATTTACACCTTATGTTCTCTACATGATTTGAACCATCAACCTCTAAGAGAGAGACACCTTGGTACCGCTAGGCCAAAGGCTCTTACGTGGGATAGAGCTGCGATTTGATGCATGCTGGGGACCGAATATAAGTTGGTTCCTTAATTGCCATAGCATACAGATATAAACATAAACATCTGTAGTGGATAAACTCAAAGAATTACACAATAACTTCGATCCAAGACAAAATATCATCGAAGCCACCAAGTGTTGACCTCTCAAACTGCGAATCATTTACAAATGTCCTATGTCACTGATTTCGAAATCGTGAAGATATTCTACATATAGCAGTAAATGATGAAGATTTGTGGACTTAATGAACTTCAACTTTCACAGTTTGGTTGTTCGTTTCTAATACACATGGTACATGGTACTCACGGGCTATAAATCCTTTGATGTCTAATATTTATATACATCCCGATGTAAATTTATCGTAATATGATAGTTATTCGAAAATATTATAATTTTTTCCATTTTATAAATGCGTTTTTGAATGATAATTATTATATTTTGTTCATTCTGGTAAAAAGTTAACTCGTTAGAAAACATATTGTCACAATATGAATTATCTGAAGTGTATTTTTTGTAAGGGCTAGAGATGATTTTTATTAATCAAGGAGGAAAATTCAATAGGAGCCTCCAACAAGATGGAGACAACCCTGTAAAAGGACTAATTTTGTGACAAATTAGACTAACGGTGATATTTAACAGAGTTTGAGTAAAGAACCAATTATGTGACAAATTCTTATTTAAAGGACTAATTTTGCAACAAAATTCCTTAAAGGACTAATCCTGCAACTAGGCGTATTCTAAAAGGACCAAATTTGTAATTAACTCTTCCTAAAATAAAGAATTAGACACTAACAACAATGGATGATATTACATTCATCATTTGCATTTAGTAAAAATGATGAAGAAAATTTCCAAACCCTGTCTAAAGAACATGTACCTGGTCATTTCAAAAAAAGGAATAACAAGCTATGTCCAAAATGAACAAACAGGTCAACTGGGAGATTAGTAAGAAAATTAAAAATTGCATATAGTATATTCACAAGAAAAGAGCTAATTACAAAGATAGTCCCTGTGGTTTGTGGCAAATTTCACATTCAGTCCTTTAAACTCGAAAATTACACAAACAGTCCTTATGGTAAACGACTTGTTTCACATTCAGTCCTTTAGCCTAACAGAAGTTAAGTCCCGCCGTTAGTTTGGCCCACGTGAGTTGCACACGAGGGTATAAGCGTCATTTACCTCTATCTCTCTTACTTTATTAGTACGGCCCTACAACGACAGATGTAAGTTACAAACTCCCTCCAATTTCATTCCACTTCTTCCTCTTCTCTCTTCTCTCGATCAATCAAACCCTAAAATGGTGCTAACTGTATGGAGGATTAGACAAATAGGAGAAGAATTCGACCTCAATGAAGTCTACGGTAAGTGTTTGAGTTGTTCTTGAACAACAATTTCGTCTTTGTAATGTATTTGATACTGAAAATTTGCTTGTTTTCGATCAATGCAGCTACTGAGCCCTCGTATTTTTCGTTAAAAATTCATCATGGTGGTTGGTTTACTGATAAACCAGGTAGGAAATACGTTAAAGGTAAACAAAATATCGTGGATTTGATAGATATAGACACATTCTCAGTCCACGAACTCCATTACATGATGGAAGAGCTTGGATACAAGAGAACAGAAGCTAAGTATTACCATTTTTTAGTACCTGAGTTGTCTTTAGATGATGGTCTTCGTGCCCTAGGGGCTGATATAGATGTAAATCTGCTTGGTAAGTTCATTCAGAGGAACAAGATGATATCTGTTTATACTGAACTGGGTGGTACATCATTAGAAACTTATTTTTGCTCACCTAAATCTACAAATGTGGTAATTGAGGAAATAATAGATGACCCAACTGTAAATCTACCCAGAAGGATTGTTACAAATCCTCATGTTAAAAAGAAACTGATGCTTGAATGGAAATCTAGTGTGGATAATAATCAAACTAGTGATGACCCACCTGTTCAAAGTAGTGCTCAAACTAGTGATGACCCACCTGTTCAAAGTAGTGCTCAAACTGTTCAAAGTAATGTAATTAATGATGCATACAATGTGAATTTGAATGAAGTTCAGAATAATGAATTCTCTGGGTTTGAATTTGATCATTCATATTATGGAGATATACTTGACAGTGATTTTGACCCATTTTTTTCTAATCACCTTTACAATGATAATGTGGATGAGAATGATGAGGATGTACATGTAGAGAATGAGGTGTTGGGGGATGAAAGTGATGAAAGTGACTACATAGTAGATGAGGAGAACAATGTGACTGAGGTAGATGTGGACATGAGAGACTTTACTTGTCATGTAGATGAGGATGTTGAATTCATGGGAACATATAATGAAAGCCAAGATTTTGATGAAGATGAGGTTAATGTAGATGCTTTAGATAACTCTGATTTTGAAAGTGGGGATGAGAGTGAAGATGAAATGGATGGGAATGGGAACCAAATGGAGAAAGTTAGGAAAAGAAAAATTAAAGAATTACAAAGAGAAGGTTCTGCTAAAAATAAGGGTGTAATGAAATCATCATTTTTTGTAACTCAAACCTTTGGTAGTTCTAAAGAAGTTAAAGATCAAATTAAAAAACATGCAATTGAAAGTAGAAGACAACTTAAGATTGTTAAAAATGATAAATGTAGAGTTAGGGTTGTCTGTGAGGGTTCAATACCAAATTTTGAAAATGACACAACAGGGTCAAGTACAATGGGCAGTTCTGTAATTTCACAAGTGAATCAGGAGACAGCTGGAAAGGGTTTAGGGGGCAGAGGTAAGAAAGGTATTAAATATGTGTATAATTGTCCTTGGGTTTTGCTAGTGTCCAAGATGTCAAATAGTGAAACTTGGATGGTCAAAACTTTGAAAGATGAGCATAAATGCTTGCAGTCAAGGACAATTAAATCATGCACATCTGCTTTTATAGGAGGTGAGATTGCAGGGCAAGTAGAGTCAAATCCATCTATTCCTATTAGAGCCATTCAAGAACAGATGCAAAAAAAACTTGATATTGGTGTTTCCAAAATGAAGGCTTATAGGGCAAAGGTGCATGCTACTGTTCAAGTGAAAGGAGATTATCAGTCTCAGTATCTGCTCTTAAGGGATTATGCAAATGAGTTGAAGTCAAGGAATCCAGATACAACAATTAAAATAGAAGTTGAAGAAAACAGGGGTGATGAGGACAGCAGGGTTTTCAAGAGGATTTACATCTGTTTAGGACCACTAAAAAAAGGGTTTAGAGCACTAGGAAGAGATCTGTTAGGTTTAGATGGGGCTTTTATGAAGGGTCCATATCCAGGTATTCTTCTGACAGCAGTTGGATTAGACTCAAATAATGGTATATATCCTGTGGCATATGCTATTGTGGAAGCAGAGACATATAATTCATGGAAATGGTTTCTATCATGTCTACAAGAGGATCTTGAATTGGAGGAAAGGTCTAACTACACATTCATAAGTGATAGGCAGAAGGTGATGATATTTGTTTTAAATACATAATTTATGTCTAATTTCAATTTCTTAATGTTTAATTGGTTTCACTTTTACAGGGGATACTGCCAGCAATTGCATATGTATTCCCATGTGCTGAACACAGATACTGTGTGAGGCATATACATGAAAATATGAAGCTCCAGTGGAAGGGTACAGCATTCAAGGATTTCCTATGGAAGTGTGCATCAGCCACAACAATGCCACACTTCAACATGTCAATGCAGGGCCTAAAATCATTCAATGAAGCAGCTTATAATTGGCTTGTACAAATCTCACCAATTCATTGGTCAAAATCTCATTTTACAGGTTAGAATTCTATAACTATTCATAGTGTATTATATTGGTACAAATAACCCATGTTAGTATTATAATCTAAGAACCCATATTTAAACTTCAGGAAGGGCTGTATCTGATGTTCTGCTAAATAACATGTGTGAGGTTCTTAATAGACAGTTGGTTGAGGGAAGGGATAAACCCATTATAACAGCCTTGGAATACACAAGAGAGTACTTGATGAAGAGGATTGTCAATGTGTGCAAACTAATTGACAAATGTGAAGGTCCCCTTACACCTACTGCAACAAAAATATTTGATAAGATCAAAGTGGAAGCTGCCAGTTATAGTGTGCTTTGGAATGGAGGATCTAAACATCAAGTCAGTGGACCTTGGGGTGACCAGTGTGTAGTGGATATAATTCAAAAGACATGCACTTGTAGAAGATGGGAAATAACAGGGATCCCATGTAAACATGCAGTTGCAACAATGTGGAATATGGCCTTGAATGGACAAGAAGTTGGATTACCAGAGTCACATCTTCATCCTGTCTATTGGTTAACCACATGGAAGAAAGTGTATGAACATAAGATAGAACCAATAAATGGCAGAAGCATGTGGACAAATAGTGAAGTTCCAACCAAGATTTTACCACCAAAACATCATACCCCTGTTGGAAGGCCTAGGAAGTTGAGAAGGAAAGCAGCTGGTGAAGATGAAAGTTTGGTTAAAGATGGTAAGCTATCAAGGAGAATGAAGACAGTGACATGCTCAAAATGTAAAGCTATAGGGCATAATGCAAAGGGATGCAGGGGTCAAGGAAGTCAAAGGGGTCAAGATGGTCAAATGGGTCAAAGGGGTCAAAGTGGTAGAAGAGGAAAAAGAGTTGAGAGGGGAGAAGGATCTGGTGTATCACCACAACCCACAACAACTTGAAGTTGATGTTTCTGATATGGTTTTTTTGTTTGAACTTGTTTATGTTTAGTTAGCTGTTTGTAAGTTGGTTGGTTTATGTTTGAACTCGAAGTTGTTGCTTTTGTTTGAACTTGATGTTTCTGTTTTGGAATTATAATGTTTTAGTTTTTGGTATTGACAGTTGCATATAATCCACAAACTATTTTACATTAAACATCACAAACTATTTTACATACTAAACATGAAAGGTTAAACCTAATGCATAGACTACATGACCAAACACTACTAAACATTATCCAAACATAAGATTACCTAGTGATGACCCTAATTGCAACAAAACTTGGTCACCTTGAACACAACCCTTCCACACTAAAGGGATTCCATACATAAGATACCCTAAACATGACCCTAATTGCAACCATACTTGGTCACCCTAAACAAAACCCTTCCACATTCATTCAGGTAAGCCTCATTAAGTTCAAACTTGACCCATTGATTGGTCTTCACTGGAATAATAGGCTTGATGTGCTCAAAATCACCTTTGAGTACAACATGGTCAAGAATCTCATTTGGCCTCCTACTATCACCATGCACGATCATTTGGAAGGGGTATCTACAACCGTCGACAATCACAGAACAACGTTCATAAGCTGCAAGACCGTACTTTCTCACAAAATATGCTGGTATTGTCTACATTATACAAACAAATAACACGTTACACACACACTTCAGAAACATAAAACAATATCAATAAACAACAATATATTCAAACCATTCTGCCATTCTTGCAAATGTGCTTCTGATATCTCAGTGTAAAGAAGTTTCTCTCCATTTTGCATAAGAAGTGTGAAAGAAATGTAACACATGGAAGGAATATATAGAGTGATAAATCCGACCATTCTAACTTCACATTGAATAAGCCCAAATTTGGAAGAATCTTACATCAATTCAACTGACAAAAGCTTAATATTCTTGCATTGATATGTTGGATCAAAGTTAACAGTCAAAATATACCCTTCTTCTTGTAAGACAAAACCACTTACAGACCAACAGCTAGTCTATCATTCATATCAGTTAAAATATACCCCTAAACATGACCTTAATTGAATACAAAATACATTACAAACCCTAACCAGCTAAAAACCAGCAACATCTTCAATCTTGCAGCTTCATCTTTGGCCAATTTCAGCTTCACTTCAAGGGCGTTCTTTGATCTTAACAAACCAGGTATGATACTCATTGATCGAGGACACATTGGGGGATCAACCCACCCAAAAAAGCTGCAAGCCGATGACTATATAACAAAAAAAACCCTAGTCTCTGTTAATCGACTTCGCAAAATAATAAATACAGCAATAGAAAGATCATACCTTTTGAGGGCACGAATAGAAACGACGCCCGGGATTATTATCGGTCCATGATGTTCTTATGATGGTTTCTTTGCCACACCAACACCTACCCATGTTCATCGCCATTATACTACTGGTATCGTTTTTTAGAAAGAAGCAGGGAAGGAGATGATGAATAAGCCTTAACTGTCGTTGTAGGGCCGTACTAATAAAGTAAGAGAGATAGAGGTAAATGACGCTTATACCCTCGTGTGCAACTCACGTGGGTCAAACTAACGGCGGGACTTAACTTCTGTTAGGCTAAAGGACTGAATGTGAAACAAGTCGTTTACCATAAGGACTGTTTGTGTAATTTTCGAGTTTAAAGGACTGAATGTGAAATTTGCCACAAACCACAGGGACTATCTTTGTAATTAGCTCCACAAGAAAATCAAAAAATAATGCGCCCACCTGACCGACCCAGACCTGTTATGTACTTATGTTCTGCCTACATTCAACCTGAACCCATTTCTCAAACCAAATCCAATGTGACCCGATCCGCCCGAAAATAAACTATAAAGAATCAATAGTCATGTTAATCTATACAATCAAGTCATTCGATATAAATCAAGCTTGTAAACAGGATGTATTAGTGCTGGGCATGCCCTCCTGTACTGTGAAGACATGCCAAAGCAGATAAAATCAGCTGTATGGCAAAAGATATCCAAGAGTACGTGTAATATTAAAGTCGAGTTCTACATAAAGTTTTTATAGGAAAAAGATGTTGAAACTCCGAAATGCTTTATGTTTCAATAAACTATTATGTTAATATGTGGTTAACCAAGATCGACAAAAGAAGGGCGAGCTCTGGTTGCTCGGTTCATAATTCATGTAGTAAACTTTTTTTCTTTTTAGCAATTAATCAAAAGATTGGTAGTAAACTTTTTTTTTCTTCTTAGCAATTTATTGATTTAGACAATAGTGAGAATATAAAGGGATCTGTTAAATAAGCATTAGCATGCTCATATCTTCACACCAAACAATCACACAGATCAATGGAAAATTTTGCTTCTAATTTACTAGTTTGTTTTATCATGCATATCTTACTAAACGATACATTCGACTAAATGGTCTATGTTCAAGGAATAAGAATGTAAGAAACCCTATTTTATATCCATTTGGATTCTACCGCTTGATCAAGTTCAGTTTGTCAAGTTCTCCAGCAAAGCAATGTTTTAATACAGAGACATATTATTACAAAAATCAAAGTAAGGAATCAAAATAGAATAAAATCAAATGGTTTTGAAGTATATGTTACATACTTAACAATGATGACATGGATTGAAACTTGTAAAGAGTGAGATGAAAGAGGGAGGTGTTGGCCTCACTCTGAGATGAGAAGAAAGCCGACGGTGAAGTTGAAGGAGGGGGTGTCAGCCTGACTGGAGTTTTATACCACCTCCAATAACCTTATACACACTGCAAAAACCACGCTAATATACATTAACTGGTAAAACTGCAATCGGAATCCAGCAGATCTGTAGATCAACCTTATACACATTCAAACATACGTGCACCAAAACTGAACCTTACCATTGTCATCATCACACAGAAATTAACTATTCATACAACGCACTTGTAAATCAACATATCTGAAAGAAGATATAGTGAGAGAAAGAGAATTACGCAGATTTTTCTTTGCTTCAAATTATTGGAAGAAAAGAGAAAGAGGCAAACCTTGCAAGCTGCAGCGGTCACACAGTCGGGAGGAGAAGAAGCTTGTAAAGAATGGCATTGTTGGGAGCATATGGAGGTAGAGTATGAAAGGCGAAAAATAGGGATGGAGACCATATTCTATAAGGGAAAATAACATATGCAACTAACAGCACCTACGTTGGATGTTGTTTCTCTCTCACACACCATATAAAAAAGGATTTTATAGTTATTTCAATGTTTCAATGGTCTGAGTGGTGTGTGAGCGAAACACCTAAGGTAGTTGTATATATAACTTAGATCTGATCATCTGGTTGTAGAAAGATAACAGACCACAAACATGGCTATCTCATAAAACTGTTTACTGAATCGAGTTAAAAGACATTCAGAGGTTTTCTTCAAAAAAAAATAAAAATAAATAACGACACATTAAAATTGAAATCTCGTGGCACCATGTGTTTACATGACCAAAAAACTATTTCATATCCTGTAAAATCCTATGAGTGAGGGATTTTGAAATCCTTTCATATGTGAGCATTTTGAAATCCTTCTATAAAAGTTGGTTGCTATCCAGTGATATTAAAATACAATTTAACCGATTCACCGGCGTGATCGTTACGAAACTTGTACATCAACTTAAAGTATGATTAGCAAAATGGAAAAGAATACAATAATTTACGAACATGAAACAGAAAAAAAAAAGTAAATTGCTATTGCACTGTGTTAGGCCTTTAATTACACAAATACATAAACAATTGAAACAAAAAGATAAATAGAGGAGGCAAGAATACTTTGGAAGAGATCAAAGTGGTGTTGACAAAGATTTGGATTTAGCTATGTTGGGTATGGTTGCCTAACATTGCAGCTGGCCAATTAATCACCTGATAAATTTCTGACTTGGGCTCGGGAAAACCTTTCCATTTCGATGCTTCCATATCAACAGTAAGCATAAGGAACACCCATGAATGCCTTTTCTTGGTCGGCTTTGAGATTAGTAGAAACACACCAGTCCAAAAGATCATAAATGATTGAATTGAACTCAAATCTACCCTCCACAACAGAATAATAGGTCTCGAAGGATCTGCCTAGAGATTGAGCAACCCATAAACAAGTGATCATCATCCTCTTCATAGTATTCACATAAAGGGCAAAGCAAAGGGATCATTAGCGGAGTCCATTTAATTTTTTGTATTCCCTTGAAAAGAAATCCTATATAACGGATATGACTGGCTGTTTTTACAGCTATTTCATGTCGTTATTCCTCTATGATCCCTGAGTCTAAATCTATAGGGAATTGATGGGTTCAATTCATTAAGCCGCTCAGCTGCCCAATTGCCAAGCCTCTCACATTTGTATTCATAACATGCATCAAAAACTCTATCTAACATACCAGCGGTTGGATCAAATGGCATTTGCTTAACAAAATGCTCAAGTTCGCCCATGAAGCCATACCTACTATAAAGTTCTATTACCAACTCATAATGTTCCAACTGTGGTATAACACCATATTCGTTAACCATTGCATCAAAAACCTCCCTACCCATTTCAACACGTCCCTCATATAAGCAAGCAAGCAAAACTCCTTGAAATGTAGTTTTGTCTGGTTTCAACCCTTCATTCCTCATCATCTCAAAAAGATCGATAGCCACATCACCCCTTGAATTGTGACAACATCCCAGTATCATAGAGTTATACAGAATCAAATCTCGAGAAGCAGTTGATTTAAAAACCGCAAGTGCATATATGAGAGAACGACATTTGGAGTAAGCGTCGAGCAAAGATCCTTTCATAACTACGTCGATTTCATAACCGCATCTAAGTAAAAACCCATGAATTTGTTTACTTTGATCAAGTGCAAAGATATGTGCACAATTCGATAAAATAGTTGCAAGTGTGTGTTTACTTGGTGGTGTTTCTTCTAACATCTTCCAAATCACCATCATCACTTGCTCACTCCTCTGATGACGAGCGTGGGCACTTAATATCGAGTTCCAAGAAACAGCATCTCGAGATTGGCTTATTTGATAAAACCAAGCTCTACAACTTCTCAAGTCTCCGCATTTCCCATACATGTTAAGAATACCATTGCAAACAAAAATATCAGAGCTAAAAAAATGTCGGTAGACATAAGCATGAACTTGTTTCCCTAATTGAATGTCTAAAAGTCCGGCACACGTGGTTAAAATTAACCCGATTGTAACATGGTCCATGCAGATGTCTGTTTTGGAAATCATACAAATGATTTCTAAGGCATATTCCCATTTGTAATAGTGTGTGTAGCCGGCCAACATCGCATTATATGAAATGATGTTCCTCTCGGGCATTTCATTGAAGAGTTTTCTTGCTTCCTTGAGTTTACCATTTGTTGCATATGCGGTCACAATTGAAGTCCAGTTGATTAAATCTTTAGCGTTTGGATGGTTAAAGACGTTGTGAGCACTCAATAGGTCTCCTTGTTTTGCATACATACGAATAAGTGATCCTGAAACTACCAAAGTGTCAATGAGATTGATTTTGACAGCAAAAGCATGGATTTGTATCCCTTCACTAAAAGCAGAAATCCTTGAGCATGCACAAAGGGCGTTTGACACTGTAAAGCTCAATGGCAAGACAACATTTCTCTTGATCATTTCAAAAAACATAACTATTGCCTCCCTCTCTTCACACATGTCATAAAGCCTCCTAATAATCACATTCCAAGAAACCACATTCGGACTAGGAATCTCATTAAACATTCTCTTGGCTTCCATCAAAAACCTGCACTTGCCATAAACATCAACAATCGAGGTCGTGATGATCACATTCCCACAAAACCCATGTTTCATAACGAGTCCGTGTATTCCCTGTGCAAAATTGATGTTTAAAAGTGAACCACAACACCCCAAAACACAAGCAAAACTAACCTCATTCCATGAAATTCCATCCTTCTTCATATCCACGAAAACCTCTAAAGCCTCCTCGGCAAACCCGTTAAGTGCATATGCTGAAATTAAAGCATTCCAAGATCCACCATCTCTCTCAGGCATTTCGTCGAACAGTCCTTTTGCATCATCCAAACACCCACATTTACCATAAGCCTGAATTGCTTTGTTGAGTAGAAAAATAGGTGGTGTGGGATTAAAGGTCAACAAATGAGATTCGAGTTTGCGGGTTTCGACTATGGCACGTCTAGAAGCACATAGATTGAAGAGGGAAGCGTATAGAGAGATTTCAACAGGGACCGGAGACTCAAACAAGGTTGAAACTACTTTTGAGAGGCTGTCATGTTTAAGTTGGGTAAAGATTTTGTTGGTTAAGATTTTCACATTGGCTCCCATGGAACTCACAAGATTGCCCCAGCCGTTCACCAATCAAAGCTATATAAATACTAATATTTACCTTTTTATTGCTGTAAACTATTATTTTTGTCTCTTTGAGGTTTTGATGTAGTTTTGAAACATATTTGAACCCTAATTTGAAACATAATTACTAAATAGGTGTAGTTTTTTTACTGTTACTTTTAACCGTCTTCTACTCTTCTTACCGCTATTTTTTTACTGTTTTTATTGCTTTTTTTAATGTTAAACTGCTATTTTAAATGTTTTTTCTGCTTTTGTAACTTTTTTACTGTTTTATTGTTTTTTAATCTTTTTTTACTGTTTTTTATTATATCTTATATCACAACAACAATTTTCTAAACAATATTAACCATCATAAATTTAAAATCAACATCCACATATAATGTTTTTTTAGGTACTAAATTAACTATGGTTTTCTTATAAAAATGAAAAGTCAAAAAAATTCCTAATTATTTTTCAAATATCTTAAACCGATAACCAATCTTTATTTGGGAAAAAAGAAAATAAATAAAAAAATGAGAGATATAGTCATACACTAATACCAGTTAACTGAATATGTATTTTTTAGAGTTTGTCTTGATATACCGTGGCTTGGATGAACATCCTTTTTGGTTGTGACCACTTTGTCTACAAATTGCACAAAAGTTCGTTTTTCTTTTTTTTTAATGTCTTTTTCTACCGATAACGCACATAGGTTATTAAAACAGCCAATTTGAAAATTTTCACAATAGAAAACAACAACAAAATTGATCAAACACGGCCACAAAATTGATCAAACACAACCACTAAATCCTAAAAGTTATTACAAATAACACCATAACATCTACAAATAACACATATATGTTGATAAAATCAGCCATGAACAAAACAAACTTACAGGAAGAGATGATGAACAACAAATCAAACTTACAGCCACCAAAATAGTCTATTCGGCCTTGAACAACAAATCAACCATGGAATAGTAGATAAAATCTCAAAGACCAGTAACAAAAAAGTACCAAAAGAGCGGTGGCGAGGTGAGAGTGGGGTTAAAAACAGTAGTAAAAAAACTACACCCATTTGGTAATTATATTTGAAACTACACTAATTTGGTAAATATGTTTTGAAACTACACCATTTGGTCAAAAACTCTTTGTTTCTGTATGTATGATGCTAATTATTTTGCTGAAGTTCCGGCTAATATTATGATGTTTTGCTGCAGATTTTTATAATGTTTCTGCAGATTATTGGTTGTATTTGTGGTTGTCTAAATGCAGCTTTTACTGCCACTTCTATGTATTTCTTTTTGCTGTTTTTGTTGTAGTTTAAGCTAAACATAAGTTAATTTTTTGGATCCTCTGTTGAAGCGTCCTAAAAGCTCAAATAAAGTGACAACTGATACTTGTTCAACGTAATATTGAAATTCCATTACCACTCAATTTTGAGATACAGCAATTATTTAATATAGATAAGCTAGTAGAATCATATTAACTACGCATTTTCTGATAAGCTAGTAGAGTCATATTAACTAGGCATTTTAACCATCCTTACAACTTGTGGTACCAGTATACGCCTTGGTGCTGACTATCTACGTCTGGCTCAATATAGATGCATTCCTTAGCCTCTCTCCACATGGCTTTCACGATTGGTGTTCTATCGATCTTATAGTACTCTCCCAAAACCGGCTTGATGGCGTCTCTTGCCTCCTTTGCATGATAATGAGGAATATATGATATCAAATGATGCAACACATGAGTATGTGTAACGTCATGAAAAACCCTGTTTAGGAAACCGAAATCTCTATCAATTGTGGACAAAGCTCCCTTGATCCAATCCCACTCGGTTGAATCATAGTGAGGGAGCGATAGATGAGTGTGGTGAAGATAAGTTATTAAAACAAAAAATGCATTTACGACTAGCACAGGAACTCCATAGATGCACATCACCCAAGCGGCTCCTTTAGCCAATGCAGCTTTACGAACTGCATATGCAACTGCTATGAGTCCTAAATCAGAAAGCAAAACTTGTAGACGCTCACGCTCAGTGAAAATGGGACTTAAGGGATCAAAATGATTGGCAAATCTTTGGTACTTCTTGCCAGAAACGTTGGTAAGGAGGTATAGAGGAAAACCTACCACCAATCTAAATGCCAAAGTGAAAACTCGACCAGGTGGGTTGTTAAGGAGTTTAGAGTAAATCTTGACCTTGGACTTCACTTTGGGGATGTAAACTTCATCGTTATCAAGAGAATTGGTGTTAGCATGGTGATTACGATGACTGTATTTCCAAGAGAAGTATGGGGTGAAGAGTGCTGAATGAAGGACGAAACCCACGGTGTCGTCAATCCATTGGTACTCGCTAAAGGCATGATGACCGCATTCATGACCAATGACCCACACACCAGTGAGTACACTACCTTGACAAAACCAGTAAAGAGGCCAAGCTAAGAAGGCAAAAGGGGCAGGAAGAAGAGGGATATATGTGTTTGCAAGATAATAAAAGACATATGCAATGATAAGGTCATGAACAACGTAGTATGAGGAGCGAATCACAGATCGTTCAAAGCAATGGGGTGGGATTGCTTTCTTGAGATCAGCCAATGAAAAGGGTGGTTTGGAGCAAGGTACTCGTTCTAAGATGTTCTTCTGATCATCATCTGCAGAGGCAGTGGTCATCCGGCCACCTGCTCCCATATCGTGTGAATTTAGGGGATTTTTCAAGAAACAGTGAAGGGATATATTCTGGATATATGGTGCTGATGCTTATTGTGGGGGTTGATTTGAGGTATGGAGGCTTGGGTACGTATTTATTAGTGCAAAGTGGAGTGTTGAATCTGTGTTATTTGGGTACGTAGTAAGGAGGATACTTCCTCCGCTAAAAGATAAATTCATGCTTGTTAGAGCACGCATACGTTGACTATAATATATAGTGTAATTACGTTCTTTCAAAAAACCATGCGTTATTCATTTGTTATTCCTTTGTATCTGAAGTACTAAATAATTAAATGACATGTTCTTTTTATTTTACATATGAAGTTGCGTTTCAACTTTATCAGTTCATATATATATAGGGGAGGGTTCATGCGAGAACCGTTGTTAGTGCAAAAACCGTGAAAACCAATCTCGGCCGTTCCTTGAATATGGAAAGTTTCATGGATGGTGAGTGTGGAGGGATAGAGTGTGGCAGGGTGCATGTGAGGAATTCATGGGTGGGCAATGACATTGAAAGAGGGGGAATTGGACGGCTTAGATTGGTTCTCGCGGTTCTCGCACTAAGAATGGTTCTCGCATGAACTTTTTCCTATATATATATATAAATAATTTTATTTTGCACATATATGCCAAATGTAAAAGGGTTTTTTATTTTGACAAAGCATAATTAGATGTAAAGGGCCAGTGTTTGGATATATGCATGCATGTATATAGTTTTTCAAAGAATTGAATCAGTTAGAGCCACTAATTAATTTGATGATCAGAACTATATATAATAAGATAATCATGTAATCAGCTTAAAAAGATTTTCTTGACAACCATAATAATATTACAATGTCATTTTTGTTGCACACATCAAATGAACCAAATTTAAACATATATATAAAAGGTACTAGTAAGAACTTTAGGCTGTGATAGCATATGTGGCCGGCCTTCGATGTACTAAACTTGTATAAATTAGAGTGGCTTTAGCTAATTAGAATGAAGAATGAATTTATAGCAACAAAAACATAGGGATAACATGGAGCATCAAGAGAACCCAAAAGTAAACAAAAGGCACGCACGCCTCAACCCCTCGATCAAGACTCGACTCATTTGATGGTCGCAACAACAGATAGAAAAGCTCACTGTTTCAATCTAATTATTTAAAAACCTTGATGGGACAGATAATATTAGAAATTAATTTGATGCATCTTAGATCTAGTGGGCATTTATGTTTGTGAGACTTTTTTCAACATTCCACTTCACTAAATACCCCCAAATGTTTGATAAATTGATATGTAAAATACATTTTTCTTAACTTGATATAAAACTAAGAGGATGAAAAATCAATGGTCAAATGCATGCATATAAATGGTGTTTAGAACATAAAGTCTCGCTATATATTATATTTGTTTTCAAATTGATTATATTGTTGCGGTATAAGTTTGTAGGTTTTCAACTTATAGTCAATTGACTATGGGTGGAGTAGCACATGATTACAAAGTCACTTTTCATCTAACGTATGACATTACTCAACACTGATTTAGTTTTACATTATTCGCAAAGAGCTATGAGGTAAGTGAGAAGAGATGTAAAGAAAAAAACAACTAAATTGAAATGAAACAAGGTAGCTAATTACAGGTTCCAATCTTTCTGAAAATAACAGATTTACCAAATTTTATTCAATTATATGATGATTTATTAACTAATCTTAAGTAAAAGCGAAGATATACCAAAAATACATTTGACAATGTTCCTGCTTAGCCTTAGTCTATCTCTTATGATCAAAGAGTCACTAAGAAATGAATTTTGACTTGCGAAAATTAGTCAAAGATCAGAAGGAAAACTAACCTAAAGTAAAGAAACAGATAAGCTCAAAAAAACCATGACTCATATTTTACATAACATCACATACAAGACTGTAAGACGATTTCTTCACCGTTCAAGATCATATATAAAACAACAGTAAGGGATCAAAGAACATACCCGACCTCGATAACGTTACTTGCAGAATTTAAAAAACTGAGCAAAAAATAAAGATAAAAGAGAGACTAAAAATGTACTATAAGAATGTGAAACTCTGGGATCATGAGGAAGAACAAACCAACCAGCAAAAATCAGCTACTGTAGTAATAAATAAGTTATTAGGCATCAGGTTTAACTAAGAAATTAAGTGGAATATGAACTAATAACAATTTTTGATAAATTCTTCAAACATTTATGCAGCAGAAACTATTCAAGTGTTGAGGATTTGAGATAAGAATATAGGGTTCTGAATCACAATCTAACTTATTTTGGACTGGTTATCCTTTAATCATTCAATCAGGTGTTAGGGAGTGGTTTCAATTATGAAAAATGTTAACTAATCCTTTTTTTGAGACATGTTAACAAAGAGCTGGGAGGCAAGAATGTGTTAGTCAACAATATGGAGTTTAAAATCCCTAATAAACACCTATTACACTAACAGAGTAACTTACAATTGATGTTTGATTAAGCTGTATTAAAAAAAGCCATATAACTGAAGCATATTCACATTTTCAAACATCTCACTTTTAGTTATAAACTTAAGGGAAAAAATGCTTACCAGACTGCACCAAGCCCACTTTGCCAAACTGGGCCAATCAGAAAATAAACATAACTGAAACTTTTGGCCCAAAAAAAGATCAATTAAATTCATTAAACTACTAACTACTTAGGAGATAAAACAGTATATGCTTAAATTTATTCAGCTAATCAGCCATACATCGATCGAAATTTCATTACAAGTCGATATGAGGTACAACTACTGAACTACATGAATATGACAGAAACATTGTATATTGACTTTCCACTTTAACCATTCTCGGTTTAAATGGCACTCTTACAACTTGTGATACCAGAATACTCCTTGGTGTTCGCTACCTTGATCAGGCTCGATATAGATGCGTTCCTTAGCCTCTCTCCACATTGCCTTCACTATTGGTGTCTTGTCGATATTATAATAGTCACCCAAGACCGGCTTGATGGCGTCTCTTGCCTCCTTTGCATGATAATGAGGAATATATGATATCAAATGATGCAAGACATGAGTATGTGTGACATCATGAAAACCCCTGTTCAAGAATCCAAAATCTCTACCGATGGTGGGCAAGGTTCTAGTGGAAGACGACCTCGTTTCTTGATGACGAGCTCAACATGATGAGCAAACACCCACCCACTACGGGTGTCTTATCGCTAACCTCTACACATTTTTCGATTGGTTTCATGTATATGGTCGTTTCATGTATATATATATATATATATATATATATATATATATATATATATATATATATATATAGAGGGTAAGGTTAAACATAGAACCTAAAGAACCTTCTCTGGTGATGACACGTGACACATAGTTTAAGGGTAAAAAAGAAAGAAAAAAAAAAACGTCGCTCAGCCCCAGCATCCTCCCATCTTCCCCAAAATTAAAATAAAAAAAACCCCCCACTTACTTTAAATGATCATAACTCGTTCGTTTTTTAGAATTTTAACAAAAAAGTTATATCATTAGTTTCAGTTTATCGTCATCTTTCAAACAAGACCGGACTTGATATATTTCTGAAACTTTTTTTTTTGAAATGCAAAGTTTGCATTTTGAGCTGGGTTCATTCAAACTCAAAATGCAAAATCCGTAGTTTGCATTTTGAGCTGGGTTCATTCAAGCCCAAGCCTAAATGCAAAATGCAAAATCCGTAATTTGCATTTTGAGCTGGGTAATTCAAACCATGCATAATGAAGAATGCAAAATGCAAAAAACATGCAGAATGAAAGAATGCAAAATGCAAAACACATGCAGAATGCAGAAATGCAAAAAACATGAAGAATGCAAAATGCAAAATACATGCAGAATGAAGAATGAAGAATGCAGAAAGCAAAAAACATGCAGAATGCAAAAAAAATGCAGAATGCAGAATGCAAAAAACATGCAGAATGCAGAACGTAAATCCGTATAAACATGCAAAATGCAAAAAACGAAAAACGCAAAATTTATGATCTGAGACGAACCATTTGTGAAGACTGCAAGGTCATTAGCGACGACTTTGCTTATTTGCGACGACAGATTTAACTTCATCGTCGCTAATTTCTAATCTGAGACGAACCTTTTGCGACGACATTCAGCTCATTAGCGACTAGCTGCCAAAATGCAAAAAAAAGGGTGTTTTTCCTGTACAGCTGCCAAAATGCAAAAAAAAATCATTTTCAAATTTTTTTTAGAAAAGTATAGGAAGAGTGATCTTGTTTGAAAGAGGATTAAAAAACTAAAAGAATGGTATAATTTTTTTGATTAAATTCACAAAACTTAAAAAGTTATGACAATTTAAAGTTTTTGTGGGTTTTTTTTTAAATCGTGGGTGATGGGGGAGGATAATTACATTTTTGCCCTATTATTCCTCAATTAATACATAATAATTACAGTTTTGCCATCGATTAATCTCATCCATTGATATTGATGATCTAAAGGTCCAGATTGGTTCTTTAGGTTCTTTGTTTAACACATGGTTATTTATTGATCCCATATATATATATATATATATATATATGGGAGGGTTCAAATAAGAACTGTTTTTCGTATGAGAACTGCGAGAACCAATCTCAGCCGTTCCTTGGATATGAGAAGTTTATGGATGGAGAGCGTGGAGGGGATCAAGTGTGGTAGGGTGCATGTGAGGAATTCATGGGTGGGCAATGACATTAAAGGAGGGGGAATTGGATGGCTTAGATTGGTTCTCGCAGTTCTCGTATGAAAAACAGTTCTCGTTTGAAGTTTTGTCTATATATATATATATATATATATATATATATATATATATATATATATATATATATATATATATATATATATATATATATATATATATATATATATATATATATATATATATAGGGGAAGGTTCAAATGAGAATGAGAAATTAATTGAGAATGGGAGACTAAATCTTAACCGTTCATTTTGTAAGTGGAATTCATAGATGGAGAGCGTGGGGGAATCCAGTGTGGCAGGGTGCATGTGAGGAATTCATGGGTAGGCAATGACATTGAAGGAGCGGAATTGGACGGCTGGGATTGAGTCTCTCATTCTCAATTTATTTAAGGTTCTCATTTGAACCTCCCACTATATATATATATATATATATATAATTTTGTAAGCATGGATGATGGTTAATCTAAGGGTTTAGTTCATAAAAGTGTATCCAACTTTACACTTTTTGCTATTATATGTACTGGATTTTCAAACTTACCATTTGATGTATCCAAGTTTCAAAAAGTTTCCATTTTGTGTATCCAGTTACCTGTTCTTCAGATACATCAGTAATTCTTATTTCTTGAAGAAAATAAAGAAGAACATGAACCCTAATCAATGGCTTGCAAACCATCAAGAACTCAGATTTGAAAAACTAGAACCCTAAACTCGAGTAGATGAGATGCTTAAAAAAACAAGAAACCTAAAACCTAGAACTCATATTTGAAAAACAAAAACCTTAAAATCTGGTAGATGAAGATTCTTGAAGAACATAAAGAAACCCTAAACTTACCTGAAGATGAAATCGATAAAAGAGGAAGAAATCAACGAAGCCACCACCAACAAACCCAGATGAACATTCAAACAACCAACATGAAATCTCTTACCTTTCAAATGAGGATGAAGATCAAGAACAAGAACCCTAAACTTCTCAGCGATGAGGACGAAGATCGAACAGAACCAGGTCGATACCCTCGATGAAGATGAAGATGAAGCAAACTCGAACCAAGAACCAAGTCGATACCCAGGTCGATACGCCAAATCGGAACACGAAGATACCAAGAAACCTCAAGAACAAACTCGAAAAACCCTAAAATCGATAACCAGGTCGATTATAAGAAACCTCAAGAACAAACTCGAAAAACCCTAAAATCGAAACCCTAAAGAAATCAACTGGAACAAATCGTTGAGATGAAGATGAAGGAGGGATGAGATCGAATGGCCCTATGGAATCTCCTCACAGATCTCATCTTGTTATTATTATTATTACATATTATTATTATTATTATTATTATTATTATTATTAAAATTAGGTTTTAATTTTAATTTTTTATTTTTATAGGTTGAAGTGCCATGTCATTTGCCAAATCATCAACACATCAGGAAAACCTGTGCCACATCACCATGAAACCTTCTATTGTAGGTTGGGTACATTTAATGACAGTGTTTTAAAACTTTGATACATCAAACGGTAATCGTAAGTAAATTGAAACAATGCAAAAGACAAAACTACCCAATAAATTGAAACAATGCAAAAGATGCATGGTTGATAATCGTAAGTAAAAATGTAGTGTGGGAAGAATCATGTTGTCGAATATATATAGACTTAGAAAGAAACTAATAGAAAATTCAACATCTTTTATATTTTGTGATTGCTTTTAAAGCAACAACAAAAGCACTAAAAGTTAAAAATTGTGAAATAGCCTAATTTCATTCAGTTCTACCTTTCCTAATGTCCAATATACTGAACAAAAGACACAATCATGGTCTTATGAAGGCATCTACTAGTAACATAAATAAACTTCATCAAATCGGGTGGGGTATAATTGATGAAGAACAAATAATTGTTATACTCGTCTATTTTGTGTGGCTGCCAATCGGTGGTAGTAAAATTTAGTTGAAAATGTTTTTGACAGATATTGGAAGGTGTTATCAAGTCGGTAACCCATTTAATATATGATCTGCACCCATGAAAATACTTTTAGGAAATTGACGTGAGTAAAGCGGAATTCTTAAGAAATTATAGGAAATAAAGGTGTATGAGTGATGTAAAAAATTTAGACAATTGACTTATGAGATCATTATTGTATTCTTAAAGATTCGAATTATAATATCATGATTCTTTTCCTTTAATATATATTTAAGCTTAAAATCTAAGATTTTCTTTTAATAATTTTTAGAGTTAATTCTTGATTTGGTCTCTCTGGTTACATTTTTCTACTGGTTCAGTTCTTAACTTTAAAAAAGTACATGATCCTTACTGTAGCAAATTAAAGTTATTACATAAATGGTCCTTCAACCATTAAATCTTTTGAAAATGACCATTTTGCCCTTTTGAGCATTACAAGCTAAGTCATTGTGGTTTTCAAATAGTTTCGCATTTAATCCTTTAACTCTTTTTCTTAAATAATTTACTATATTAACCTAAACATTTATTATTATATTTTATAAGATTTTTTTTAATAATTTACTATATATATTTATGTAATAGTAATTATTATGTTTATTTTTACTATTATTATCATTATTTTATTTTAGTATCTTTAATATGGATAATCATCCTGTTATTGAGCGTCTACTTTTCGTAAATTAGTGTTATAATACACTATTATATATTATGGTTATATTTTTTTATCATTTTTCAACGATCGACATTCTTTTTATTTTTTATCGGTATAAAATCTTATATAGTATCTTATATAGTAAATTCATATTAAAGATACTAAAATAAAATAATGATAATAATAGTTTAAATAAATATAACAATTACTATTACATAATATATATATACTAAATTACTGAAAAAATCTTATAAAATTTACTATATAAGATTTTATATCAATAAAAAATAAAAATAATGTTGAGCGTTGAAAAATGATAAAAAAATTTTAACCATAATATATAATAGTGTATTATAACACTAATTTACGAAAAGTGGACGCTCAATAACAAGGTGACTATCCATATTAAAGATGCTAAAATAAAATAATGATAATAATAGTAAAAATAAATATAATAATTACTATTACATAAATGTATATAGTAAATTAACAAAAAAAATCTTATAAAAATATAATAATAAATGTTTAGGTTAATATAATAAATTATTTAAGAAAAAAGGTTAAAGTATTAAATACGAAACTATTTGAAAACCACAGGGACTTGGCTTGTAATGTTCAAAAGGGCAAACGGTCATTTTCAAAAGTTTTAATGGTTGAAGGACCATTTAGATAACAAATTTGCTACAGTAAAGACCATCCATTAACTCTAATTTTTATACATGATATTTAGGGTTAACGGAAAACACATTTGTGACGGCATATTTGAAGAAGTTAAGAAAATAATTTATTTTAATAAAATTATTTTTATTTTTAATTCATAACAATATAAAAACTATATTAATAAATAGATACAAAAGAAAATAATTTTTTTTAACAAAATTATGTTTGTTTTCACAAATTAATAATCGAAATCAACCATGCTCGCCTAATTAAAGATCAATTCTCTGATGGCCACTACAAGGGGTCCCTAGACAACATTAAACCCACAAAAATAAGTCTAGTCGTACTCAGTTATCCTCTTAAAATAAAAGAATATATTAAAGTGAAAGATGACAATATCTAGCCGGGGTATTATATTATTAATTAAAATTATATATTATTGTAGCAATTAATTAGCATTATGAAATCATGCGGTTCGTCACGACGTGACGTCACCACATCGACTTACCACACGACAAATAAGAGGCAGACCACTCTATTTTTTTAAATTTTACTCCATGCGTCAAGTCATCAACAGAGTAGAGTTGATCTAACAACCCTCCGTATGTCCTTATTCATCCAACTTTTCTTTTCTTTTTCTCTTTTTTTATTAATTAATTAATTATTAATATTGTATGTGCGGCACTTGAGAGCAATACAATTAGGGGTGTTCATGGATACGGTTAACCGAATACCGGTTAGTTGAAATATCGGTTTTTAACTTTCGTGAACCTAAACCTAAACTGAAAAAGCTGGTTAACCGAAAATCGGTGAACCAGTTTTTTGGTTCGGTTTTCCCGGTTAACCAATTAACCATTTTTAACTACAAAATATATTTCTAAAACAAAAGGTTTCAAAAACTAATATTCAAATCTCAACTTGAACAAGGCTTAATGAGAAATTTATAACACATTACGACCTGTGTTATTTATATATTAATTAATAATGACATAACGAAATACTTTGAACACACACTTGACTAAGATAAAGGGAAACCAAGTAAAGTAATAGTAACGGATAAGATTTATATAAATAGTTGACTCGTAAACTTAAATTGTACATACATCTACCAATATCTATATTAAAAAATAAAATATAGATATCGACTTTGAGTAAGAATTTGTTATGGGTAGATAATTATCGTATGTAAATATTGATTAGTTAGTTAGTATTGATAAATATAAAAATAAAATTTGACTTTTTTAAGTTTTTGGTTTTTCGGTTAACCGTCCGTCTCTAATATCATGAACCGAAACCGAACCGAATAACCGATTTTTTTTAGGTTCGGTTAACCAAACCGAAAAAATTAAAATATTCGGTTTGGTTAACCTAGATTCAGTACGGTATGTCAGTTTTTAGGTTTGGTTTTTCGGTTTCGGATATTTTAAACACCCCTAAATACAATAGTCGGCTATCAGTCGCCAATATACAATATGCCTTCATATGCGAATATAAAATTCCAAGAAGACGTCGTATTTTAAGATAATGTTATATGTTATTTTATTTGTTTAATTTCATGAATCTATAACATGTTACTATTTAAGATAAAGAATATAAATAAAGGAATTGACTTTTTCAGGTGTTATTATTCAAATAATAAATTGTAGAAATAGTCTGAGTCAAGTGGAGGCCTGGTACGTACGTGCCATGATAATGTTGTCGTTACTAATTAATTTGCCCACAAAATTTGACAAACGAGCAGTTAGTCGTCAAGAAAGCTACCAGGAAAGGCACATATGTGCACTATGGTAGTTTACCAGCTAAAAGGGAACTTTATCTATAATCTATGTGCTCAGATGGTCACGGTTTCTGATTTCTAACAATTTTGGGCAGTTCAATTAACTTGTTCTAAAAACTCGTATTTCTATGTGAAGATCGAAGTTGGCTACTTCAAGTGTCTGCCCTTGTGTGGGGTTGGATATGATCCGAATCTGATCAAATAGGTCATTGGTCCATTTATTTAATAAATTAAATTATGAGTCTAGTTAATATTAGGATCGATGACTTTATTTGATATATATATATATATATATATATATATATATATATATATATATATATATATATATATAGGGGAGAGTTCATGCGAGAACCGTTGTTAGTGCGAGAACTGCGAGAACCAATCTCGACCGTTCCTTGGATATGGGAAGTTTCATGGATGGTGAGCGTGAAGGGATAGAGTGTGACAGGGTGCATGTGAGGAATTCATGGGCGGGCAATGACATTGAAAGAGGGGAAATTGGACGGCTCAGATTGGTTATCGCACTAAGAATGGTTCTCGCATTAACTTTTTCATATATATATATATTTTCTTCAATTGTATTTATTTCATCTCAGCGGTAGCCTCCCTATATATATATATATATATATATATATATATATATATATATATATATATACCAATTTGATGCAGGATCTTTAATTAAAAAGTAAGGCAAGCAATTTATGATAAAGTACCTTCTTTGATTAAACAATCTTGATTACACTTGTCTTTACGACAATCTTGACATACATCGGGAGATATGAATATCTGAAAATCTAAAGATTTTGAACATTGAGAGGTTGAGAATCTGAGAGAGGGTTTCTTAGAAGGTTGCATAACATTTTGTAAAAACTAAGGGATGATTTACACTAAGTCTTGAGTCTTCCTTTTATAGGCATCTTGATGACTTGATTACCTTGAATAGCCGGTTACGGATTTCAAATTTGATTTAATTTGCTTTTGAAGTCTTGATAATTGAGAGCCGTTGCTTTTGTTTGTCTTCTTCTTCTTGATAATTGATTGAGCATCTCTACTTTTGCTTTTGTCTTGGAATCTTGCTTTTGCTTTTGAAAAGTTTCTTGTCTTCTTTTGATAATTTGAACATTGGCCGGCAACCTTTTGGAAAGTTGAAAAGTCGTTTGTCTTGACATCTTTATCTTCGTCTTTTGTACCTGTAGTTATTTGAGAAAGCTTTTTGTTTGAATAATATGTTCTTATGAAATACCAAAGAGCGTATTTCATACGTTTGAATAATATAGTTTGAATAAACAAATGAATTTGTCTTTAAAAACAAATCACCAAACTCACACAACGCTTTTACATTGTATTAATCAAAAAGACTAAATTCTTCATATGGATCTTGAGCATCTTGAGTTATATCTTGAGTAGAGCTTGTAGGAGAACTTTGTTTGATTTCTTGAATTAATCTTCTGATCTCATCTCTTGAATTTGCAGCCATGAATTGCTTTATTTGATCATCTTCATTTTCTTCTAGTGGACTTGGAGGAGGTGATATGGAAGCAGCTGTAGCTCCAAAATTCATTTGATAATATCTTGATACACCTTGAACAGTCATGTTTTCAATTTGTCCTGCTGGAAGTCTGTCCCACCATTTGACTCGGACAATTCTTTGAAGTAAAGGGGGGGATGTTCCAGTACTAGGAACAACCTTGAATGTCCATGCCATAATCTATGGGATTTTGAATATAATTGAATATTGAAGCACATATTCAAAATCAGGAATGTTTTGAATAAAGATATCTTTGAATTTTGAAAAACCTTCTTTAACACATGCAGGAAAGGTATCAAGAAGATTTCCTGAATATTTGAACCATCTAACGAACCATCTTAGATAAACTCCATCAAAATTCTTATCAAAGAAGAGGAACCAAGAATGGCCAAAACTTCTTAGATAAAGAAAATTGAACCAAGCCTCTTGATAATCATAGTAGTTGTATGAGGAATATTGAGAAAAATTTGATAAAGTCTTATTGGTGTATGGTCTAGCTCTCCATTCTTGAATAGTCATGATATGGAATATTTGAGCTTTACTGTATTCGATCAAATCAGTTTTGTTTCCATGTTCATCTTCCTTGTAAGAATGAATAACTTTAATAGATCTAGTATATATTAATATAGCTTGATAGTATTCTCTTGTTTTGTGAATATCTCCATTAAAGAAGAATGAATCTCTTGGGAAAATGAAATCTGTCAGAGTAAGAAAACTTCTTGCATGTAATTGCAATTCATAGTCTTCTAGTATTTTAACAGTTTGGGAAGTTGGATTATTTACATATGAGCTAGCTGTATGATTTGAAGAAAAAGGTCTGGGTTTCTGTTGAAACGGAGAAATAGTAGTAGAAGGTTTGACAACTGAAGAACTTGAGGATCCTGGTATTGAGATAGGTGTTTTGACTAACGATGAGTATGATGATTTCTGTGAAGGAGGAGTGATTGGGGAGAATCTTGTAACACACTCTTTGCCGGCCTAGATTAATTAAGGTAATTGATTAATTAATTAGTTTGGGTATTTAATTGGTTTATGTGAATTATTTGTGAATTTATGTTATTGGCAAGTATTGGTGTTATTATATTGTTTTATTATTGTAGGAATAATAATAATAATAATATTATTTAATATTGAGTTGGTGATGGGGGGAGGTATGGCCGATTTGGTGGGTATAGCCACCACCCCTACTTGAGTACTTCATTTCTTGTAGAAGTAAACAAATTGTGTGTGTGTGTATTCTTGTTGCTCTCGGCCGAAGAAGAAGAAGAAGAAAGAAAGAAAAAGAAAAGCAACTTCTACCTCATTTGCATTTTAGTTACTTGATATCATTTTAAAGGTTAGAAATTTCATGCCATTATGTTGATGATAGCTTGAACTTGGTTTTATATATTTGTGTATTATTTCTATGAAATCCGATTGAAGCCTATATGATGATTTGATGATCATAGGACGTATGCATATTAGATTTTATGATCAATATGTGTTCATAACATGTTTATAATGATTTCTGGAAACTTGTATGCATGAAATCAGTTTAGAATATGAAGTAGAAATTGATGATGTGCTGAGTTTTGAAGGACTCGGATTGTGGAGGTTGAATGAGTCGGATTCCGACTTGAACCCGGATTCCGACTCTGCTGGATATGCCTTAACATTTAATCGGATGGTGATTTACTCGGATTCCGCATCTCCTATCGGATTCCGATTAGGTTGAATATTGTTATGCATGTTCACGGATTCCGCTTATTCAATCGGATTGTATTTTTCGGATAAGAATCATTTACTCGGATTATACCTTACTCGGAATCCTATTCTTTGGGATTGAACTTTCACTCGGATTGTGCATATGCTCGGATTCGGCCTTTGCTCAGATTTGAATTGTGATTCAATCGGATTTGGTCCTTTACTCGGAATCCGACTATAATAGGATTTGGATTTGATCGGATTTGATGATTTAAAGATAAACATGAATTGTATATCTTTGGGAATTAGGTTCAATGGATATGTATATTTAATTGTGATCATACATAGTTTACATGATTAGATATGATATTTATTTTGGATCAGTATTATAATTTGAATACTGACTTGGGTTACTTCAATCTCAGGAACTGAGAAGACTCGGTGAATTTAGTCATCTGAGTGCGCCAAGGTTTTGAAGACTTTGGTGAGTGGATTTATATCTTGGGATATACAGGATTTAATATCCTATTTGAAAATGCTCTTGTTTGGATTGTATATACATGTTATTTGGAGACCAGCGTAGTCTGGGCCTTTGCTTGGGGGTGTAACCTATCAGTTCTTGGGGGGGTGCATTTATTGTACTCAAGAAGACTGGTGTGGTTTTCACTGTTAGCTGGGCTATCGGTAAACCTTGGTTTTGGCCGACCATGGTTGTAGGTGCTTGCAACACCGCCGGTTCTCCTGGGATTCATGAGCTATTTGGGTTTAGGCATGTTTGCCTTGTATATGTTTAAATATATGTTCCCTCACTTAGCTTTGTGCTAATTCCCCACTAGATTGTTTTGCAGGTTCTCTTTTGGCGAGCTTGATGCTTTTGGGCTGGGAATATGGACGGACCAATACTCTGATGTCAAAGTTTTTGATAGAGCCTGTTTTGTATTAACACTGTATAGGTCTTTGTACATCAAACAAGTGAAATCTTTTTGTACCTATATTGTAATTAAGATTATTATATGTAATTAGCTTCCGCGTGCAGTAAAGTATTTGTTTAAAAAGTACAGTGTTACAAATCTATTTTGAATAGGCAAAGGAGTAGATGTTTGGCTTTTGAATGGGGAAAGAACTGATTTTTTCTTTTGATCATGAGTAGAATTTTGAGTATTTTGAGACGTCATTTGCCCTGTAAAAATTCTCTTGATAAGAAATCTGGTAAAGAGTTATTCTTGCCTTTGATAAATTCGATTTGGAAATCAAAATTGCTAAGCAAGGCTTGCCATCTTGCAAAAATTTGTTTTGAAATAACATTTTTAATATCATTTTCTAAAATAGGTTTTGCATATTGACAATCAATTCTTAATAAAAATGGTTTCATATATAGATCATCTTCGAATTTATTAATACATAAAACAATGCTTAGAACTTCTTTTTTGACTGTTGAATAATTTTTTTGAGTATCATTCCAAGCAACTGAAAAATATCTAACCAATTCTTCTTTAGCTTGATCATTAATTTTTTGTTTGAGTATACCACCAAATCCTAGATCACTAGCATCTGTTTCAACTATAATCTTAGCATTTGGTTGAGGAATATTTAAACATGGTAAATATTTGATTTTTTGCTTAATTTGTTTGACAACATTTGTATGTTCTTGAGTCCAAGGCTCAGGATTCTTCTTGAGTCTTTTATATAAGGGTTTACATATTGTCCCTAGATTTTGAAAGAAATCATGAACATAGTTTAAGCATCCTAAAAATCTTTGAAGTTATGTTTTGTCTTTAATTTCGTCAGGAAATTTATTTGCAAATTCTAAACTTCTTTGAATAGGTCTAATGGTTCCATTAATAATTTCATATCCTAAAAATCTAATTTGCGTTTGAAATAAACTCATCTTTGAGGCAGACACAACTAATCCATTTTTATGAATCAGTTCATAAAATATATTTAAATGCTTAAAATGTTGATCAATGGATTTTGAAAAGATTAAAACATCATCTATATATACAATAGCAAAGTTACTTATAGGAATAATAATGTCATTCATGATATTCTGGAATTCTGAAGGAGCATTTTTAAGCCCAAAAGGCATAACATTTCATTCATAATGTCCAAAAGGAACATTAAAACCAGTTTTGTATTTATCTTGTTCATGAATTTGTATTTGCCAAAATCCGGATTTCATGTCAAATTTTGAAAAAATATTTGAATCGTGTAATCTTTTTAATAAATCTCTTTTGTTGGGTATTGGATATCTTATCCATTCTAAGACTTTGTTTAATGGTTTGTAATTAATTACTAGTCTTGGGGCACCTCTTTCAAGTTCAGCGGCATTCATAACATAAAAAGCTGAACATGACCAAGGAGATTTGGATTTTCTTATAAGTTTTTTATTTAATAATTCTTGAATTTCTTTTTTGCAATATTTTTGTAATTCTGAGGACATATGAATAGCTCTTGATTTTGAAGGTATATCTTTTTTATTAAAATCTTTTATATAGGGTAATCTAACAATATGTTGCTTTCTATCCCAGAAAGCATTTGGGATATTAGAGCAAACATTTTTTTCAAAATTTTCTTTTATCTGTCTAATTTTGTTTTGAGTAATTTTTTCTTGTATTTAATTAGGAATTCTTAATATACTAATTTCATTTATTAAATAGTTTGCTTGATTAATTTTATTATTTAAGTTATTAAGTTCTGTAAAAGCAATTGGTTTGGTGAACTTGAAAACTATTTCTTTGTCTAAAACTTTAGTAATTATTCCGGTTTCGTCAATTGTAATAGGATAAAGTTGATTGAGAAATGGTGTTCCTAATATTAAAGTAGAGGTTAAAGTTTTTGAAAGAACAAGAGAGGTTTTATAACAAAAATCATTGTTACATATGTGAACATTTGTAACTTTGTATTTAATATTTAAGGATGATCCATCGGCAGTAGAAGCTCGATTAGTAGTCTTTTCATAATATTTGGTTGGAATAATTCCTTCTTGGATGCAATTTATATCAGCACCACTATCCATTAATGCTAGAACTGTTATTTTGAATTCATTTGCAATACAAAGATGTATATAAGTATTCCATCTTTGATATGATATGACTTTTGGTATTTTATTTTGACTTTTATTAATTTTGTTGATATTATTAGTATCTTCTTTAGTTTCAATTTCTTTTCTTTTTTCAACTTTAATTAATCTATCTTTTATTAATTTTATATCTGTTTTAACAGTTTTGAGTTCTTCTTGTAAATCTTGAATTGTACTCGTAGTTTTTGGTTTTGAAAATCTTTGATAAATTTCTTGAAGATTAAAAGGATTGTTATTATAATTGGTTGTTATTGTTGTTGATTCGACCTCCTTATTGTAATTAATAAATTTATTCATTAACTGAGTTTTTATAGTTTTATCTTGAACCTGATCTATTAATTCTAAAAAATCTCTATCTTTATCTGTGATGACATATATTTTATTACAAGTACAGTTTCCTATACATTTACATTCTGATTCATTATCAGTTTCATAGGTTGAATAGTTTTGTAAAACCTTTAAATCATTATTATCATAATCTGATAAGCTTGATTCAGAACTTTCATAATCAATTAAAAATAATTTACTTATTTGGATTTTTAATTGATCGGAAACATCTAATTCATTTATAGTTTTCTTAACATAGCAAATAGAAAATAAGAAGGTATACAATCAAAGAAGATGATGACTCCAGTGCAAAGGGATGATATTATCGATCTAACTAAGGTATGACATTATCCCTTCTTTCAGTTTATTTATAGAATACAAAAAGAAATAACACCTCAGATGCATACATATTTTTTTTTGTATTTTACAGGAAGATACTATTGAAGCAGTGGTTATAGCTAATGAGTTTACAGTAAAGTATATTTCAATATATTCAAAATCATTATTCCTTCAAACACCTTAAAACTTACTAATTCATATATATGTGCGTGTATGTATTATATTCGCAAGTTGGAAATGGATAAAAAAGGGAACTTAATCTATTAAGCTAGAAATGGGATGAAACCATCGTTGTTGATGGATTAGATGATGAAACAGAAGCTGAACATGATGAACACAGTGTGGAGGTAATCGCTCACAACAATAACACATACTTATATACAATTAATTTTATTTAATAAATCTGTGTACATAATTTTTTTCTGATTTGGACAGGAATTCATGACTAATGCAAACAATCTCTTCCTACCATTTGAGGACCCTGCATATGCAAGAATCCTAACAGATGAAGAAAACGAGGTTTACAATTTTTTAAAGTACATATGTGATTTAGATGTATTTATTTTAGTAACCTTATGCATAATATTATTCTTTCAGGAAATACTAGATGACCTTTCAATGAAAAGAATAAAAAGATCAAAAAAAGACCATTTTATTCTTATTTGTAACATCTCAATTAGGAGTTTTAATCATAAATTAAAGGTTTATTATTATAAATTAAAGCCTAGAACTATCAAACTGATTCAAAAATCAAGAATCAGTTTACAATGATTCAAAAAATATTATTTGAACGATTTAAACCTATTAAATAATCAATTTTAAACATTACATATAATAGAATCTAATTATTTGTTTTTAATCACAATACTTTAGTTGGGAGTAAAGATACGTATACCTGTTATGAGCTCGGATCTGTATAAAGTGGGAAGGATCCGTTTGTCGGAGCTCCAAATTGCTGTACAAATCGATATATGTTATTTATGTCTTACAAAAGGGATAACTGAGTAGACATACAAATCCACTTAAGGAGTTATTTATGTTAATCTCACCGGCCAGCAGATGGAGGTGAAGATGGTTGGAGTTATAGCTTTATGATTTACTAAACGCTACAAATTTATGTTGTAATAAATTACAATGATATATTATTTTGAAACCTTAAGATATTGGGTAAAAAGCAGCCCCAAAACAGTAAATATTTTTGTTTGAATAACAAATATTTTAGTTTGTTTTATAAGAGATATGAAATATTTTTGAACATAAGATTTGAAACATATACACATTATAGCTAAAAGTATATGAATCACCAATATTGTTATTTCAAGGTTTAATATACCGGTTATGAGCATAGATCTGGGGAATTATCGCCGATCCGAGTACAGATATTCACATGCCATCACAGATCTGAAATAAAAATAACTTAAATATGTTAATACATTAGACAAAACTCTACAATATATAAAACATACGGCAATATAAGGATAAATATACTGGTTATGAGCATAGATCTAGGGAATTTGTAGATCTGAGTACATAATTTGTAGATCTGAGTATAAATCATCGGGTAAATAAAGTGATTCATGAGTGACCAAATGTGTGTGACGACGGTGACAAAGAACGAAGGTCATGAGGGTTAGGTGCCGGAGAACGCTTCTGATGGTGTCGGGTGCGATGTCGGAGGTCGAGATAGGAACCGCAAATGAGATGGCGGTGGTTGGGTGTGTTGACGGAGGTAGTGGTGGTTGCTGATATTTAGGGTTTTGTGTGAGCAGATCGGAAATGGAGATATTCGAGATGGCGGTGGTTGGGTGTGCAATGGCGGTAGGCGGCGTAGATGGCGATGGTCGGCAAAATAGGTGGCCGTGGCGATTCGCCGGAGACTCGCTTAAGAGAGAGACCTCGCCGGAGACTCGCTTAAGAGAGAGATCTCGCCGGAGACTTGGCTCAAGAGAGAGAGTTTGCTGAACCCTTGCCCAGAGAGAGAGAGATATCGCAGGTAAGAAAACGCAGTGTAATCAATGTGCAGGCTCTTGGCTCAAGACTGATAGTGTCAATATCTAGACATGTAATAATAACATTATTTTATATTATTTTAATGTAATTTAATATGAAAACACGGAAATAATACTAATAAATAAATATTTTAAACAAACATATAAATATCATGATACTAATCAAATAAATAATTATTTTAAATACTTAGATGACAATTTAGATATCATAAAATTAACCCTCTTTTCTTTTCTACATGTGTATTTATGTCTTAGATTTAATTTTACATATTTTTAAACGGCGATATAATAAATGTAAATAAAAATAGACAATAAAAAGCATATCTTTTAACTAAATAAAAATCTATTGAAATCACCCTAAATTATTTAGTTAAGATAATAAATTATTTAGTTAAGATAATAAACGATTCTAATTCAAAAAGCTTTTTTTGAATAATAAATGTACTATATTGATCTTAACTAAATAAAAGTTTTTATAAACTAAATAAATTATTTAGTTAAGATAAAAACGATCATTTATATGTAACCTTTTTAAAAGCTATTATATGTAAATAATTTATTTAGTTAAGATAATAAACGATCATTTATATGTAAAAAATATATTTAGTTAAGATAATAAACGATCATTTATATGTAAGATATAATAAATGTATTAAAAATAAATTTTACTTTTAAAAGTTTTTTAAACCTACCCGGGCACCGCACGGGTATTAAGCTAGTTGTGATATTATCAGTTGTGTCTGTGGTTTTTTTCATAAAAGATTTTTTCATGTTTAATCATGGTGTTATCGTTTTTTATTCTTTATTCGTATTTTTTTCTACATGGTTTGATATATTTTTTTACAACATATGATTTACGAGTTCTTAATTAGGTTGATCAGATTCATCCTTTTTGCATTGGTTTGATATATTAAGTTTGTTTTTTTATATTTGATCATTGTATTTACTAGCATATGTAGTTTTATTTATTTTAAAATACTATTTTTAAAAAAGTAGTTTTTTACTGCAATACTTTTATTAAACCAATATTTAAAACAAAACAGACAAAATAAAGTCAATCAGACTAGCTTTAAAAAGTTAGTTTTTTTTACTGTTAAATTAAATCAGCACAGTTATAAGAGACCGACCCTCTATATATATTGTCTAAGTAGAAATGAAGTTTACTTAAAATTTCAAAAAAAGGAACCGTTGCAAACTCTTTTCATTATAGAATTTGAATACCTTGCGGCGATAAACACAAAAAACAGGCATGGTTGAAAAATTAAAGTACATCTGCCAACCCAGTACGTGTTGGAGTCCATGAAACTAAAGCATTTGTGGCAGATGTCGACAAGGGAAGATAATAATGTCTTAATCACCGAAAATTTCTTTTAACTTGGTAGTAAACTCCTTGATTCTAACATAATTACCTTCTTTTTTAATAATCAACTAGTTTATTACCCCGTGTAAAAACACGGGGATGTTTAAAAATATATATATAAAATTTGATGTTATGGAATTATAAAAGGTATAGTAAAATAATTGTAAAAGTGTTTCAGAAATATTTTGAGATATTAAAATTTTTAGATAAAAATAATAAAATATCACCGAACATTTACATATGTCAGAATTTTAACAAAAAACAATAACTAATTTTTTTTGAATTACTACTACTAATGGATAACAAAAAATTAAGAATATATTAATTTTTAAAAAGTGTCATATTACAATAAAATTTATACCAAAACGTAGATAAAAATGAGACGATCATAAATATATAATTAATTTTTTCTCTAAACAAAATGTATCACAAGTTACTAAACATAATGTATAAACACCGTATAATTAATTATATTAATATACAATTTTTATAAAACCCCTCACATTTTCTTAAAAACCCTTCACATGTTTTATAAAACCCCCTCATAATTTTCATTCAGACCCCTTCCAATTGATTTAGATTTGGAATTCGATGGCCATTAATCTTTCTAAAATTGTTTTTGAAATTGAATAATTTTAAAATTGAAGATTATGAGTGGTTAATTAATACTCAATTTATTGTTATTTTTAAAAAATGTGCATGTCTTTTATATAGATAAATAGATATTCAAATGACATTGTTACTCTTATGAAATTAGGTCACATCATCACATGAAACATATAGATAAATAGCTAACACAAAGATATTAATTTTATGTTCCTTTAATCATTTAATAATCACCCATTTTAATTTTATGTTTTAGTAAATATTATACGTTCACACATAACTTACAGCATTAATTTATTAATGTTAGCTTCATCACTTCACAAATAACCGGTCTGTTTTTCACGGAATGAAAACTCGATCAATCGGAGACACTTTCCTAGAAAGGAGTTTTTTCTCTAAACCCAATTAATTGATTACGAAATCAATTAAGCTAACTACCTGTTATAACGTGCTTAATTATAAGATTATTATTATTAATTTTATCATTACATTAATTAATAATTCTATGAACAAGTAATATCTAAAGGAGAATTGAGAGAACATTTATATACTTTAATAATGTTAAAATGTTAAATTTACTTAACTTTGAATATAAATGAAAATTGTTTTGTTTTTCGCTTTTCATATGTTTCTTTTTCTTGAAATACGATTGAATTATAGCAGTAAGTTGATCTTTCTGATAGATAGCTATTTTTACACTAGTATATTTATTGATGAACACCATTTGAAGGGATTACATCATTCTGATAAGAGGAAAAACAAAGTAGAAATATTACAACCTCCAAATTAAATAGGATAATAGCATTAATTTCCGTTTTCTTCCTTTAATACTTGTTGCTGAACCAATAAACACCTTTGTTCTTTTCATCACCTTCATCAGGTTCGATAAACAAACAATTCTTGGATTCTCTCCATAACGCTACGAAATATGGAGTGCTATCGCTTTGATAAAAGTCGCCCAAAACCGGTCTGATTGCTTTGGTGGCTTCCATGGCATGGTAATGAGGAATGTATGAAAACAAATGGTGTAGCACATGAGTGTCGGTAATGTTATGGAACACCTTGTTTAGAACTCCATAATCCCTATCAACTGTCGCGAAAGCACCTTTCATCCAGTTCCATTCAGAGTCATCGTAGTGAGGCAATGAAGGGTGAGTGTGATGAAGGTATGTGATGGTCACAAGAAACGCATTCATGACCATCAACGCCCCTCCATAGGCACAAAAAAGCCAAACGAAACCTTGAACCATACCCACTTTGTACAAAAAGTATGAAAAGCTTAGAAGTCCGATGTCAGACATGAGAATTAGGATTCGCTCGTTATCAGAGAAGATCGGGCTCCTAGGATCATAGTGACTAGCAAATTTATCATAAGGTCTTCCAGCAGCGTTGATTGACAAGTAAATATACCATCCGAGAGAGAGTTTCACCATAAGGGTTAGAGTTCGACCAATAGGGTTGTCAAGGTAAAACGCCGATGCATTTAGTGTGGATCTCGTCTTCGGGACGTATACCTCATCTTGATCAAGGGAACCAGTGTTAGCATGGTGGCGACGATGGCTTATTTTCCAGGAAAAGTAAGGAGTTAAAAGGCATGAGTGTAAAATAAACCCTATAGTATCTTCAAGCCACACATGGTCACTAAAAGCATGGTGACCACACTCATGAGCTATAAGCCAAATACCCATGAACACACAACCTTCAACAAACCAGTAAATCGGCCATGCAAAGTAAGAAAGAGGGTGAGGGAGCTGTGGAATATAGGTAGTGGCAAGGTAGTAGAAGATGGAGGCTGCAGTAAGATCAGCTACGAGATATGAAAAGGATCGAATCAAGGATCTTTCGAAACAATGTGGTGGTATGGCTTTTTTGATATCTGCTAATGTAAACGGAGGTTTTGAGGTCGGGGCTCTTTTGATAACTTGAGTATTGGCGGATTTCTTAGCATCTAGATCAACGGGATTTGAACGACCACCTCCGCCCATGTCTCTAAAACCCGATTTCGATCTGTGTTTAGAGACAAAAAGAAAAAAGCGATGACTTAGTTGCTTTTGGCTCTCGATAGATCGCTGTGTTCGATCAATGGCTGATGAGAGATTCAGTGTTCCACTAACTATATATATAGTTATATGCGTAAAATATTATAGTGTGAGCCGCCTTTGTTTACTGTCCTGATCGACTTGCTATAATAACTTGTGGTTTATTGTCCTTTCCCCACTACTTACTCTTTCAATTCCTCTACTGATAATTAATTAAATATTATTGTTAAAAAAATCCAATTGTTTGGTCGTTAGAAGGAAAGTTCCTTGTTACTATACGAGAAGTTGATTCATTCACGTCACATAAAAACATACTTTCCCAGTTTTTAACTTTTATATGGCCAGGACGGTGAATTAAAATACTACATGACGGCCGATAGTTAATTGATTATATGTAGCAAATACAATAGATACATACGTGCGTGTTGCTAATTATAAGAGGTGTTTAATTAGTTAACTAGCTAGTTTATTGTTGCACGATATTTCATTATACATTTTTTGAGTATTATATGCTTAATTACCATTATTTGCTTAATTACCATTATTTGTATGTAAGGATATTATATATAAATAATTACAATTTTCTTTATTTTAACTTGATTAAAACATAAAATATGCATACATTACTAAAGAGATTATTAACCGTACACGAAGTTTATATTAGTTTCGGTAAAATTTTAAATTTTAAATTATAAATTATATTAAAAAAGCATAAGGATAACTTTTTTTTAATGATTAGCATTATGATAATTAATAGTAGATTTATACTAAAACTAATTTTAAGATTTTAAAAACCAATTTGGATAATTATCTTGTAGAATTAGGAATTAGCTTTATGATAATTAATATATAGTAGATTTATAATAATTTATTAATTAAAATTATTTTAAAATTATTATAATTACATGTGACACTGTAACACGTATAAATTATATATAAAACATTTGGGATTTGAGATGATAGAAGAATTATAAAGTTTTTAGCCTGATTTTAGCTATAATTATTAGAATGCAAGCTTGTAATAAGTATATCTTTTAATTATTGTTTTTATTATTATATGACTATATGAATTGTTTCTGTATGCATATATATCCTAACGTGGTTTTATTTCTCCATCATCATGTCCATCACTTTAATTCATGATGGGTTCATAAGTTTACTTTTTTAAAAAATTTAAAAATAAAATAAAGATATCATAACTTTTTTTTTTCAATATATATGTTATATATAAAGTATTTTTTTTAGTCTTAATCTCTTAATAAGTTTTTAAGTAATTTGAAAATACTAATCTACTACTCGTAGAGACCTAAAAGAAAACCATTAGATAGAGTTAATAAGATTTTTAAATACTATTTTGATAACCAAACCTTTTAATAAAATAATGTTTAAAATGTCAAGACAGTACAAATTCATTTCTAACCTATGAGATATTATATAAAAAATCTAAATAGAAATTATATTTTAAATATTCCATAATATAACAAATATTTAATTTAGATAGTAAAATATACGTATAACTAGAAGTTTCAAACCTGATATGTAACAACTCGTTCAAGAAATAGGGTGAAAAGATATCTAATTATTGGGGAGTTTATAAAACTCCGCTCCACATTGATAGATGAAAGAAATCTGAATTACCTTATAAGTTTAACGGTACAGGCCTAATAACTTCCACCATAGTTTTAATTTGAATTCAAAGGTATTAGTCTAGATCTTAGCTTTAAACTACATGATGTTACATGATAACATGTAATCCGAAAGTTTGCAGATTTTTATATATGACTCGTTTAATTAAAATAAAAGATTAAATTTATAATATATTTAGCATTCTCTTTATTCTTTACTTAAAGTACTCTTAAAACTTCAGTAATGAAAAAAGGACTAATACAATCTTAAATATTCTTACATCTTTTAAAAACACACCAAATTAATCACCAATACACACTCTCGTACCAACACAATCTGTCATCTACAACAACATAACTCTAAAAGTCATGGTACGTACATTTTTATCATTTTATTTATAAGTAGATCTTTTTTTTCTTATTTATTGTTTTTTAAAAAAATTAACCTAAAGTTTAATATTAGTTGATGTCATCATTGTTTGAATATATATCATAACCTTATGTTATAAAAAACGAATATATTATTAAATAGGAATTATTTGTATACGTCAATAGCACGGGTATACTCGCTAGTTAATGTACTATAAAGAGAGTGATAGGAAAGAGCCAATGTAATTTTTTTTAAGGCAATATATTATATTAAAGTAAAAACTAGCAAGATGCTAGTACATACAACCAACAAACATGAAAATACAAACACGAACACATTACCGACTCATAATATCCAACTCAAACATACGAATTCGGTCAACCTATCTAAAACACGTAAACCACAAAGGGCAGTGATCACCTGATGAACTCGAACCTATCCGAACTTGAACCTAACACCGAAACGAACTCCAGAAGAACAAACTAACAAAGGTCACAATATCCATCCAGGTGGTGGTAATGCGAAATTTCAGAGTAGATTTAATGGACCGCCTGAAACAGTTGCAAACCACGAACCACGAACCATCCTCGTAAAACGACCATACAAACCTACTCGAACGATGAATCATTAGGCCAAAACCTCAACCCACGGCTGGAAAACACCAACATTCGAACCACACCAACCTCGGAATCAAACAGCCTCATGAATCTCGAACTGTAGAACTGAACTGAGAAAACTTGAATATGGTTGAAACCTCCAAACAAACAACCTCGAACGGGAACCACGACCAGCGGCCAGAAACAGCCATGCCCGGTGGTAACAGTCTCACATAGCCACGAAACAAATCTTTTGAAACAAAACGAACTGGAACAAATCGAACCTTTTGAACTGAAATCGACAGGTGAGATGTAAATGTTAGATTATGTGCAGAGATAATTAATAGGCATATTGTATCCAATGTTATAAGAGACTAAAGGGTCACACTGCTACACACCCAATTCAGAACAGTTGGATTTCACCTTTTGTCTGTGTGGAAATAATTAATCAGATAGATTAATTATTAAAGAGATAAACGAATAATTAATCAGTAGTATTAATTATTGAGAGATATAAATAATTATCCAATCTGGATTAATTATTAGAAAGCAATAAATAATAAATAGTTATTTATTATTTAAAGAGAATTAAATATTAAGTCTTTAATATTTAACGGACTAAGTTAATTAATAGTTAATTAACTAACTAGTAAAGTCCAGGGGGTCAAAGTGAAGAGATTGAAAGTTTAATTAAAACCAGCGGGCTTTTAATTAAACGGGCTTAGGTCCAATCTAATCCTTATAAATATATGTTAAGCCTTAAGGATTAAGATAAGAGACAAGGGATTAACCCTAGCCACCACAACACACTCTCTCTCTCTCGATCTCGCATCTCTCTCTCTCTCGGCTCTCTCTCTCTCTCTCTTGCCGTCGAATACAAACAAACACCAAGGGTGTTTCGGTTTTTGGTGGTTCACGCACCACACACACACACTCACGTTTTGAGTGTTGAAGGCTTGGTGATCCAGGAGCGGTCTAGCAGCCAGTTCAATCAGAGGTGCAGTAGTGGTGGACTATCTTTAACAATCCCAAGTTTTTTGTTCAGGTATATTTCTTATAACCTTATCTATGGATTGTTTTGCAAGAAACTATGTTGATCAAGTTAGTTTAAAGATCCTAATCCTTTTGGGGTTTAGAGAGTTGTGTTCAATCCAGTTCCGCTTTTAGGATTGAACCAGTGGAATCAAACCCAGGATTGACCAGTTTGTGTCATAGGTGTTTGGTCAGGTTCAAAACCCTTCAGTGGTATCAGAGCCTCAGCTATATGATCCATAGTTTCTAGTTTTTTATTTGTTTCTAGGATTAAGGTTTGATTCTTGATCTTTTACTTGCTCTAGGCTATTTCGAAAATCACCAAGGGCAACAAAACAGTTTGTTTTTGTTATCCAGTTTTAAGAAGTTTAATCCTATTAATCAGAAAGTTTAAATAGTTAGTTTAAACGGTTAAAAAGGATTGTGATTTTTGGATAAGAACAAGTTTTGGATTAAGATAAATTAAACAGTTTGTTTTAATTGAACCTAGTTAATCCTTTTTTGGTTTGTTTAATTGTTATATGATCTTCTCCATCTTGTTTCTTCTCCTTATAGATTTCGAAAACCATAAAAAAATAAAAACAAGTTTTCTGTTTTTATCCAGTTTATAAAAGTTTTGATTTTAACCAATTAGGTTTAAACCAGGTTTGTGTTTAAATGGTTAAAAGGGAATAAACTTTTATCTAAAACTAGATTTTAACAAAATTTTTGAACTTTTGTTTAAAAAGGGTTGAAATCAAGTTTTAGGATAATTAATTATTAATAAAACAAGTTTTGTTAATATTAATAATTAATAGTTTTTGGTTTTTGAATTAAATCCAGTGTTTAATCAGTATATTAAAACAGTTAGTTTTAATAGATTGAAAAGGGATTTAAAATATTACTGTATTAATCGGAAAACGGGAACCAAAACCATTACCGTGACCGTTAGCGACGCTAAAATGGTTTTAGCGGCGCTAACAGGACTTAGCGGCGCTAAGGGCCAAATGGGCTTCGGCCCAAGGAGCTTCGGCCCAAGGTAGTTCTCGGCCCAGATGGTTCACGGCCCAATAGGGCTTACGGTCCAGGTGACTTTCGGCCCAGGAGGTTCTCGGCTCAAGAGGGTCTCGGCCCAGTGGGTTACACGGGTTGACGGAAGATGTTGGCCCAAGATAGTTTTTCCGGATTAATACAAAAGGAATATTAATTTTTAAGTTCTAAAATTAATAAGGTGTTATATAAACTAGTGTTATATATTTTAATTAGTTTAGTTAAAATATATTTTAGACTTTTATTTATTATGACTAGTTTAGTCATTTTTGAATAAAATTCTAAAGGGAATAAAGTTTATATAATAAGATGGAGAATTGAACAAAACATTTTAATTGACCAAAAAGTTGTCGGTTTTAAGTTATTGGATAACTAGTAATAAAATCCGACATAAGGTTTCATTCAAGTTTTGAATAAGATCAGGGATTTAAAGTTTTTGGTTAGAAAAACTCTTTTGGTCAGATAAATATTAATTAGAAGATCATAATTCTCGTTTTTGGTTAATAGGCATTAATCAAAAGGATAAATGAGAATAGTTTAAACAAATCAGGTTGTGTGCTTAACAGCACAGTTTCTGTTTATTTATTATAACTGCGTGGTTGACTTTTATATATATAGTGCTTATATATAAATTGCGTGGTTGTGATTCATATAGCTATAGTTTTGCCGACTTAGAACTCGTTTTTCATTTCTTCTTTTATTTTGGTTTTGGGAAGGCTTGCGTGCCAATTACAATCCCTTTCTTAATTGTAATATTGTACTGGTTAGGGGAGGCCTGCGTGCCACTTACAACCCCATTCAATATTGTATTTGTAATAGACTAGTGATAGTTTAATTCCCCAACCGAAATGGACTCCAAGAAGGTGATCAAGAAAATGGTGTTCTCACACGAAGCACGTATACTTCGGGGAGGTGTCAAGGCTAGTGGGAGCAGCATGTCAAGAAAGGCGAATCCAAATCATTTTATCCTTAGGATTGACCTTAGGATTAGTTGGCAAAACTATAGGGCTTTATTTGCTTACTCTTTTTATCTGCGTGGTTGTGATTTATTTACTTCTTTTTCATATATATGTATTGTATATAAATACACGCGTGTGATGGTAAATAAAATAGGTTTAATAACAGGTTTGTTATTAAACAGTGAAAAACCACGTTTTATGACAAACTAGAATATGACTTCAGTCTGTTAGTCGTATTAATTAATTTTTTTATAAATTTAAAAGTTTTGTCAAGGTTATAAGATTGGAACTTATAAAAGCCGTTTTGTGCACCTAGTTCAGGTACACATATAAATCGTATTTTTAAAACAGTTAGTTTTAAAATATGTAACATCCTCAAATGGGTCTGGTCGTCTATACTCTCGGTACGTTCCGAATCTTGAGTTTATTAATAAATATTAGAATTATTATTAAAATAATTAAGAAATCATGATAATAAATATTATAAAGAAGATAGATAAATTTAATAATATATTAAACGGTTTTGAATAAGGATTCCGGAAATATCCCCGTTAGTTGAAACGGGTAAACGGGTATTTATGTTGAAAGTTGAGAAGGGGAACAAAATACCCCGTGTGGATATTATTGAGACCAAAGTCGGTCTCCTCTCTTCTCAAATACACAAACACACGCATACACACCAACACATACTTCTCATTCATTGTTCTTGAACACTTGAAGCTAACTCACAAGAGAGATCATAAGGATTAATTCTAGCATAAATTCAAGCTTATAATCTGTTCATAAACCGAGAATCATCAGCTCCTTTCTCTTTGTAAGTTCATCTTCTTCATCTTCTTGTGTTCTTGAGTTTTAGGTCAAGAATGGCTAAAACCAAATTAGCTATCCATAATTGAATTCGTGTGTTCCAATATGTTTCTACATGATTTCTAAGCATATAGGAATCATAATATTGAATTAACATGATGATTTGAGTTAGATTTCATAGAAATCACCAAATGGGTCAAAATGGAAGAATTTGATCCTATACCTTCAATCTTTGGTTTGATGTTGTTATATGTATGTTTTTGGATTCATTTGGATGTCTAAAATCATATTGAAACACTGGAAATTGGATTGGGATTGCTGGAATTGGGTTTGGATTGCAAATGGACTGAACAGGGGGCTGTTTCTCGCACACTGACTGTAAATTGGTTACTACGGCCGTAGTAAGTTTTCCCTACGGCCGTAGGAGGGTATTCTATAAAAATGGTCCTACGGCCGTAGGACATTTTTACTACGGCCGTAGGGACTGTCTGTTATGAACAGTGCACTGTTGTGCTGTTTTTCGACGTTTTGTCGTACGGGATGCTGGTTTAGGATTCTATTTAGTCTAATGGCATCATTAGGGGTATCATATTAGTTTATTAGTTAATGTACTTGTGTGAAGTGACTAAACACGAGTATTATCTTATAGGTAAGCTGTACGACCCGGAAGAAGAACGCGACGATCACGATTATTGTTTGCTTTAGTCTCTAGCCTCACAGGTGAGTATAGGATAACATAAGAATTAATATAACCGTGTTACATGTTATCAATATGTGTTAGTAATTCCATGAAATGAAATTAACTCCGATGTATGCTATATTTATGCATGACACATGTAACAATTGAACCATGATTTATGATATGATTATGAATATGCAAGAAGCATGTATGAATTGAACCATGGATTTTATGTGGTTGTGATATGCGCGCTATGAGGCCCGAATGGGTCAGATTTGTATTTGTGATCGGATCCGAGATATGGGGGCTGGTTATAGTCCACGAACGGGGCCAGTGCGCTGGGGCGTTTTGAGACCTGCGGGTCGATGATAGCGTCAACTACCTGGGGTTGCAAACCCAACGTTCCCCGAGTCATATGGGGATGACTTATTGTTGTACTCCATGAAGGCTGTGGCCTGAAACGCAATCGGTGGACCGCTACCCGCTCACCCACCAGCGCGGTTGATGTGTCTGGTTTCCCCAGTTAGGAGTGTTGAGCCGGGCTAGCTACCCTGCAAGATTATACTTCCTTCTGGCTGTGCCAGCTCATCGCGAGATGCTAGGATAGCATTATCTGATGATTGTTATATGATATGTGATATGTTTATGTTAATGATTATGCTATCTTATGCTCACTAGCTTTAATTAGCTAACAGATACTCTCCCCATGACTGCAGGTGACACTTAGGCTCGTGAGCTTTGGGTACCTGCTGGTTATTACCTATCTTTTGGAGGAACACTTGTTTTGTTGCTTTTAATTACTGTTTATGTTTGTATAAACTTGGTTAAGTGGTCGGTGAACAGTTTAGTAACACCAACTGATCTTTTGTATACTGTGGCTGATTTTTGGTTGTAATTATAGCCACTTTTATAGCTTTCGCTGTAATTATTATGTTTTGAAAAACAGGTTTGGCTTAACTTCAGTTTACAAACGGATCCACGCAGTTTGGATTCTTGAATTTCTATTATTAAAATGAAAAATCTGGTTTTCAAAAGCGAGGTGTTACAAGTTGGTATCAGAGCCTAGGTTTGAGTGAATTGGGTACTTGTAAAAGTATTCAGTCTCAAACCCAGGCCCGACCATTGTTTAGTGTTCCTCGGGGGGGGGGGGGGGGGTCATGGGGTGTGTGAAAGAGTGTTAAATTCTTGAAATGCTATTGCTTACTTGCTTGTTATGTAAGTAAAAAAAAAAAAATGATAAAAAAAGTACTAAGTATGTTATCTGTGTTTTGTTTGGCCAGGTTATTTACAAGAATAACATGGCTGAACATAGAGATAGAGAGGCTTACATAAGAGATTTAGAGGCTCGTTTGAAAGCTTCTGAGGAAAGAGTGTTGGTGCAACCAGTGGCAGAACCCAAGATGTCACCAGATCTTAAAATTTTCCTATCTTGCCAGCCACCTACCTTCGAGGGTAGCATGGATCCAAGTGTTACTGAGAGGTGGATCCGCGAGATGGATTTAGCTTTCGACAATAGCAGTTGTAAGGAATCTAACAAAGTGGGATTTGCTCGGAAGCAGTTAAGGGGTAATGCACAGACATGGTATGACACTGTGATCTCATCCACGCCAGCAGAGGTGAGAGCTACATATACTTGGGCAGATTTTGTGGGAATCCTCCGAAGTAAGTATTGTTCAGATCAAGTGATGGATAGATTGGAGGAGGAGTTCATGGCATTGAAAAAGGGTGATAAACCGGTTGAAGATTTGATCGAGCGGTTTTCTGATAAGATGAGGTTTGTGAATCACTTACTGCCTGATGAGAAGTCAAAGATAAAACGGTTTGCAAAAACTCTTCCACCGGATTATCGAGCTTCGGTTAGGAGTGCTCTGTCTTTGGATATCGCGTTCGAAATGGCGCGACAGTATGAAAGCGATCACGCACAGAAAAAGGAGCCTACTAGTGGGAACTTTAAGAGGAAGTTTGATCAGTCTTCAGGGTCGAGAAATTGGAGTGGTGGGTCTCGGCAGCAACAGGGGACTCAGAAGTATAACCCGTCTACTACACCATGGTGTTCCCAATGTCGTACTTATCATACTGGCCATTGTACTCGGGACACAGTCCGTTGTTTCAAGTGTGGGCAGAAGGGGCATTCTACTGATGCGTGTCAATTTAAAGGAAATGTTTGTTATAAATGCTTCAAACCGGGACATCGCTCGTCTGAATGCAGATCAAGTCAGGGACGGGGATCAGGAGGAGCTGGAGGATCATCGTCGGGGCCGAAAAAGGAGAATGTACCACGAGCAGCTGGCAGGGCTTTTCAGATGACGGTCGATGAGGCCAAGACAGCAGGTGATGTTATTACAGGCACATTCTTAATTAATTCAATGCCTGCATGTATTCTATTTGATTCTGGTGCTACTTACTCTTTTATTTCTCCTAAATTCTGTGAAAGAATTCAACTTATTAGTTCTCTTATGACAAGTCCTGTTGATGTGGAAGTTGCTAATGGTAAGTTAGTGCCCGTTACTTTATCAATTCCACAAGCTTCGCTTGAAATTGACAGTCATAGTTTTCCGATATCTTTGTTGCTTTTACCTATCTCTGGTTTTGATGCGGTTGTCGGCATGGATTGGCTTGTTAATCAAAATGCTGAAATTCTATGTTCTAAAAAGCTAATCAAAATTCCTCTACCAAATGGGTCATATGCTATGGCTCGTGGTGAACGGAGGAAATCTGAAATTCCTTTGATCTCAGCAATTAAAGCTCACAAATCAATAGCCAAAGGGTGTGAATTATATTTGGCTCGTGTGATTGATACGAAAATGGAAAAGAAAGCTGTTAGTGACATAAGGGTGGTGTCGGAATACCCTGATGTCTTTCCTGACGAATTACCTGGATTGCCTCCGATACGAGATGTAGAATATCAAATTAATCTTGTTCCAGGTGCTACACCTGTGGCAAGAGCTCCTTATCGTCTCGCTCCGTCTGAAATTCGCGAGATGATGACTCAAATTCAAGAACTCCTTGATAAAGGCTTTATTCGTCCCAGCTCTTCGCCTTGGGGAGCTCCAGTCTTGTTTGTTAAAAAGAAAGACGGGACGATGCGTATGTGCATAGACTACAGGGAGTTAAATAAAAGAACAATAAAGAATAAGTACCCTCTTCCTCGCATAGATGATTTGTTCGATCAGCTACAGGGTGCTACTTGTTTTTCTAAAATTGATCTTCGGTCTGGTTATCATCAAGTTCGGGTACGCGAGGAGGATATTCCTATAACAGCTTTTCGAACCAGATATGGGCATTACGAATTTCTTGTGATGCCTTTTGGTTTGACAAATGCTCCGGCTGTGTTTATGGACTTGATGAATCGTGTATGTCGCTCTTTTCTTGACAAGTTCGTGATAGTATTCATTGACGATATTCTTATATATTCCAAGTCTGAAGCAGAACACGAGACTCATCTTCGTATGGTTCTTGATACTCTTCTACGTGAGCATTTATATGCTAAATTTTCTAAGTGTGAGTTTTGGCTTGAAGAAATACATTTCCTTGGTCATGTTATATGCAAGGATGGTGTAATGGTTGATCCAGTCAAAGTGGAGGCCGTGATGAATTGGGGAATTCCTAAAACCCCATCTGAAATCAAAAGTTTCTTAGGACTTGCCGGTTATTATCGGCGATTCATTCAGAATTTCTCCAAAATAGCAGGTCCTTTAACTAAACTCACGCGAAAGGATGTTGCTTATGATTGGTCTGCTGAACAAGATAAGGCCTTTCAAACTCTGAAACAGTTGTTATGTCAAGCTCCAGTTCTGACCTTACCCAACGGGTCAGAAGATTTTATTGTTTATTGTGATGCTTCTTATGCAGGTTTGGGAAGTGTCCTAATGCAGAGAGACAAGGTTATTGCTTATGCTTCCCGCCAATTAAAGCCTCACGAGAAGAACTACCCAACACACGATCTTGAATTGGCTGCTGTAGTATTTGCTTTGAAACTATGGCGCCATTATCTTTATGGTACTAAGTGTGTGGTATACACATATCATAAAAGCCTGCAGTATGTTTTCACTCAAAAGGAGCTTAATATGAGGCAACGGAGATGGTTAGAGTTGATTAAAGATTATGATTGTGAAATCAAATATCACCCGGGAAAGGCAAACATTGTAGCGGATGCGTTAAGCCGAAAAGGCTCTTCGGAGAGTGTCAGATTCATGAAGCTTACAATTGTATCTGATATCATCACTCGGCTTAAGGAGGCGCAACATGAGGCTTTGTTAGAGGCTAACTTGAAAGCAGAAACAATGACTAAACTGAAGGATCAATTGGAAGATGATAACCGTGGGCTAAAGACTTTTAAATCCCGAATCTGGGTGCCTAGCCTTGGAGGAAACCGTGATCTAATTCTCCAGGAGGCTCATAAATCAAAGTTGTCTATTCACCCTGGATGTACTAAAATGTATCATGATCTTAAAGTGCTTTACTGGTGGCCCACATTGAAGCGTGATATAGCTTCACATGTCGAAAAATGTCAAACATGCGCACAAGTCAAAACGGAACATCAAAAGCCTTATGGTAATTTGCAGCAATTACCGATTCCAGAATGGAAGTGGGATAATATTACCATGGATTTTGTCACTAAATTGCCCAAGACTTCAAAGGGGCATGATATGATCTGGGTAATAGTTGATCGTCTCACTAAGAGTGCACATTTTCTTGCAGTCTGCGAATCTTGGTCTATGACTCGCCTTGCTCAGTTTTATATCAACGAGATTGTATCTCGCCATGGTATTCCTTTGTCAATAGTTTCTGATAGGGATACTCGTTTTACATCGAACTTTTGGGCCAGTCTTCAAAGAGAGCTTGGTACTCGTGTTCATTTGAGTACCGCATACCACCCCCAGACTGACGGACAGTCCGAAAGGACTATTCAAACTCTTGAGGATATGTTACGCGCGTGTGTACTTGAATATGGTGGTTCGTGGGATTCTCATCTACCATTGATCGAATTTGCTTATAATAATTCGTATCATTCTAGTATTGGTATGCCACCGTACGAGATGCTTTATGGTAGGCGTTGTCGTACCCCTACTTGTTGGCTAGAACCGGGAGAGAAACAATATGCAGGACCTGATTTGGTTCAGATTACAGCCGACAAAGTTAAAGTTGCACGTGAAAAGCTAAAGGCGGCTCGTGATAGACAGAAGATGTATGCTGATTCGAAACGCAGACCTGTTACCTTTGAAATTGGTGACCGGGTATTCTTAAAGGTTTCTCCATGGAAGGGTGTAATTCGGTTTGGTAAGAAGGGCAAGCTAAGTCCGCGTTACATTGGTCCTTTCAAGATTCTTGCCAAAGTCAATGAGCAGACTGTATCTTTGGAATTGCCTCCAGAATTGTCAGGTATTCACAGTACTTTCAACGTTTGTTATCTGCGAAAGTGTAAAGTAGAGGAAGATCAGATTTTGCCTCTACAAGACCTGAAGGTTGATTCTACCAAGCGATTGGTGGAAGAACCGATTGAAATATTAGACACTAAGGTCAAACGGTTGAGGAAGAAGAACATCCGATTGGTCTTGGTCAAATGGAAACACAACCTTGGGTCAGACTTGACGTGGGAGACAGAGGATGACATGAAGGCCCGATATCCCCACTTGTTTACTGAAGAGCAGATTCCGAGGACGGAATCTTCTTAAGGGGGGTAGATTTGTAACATCCTCAAATGGGTCTGGTCGTCTATACTCTCGGTACGTTCCGAATCTTGAGTTTATTAATAAATATTAGAATTATTATTAAAATAATTAAGAAATCATGATAATAAATATTATAAAGAAGATAGATAAATTTAATAATATATTAAACGGTTTTGAATAAGGATTCCGGAAATATCCCCGTTAGTTGAAACGGGTAAACGGGTATTTATGTTGAAAGTTGAGAAGGGGAACAAAATACCCCGTGTGGATATTATTGAGACCAAAGTCGGTCTCCTCTCTTCTCAAATACACAAACACACGCATACACACCAACACATACTTCTCATTCATTGTTCTTGAACACTTGAAGCTAACTCACAAGAGAGATCATAAGGATTAATTCTAGCATAAATTCAAGCTTATAATCTGTTCATAAACCGAGAATCATCAGCTCCTTTCTCTTTGTAAGTTCATCTTCTTCATCTTCTTGTGTTCTTGAGTTTTAGGTCAAGAATGGCTAAAACCAAATTAGCTATCCATAATTGAATTCGTGTGTTCCAATATGTTTCTACATGATTTCTAAGCATATAGGAATCATAATATTGAATTAACATGATGATTTGAGTTAGATTTCATAGAAATCACCAAATGGGTCAAAATGGAAGAATTTGATCCTATACCTTCAATCTTTGGTTTGATGTTGTTATATGTATGTTTTTGGATTCATTTGGATGTCTAAAATCATATTGAAACACTGGAAATTGGATTGGGATTGCTGGAATTGGGTTTGGATTGCAAATGGACTGAACAGGGGGCTGTTTCTCGCACACTGACTGTAAATTGGTTACTACGGCCGTAGTAAGTTTTCCCTACGGCCGTAGGAGGGTATTCTATAAAAATGGTCCTACGGCCGTAGGACATTTTTACTACGGCCGTAGGGACTGTCTGTTATGAACAGTGCACTGTTGTGCTGTTTTTCGACGTTTTGTCGTACGGGATGCTGGTTTAGGATTCTATTTAGTCTAATGGCATCATTAGGGGTATCATATTAGTTTATTAGTTAATGTACTTGTGTGAAGTGACTAAACACGAGTATTATCTTATAGGTAAGCTGTACGACCCGGAAGAAGAACGCGACGATCACGATTATTGTTTGCTTTAGTCTCTAGCCTCACAGGTGAGTATAGGATAACATAAGAATTAATATAACCGTGTTACATGTTATCAATATGTGTTAGTAATTCCATGAAATGAAATTAACTCCGATGTATGCTATATTTATGCATGACACATGTAACAATTGAACCATGATTTATGATATGATTATGAATATGCAAGAAGCATGTATGAATTGAACCATGGATTTTATGTGGTTGTGATATGCGCGCTATGAGGCCCGAATGGGTCAGATTTGTATTTGTGATCGGATCCGAGATATGGGGGCTGGTTATAGTCCACGAACGGGGCCAGTGCGCTGGGGCGTTTTGAGACCTGCGGGTCGATGATAGCGTCAACTACCTGGGGTTGCAAACCCAACGTTCCCCGAGTCATATGGGGATGACTTATTGTTGTACTCCATGAAGGCTGTGGCCTGAAACGCAATCGGTGGACCGCTACCCGCTCACCCACCAGCGCGGTTGATGTGTCTGGTTTCCCCAGTTAGGAGTGTTGAGCCGGGCTAGCTACCCTGCAAGATTATACTTCCTTCTGGCTGTGCCAGCTCATCGCGAGATGCTAGGATAGCATTATCTGATGATTGTTATATGATATGTGATATGTTTATGTTAATGATTATGCTATCTTATGCTCACTAGCTTTAATTAGCTAACAGATACTCTCCCCATGACTGCAGGTGACACTTAGGCTCGTGAGCTTTGGGTACCTGCTGGTTATTACCTATCTTTTGGAGGAACACTTGTTTTGTTGCTTTTAATTACTGTTTATGTTTGTATAAACTTGGTTAAGTGGTCGGTGAACAGTTTAGTAACACCAACTGATCTTTTGTATACTGTGGCTGATTTTTGGTTGTAATTATAGCCACTTTTATAGCTTTCGCTGTAATTATTATGTTTTGAAAAACAGGTTTGGCTTAACTTCAGTTTACAAACGGATCCACGCAGTTTGGATTCTTGAATTTCTATTATTAAAATGAAAAATCTGGTTTTCAAAAGCGAGGTGTTACAAAATAGTTTTTCAAAAACTGGAAAATTAAGTTTTTATTGAACTTAATTAAAACCCAAGAAAAATCTTAGATCAGTGTGCTACCCACCTAATGGTACATCTTGACTGTTAAACGGTACTCGGGTGTCGGAAGTGCCCAAACCTTGGGCATCAGGGTTCAAACCATTGCGGGAAAGGGCATGAAAGATTCTGCAATAATCGGGAGTCCCGGCCAGAATTCATGCTGTCTTAGGTGGTGCGATCTATTTTGGTGATAATCGGGAGTCCCGGCCCAAAAAGCACTAGAGTAGAGTTAAACATACTAGACTGGGTCTAAGTGCTCTACGAGGTTCTAGGAGTCGTATCAGTTAGGTACGATTGGTACAGGGTGTTACCTACCAGAAATAGCATGACTTGGCGGGAAGTGCCCAAACCTTGCATCAAGTATGTGAAATACGGGTCCTAGGTCTAATATATATTATTTATGGTTTAATGATATATGATTAGAAAGTTTATCTGCAATTACTAATTAAACCAAGGTTTTAATTTGTATATGGCAACTAACGTTACCAGTACTAATAACCTCTCTCTCCGCTCTATCCTTGAGAAGGATAAGCTCACCGGGTCCAACTTTCTCACTTGGGAGAGAAATCTCCGGATCGTGCCGAGGCACGAGAGAAAGTGGTATGTCCTAGAACAACCTCTAGGAAATCCCCCTGCCAACAATGCCAGGGCATAGGTCAGGGAGGCTTTTCAAAAGCGCTCCAATGACGCCCTAGATGTTAGCTGCCTCATGTTCGCAACTATGAGTCCAGAGTTGCAGTCGAGCATGATGGAGACTCCTGCATATGACATGATCCGCCAGCTGAGGGCATGTTCCAGGAGCAAGCTCGCACTGAGCGTTATGATGCCACCAGGGCATTTAACTCGTGCAAGATGGCCAAGGGGACCTCGGTCAGTGACCATGTCATGAAAATGAAAGGTTACATGGACCACCTAGAGAGACTTGGGCACCCAGTACCGTTGCAGCTAGCAACGGATACGATACTCAACTCGTTGTCAGATTACTATAAGCCTTTTATAGTAAACTACAACATGAACAACATGGAGAAATCCGTGGCTGAGTTGCACTCAATGCTCAAGACTGCTGAGCAGAGTATCGGGACCAAGTCTAAGGACATTCTTATGGTGGGACATGGTGGACGTAAGAAGAGGAAGGGGCGCAACGGAAAGGGAAAGGGCAAGGCCCAACCCAGCCAGAATGCACCCAGAGCTAGTAACGACAAGAAGGGCAAGAAGCCAAAGCCAAACAAGGCAAGGACCGAGAATCGGTGCTTCAGGTGCGGCGAGGCCGGACATTGGAAACGAGATTGTCCGAAAGGTCACGAGGCAGGAGGCAAGTCTGGCTCCTCAGGTATTGCGTGATTAGCTTCTTTGTCACTTTCCTACTTGTAAAGTTTTACGAGTATTCTAACACCTTGCAATCGTTTATTGCAGGAGTAGATGGAAAGTGATACGACCCAGCATGAGAAGATCTTACGTGCAGCTTACGGATATTATAATAATTTCTATTTCCTAGTTAATTAAAACTCTTTAAGTTTTTGAACTTTTTTATACTGCTTATGGATATTTTAAGTTTATGGAAATTTAATTATTTGGTTATATATCCGTGCACGTGTTCTTATTATATGAATCATGATTAGTCCAGTTGTGACTAAAAGAGTGCTAATAAGTCAAAGTTTTGACTTGATTAGTGATTCATAATAATCTTATGCTATGATTTGTTGTAGTTATATAAATACTAGCTCCACTTTTTCAAATACTTGAATAAACAAGTTTTGCTTATAAGATTAGATAGTTTTTCTAATTCAACAAGTATTTAAGATTTTATGAAAAGTGAATGTTCAAAGTCTTGAACATATGGAAATGATAGTCATTATTTCTGGGTAAAGTAGTTTTTTGATAAAACATTTAAGAAAGTATAAAAGTGATAATAATAGTTATTATAGTCAAGGGAATTTTATACTAAATGTTTTTAAGAAAAGAAATTTAAAATACCATTATGAGTATTTCATACTTGTGATCATGGTAAGTTTAATGAAACCACTTTCCATAATGGGAAAGATGGATATATGAGATATCCAAGTTCATGGTTTCATAAATCAAATTTCTTACAAAAACTAAGTTATTTAAAACATGTGTTTGGAACACAAGTTTTAGGCATGGTAGTCAAGTTTTTGACTAAGACCTAAAAAGGATGTTTTAAAGAATGCACTTTTTCATAGAAGATAGTGGGAGAACCTGACTAGTGTATTTATCAGAGTTAATAAAAGGTTATTTTTAACCAGTATGATAAATACAAGATCAAACTTTTAGAATATATAATTATCGGATGTTTTTAGAAGCTATCTAAAACAGTAAGTTCTTGATAAAGAACTAATCCGAGGGATGCATGATTTATTGAGAGGTACTCGATAAAGATATCATTGCAAGATTTTTGAGTCAAGCTATGACTTAAATATATATACATTCTAAAATGTTCAGTGAGTCAGCTTAATAATGTTATTGGTTGGTTAACGTTAGAAATGATAAAATAGGATGTTCTTTAACATTCTTAGTAATTAAATTAGATAAGTGTTGGTATACACCGGGAATCTAGTTTCAAGTTTCTTACAAGTAGGTGTAAGAGGTTTTATCATTTCAAAAGGGACAAAAATCTAGTAAGATTTATTACATCTACAAATGTAATTAAAGTTTTAATTACAGGGAGGTTGTTTTATAAATCATAAACAAGGAGTTATTTCCAGTTCTCCAAGTTTAAGAAATTTATAAAATAAGTAAGCCTAGAAGTGTTCTTAGGTTGCAAGAATGATTTCTAGCAAAACCAAGAAGGAGTACTTCAAAGTACTAGTCTTGTGTTTTAGGGTTTATAACCATATTATTTTCTTTGTAATCCGTGATAAGTTACAATATTATTTTCTTTGTAATCCGTGATAAGTTACAATGTAAAATAATAAGTAATTCAGATAGACACCGTGAATCGAGTCAATGAGATGGTAGAAATTATACATCTTTATTCCAGGGAGGAATATGGAAGGGTGTAGAAATTAGTTTCATTGTTCTTCACAATTTTGTATGTTTTGGTTTATCCAGGAATAAACTAGGTTTATTCGAAACACTATCCGTGACTGCTTATCTTGGTGGAAACCTTGATAGGGTTATAAAGTCATCGTAATTTTGGGGTAGATTCGAAAGTATATCGAATATAGCTGCGAACGGTTTTTACGGACCAAAATTTACGGATATTCGTTAGGGTTACGAATATTGGATTGACCCACCGTGAAAAATACTTCGTGGATTCGTGTCAAAAGTATTTATCACATAGGTTATCCTCAAGCCTGAGGTATTTAGTTTGGGATGCGGTAACTGTTGTCTTCTTAGCGCGTTCTAACGCCACGCCGTAACAGGGTGGTCATAAGGGGCGTGTCTAGATTCAGTAGGAGCCGTGTTGCCAACTGCAAATATGCAAGATGGTAATTGCACCTCCTTTTTAGGAGAGATATTTCCGGGCCCCTTGACTGATTAGAGAAACTGGTAAGTGCACGGCCGTACCCAAACGAACTGATCTGTTCTTTGTCGTTTATCACGCAGTTTTGAAATCAAGTATGTCATGAACATAATTCTTGAGTCTCTGAGTTGACTTTTTCCATGCTCATGCTCAAAATTGAAATATCGCGTTGCAAGGGACAAACCTATATATATGCAAGCTTGTATATATAAAGACGTACCCATTCATAAACAGGGAGGTTATGATAGATTAGTTTATAACAGGTCACTTCTAAGCAGGTTGCTTATGAAGTTTTATCACAAGTTACTTTGGGGTATAAGAGTTCTTATAACCTGGTTATCCTAAGTGTCTGGCTAGGGACCTCCCTAGGCTAACAATGTGCAGTAACTGTTACTTATCTTACACAAGTGGGAGTCTGTTACTTATTTTCGTTATTATTAGAAGTATATTACTATATTATTGTTGAACTCAAAGCATGAGTCGGTTTGATATTGGGGTCAAAGTGGTGCGAGTTGGGTTGATGAAGTTGACTTGAAGTCATTATTTTGAGATAGACACTAGCTAAATAAATCTACGTAATGTTGGATTATGTGCAGAGATAATTAACGGACATATTGTATCCAATGTTATAAGAGACTAAAGGGTCACACTGCTACACACCCAATTCAGAACAGTTGGATTTCACCTTTATTCTGTGTGGAAATAATTAATCAGTTAGATTAATTATTAAATAAAAAGAGTAAATAATTAATCAGTTAGATTAATTATTAAAGAGATAAACGAATAATTAATCATTAGTATTAATTATTGAGAGATATAAATAATTATCCAGTTTGGATTAATTATTAGAAAGGAAATAAATAATAAATAGTTATTTATTATTTAAAGGGAATTAAATATTAAGTTTTAATATTTAACGGACTAAGTTAATTAATAGTTAATTAATTAACTAGTAAAAGTCCAAGGGGTCAAAGTGAGAAGAAATGAAAGTTTAATTAAAACCAGTGGGCTTTTAATTAAACGGGATTAGGTCCAATCTAATCCTTATAAATATGTTCTTTAGGCTTAAGGATTAAGGGGTGTTACACAAGGGACAAAACCTAGCCGTCAGTCTCTCTTGCTCTCATCGATCTCGGCTCTCTCTCCCTTTTGCCGATCTCTCTCGATCGCACACTCTCTCTCGGGTCTCTTCTCTCTCTCGCCGAATCGAAGCAAGCAAAACACCAAGGTGTTTTGCGATCTTGATCTCGACGCACACACACATACAATCAAGCTTGGAGCTTTGTTGTTTCGGGTGATCCAGGAGCGGTCTAGCAGCCAGTTCAATCGGAGGTGCAGTAGTGGTGGACTATCTTTAGCAATCCTAAAGGTTTTTGTTCAGGTATAATTCTATAACCTTATCTATTGTTTGTAAGAAACTATGTTGATCATATATAAAAGTTTAAAGATCCTAACCCTTTTGGGGTTTAGAGGGTTGTGTTCAATCCAGTTCCGCTTTTAGGATTGAACCAGTGGAATCAAACCCAGGTTTGACCAGTTTGAGTCATATGGTGGTTTGGTCAGGTTCAAAACCCTTCACGTAAGGCATACAATAAACACAAGAATAAATCAGAGAGCTTTTACTGGCAAAAAACATGATTTTTTTTAAAATATGATTGAGGTAGATTCTTTATGAATTTTATATCTACGAAACATTTCGCACTACTTTCATCTGTATTAATGTTCTGCAGCGGAAAAAATATGACCATGATGACTAAGAACCTTTTTGCTAACCAGATTAAATATTTCTATAAGAAAGTTGGGTTATATGTTATCTAATTAGATCACTTTCATCACCTGATGTCAATCTCTCTTGTCAGATTTTACTGAAAACATGGAGTTATTTGAATTGATGTAACAGGTATTTTCAAATCATAATGAACTACTGGACAGTGGGCTATGTGATGTTGTGGTGGTTGCAACTCCTAACGTGACTTATTATGAAATCTTGATGGATATCATCAACCACCCACAAACTCATCATGTGTTGGTAGAGAAGCCCTTGTGCACAACAATATAAGAGCACCGTTGACGCTCACACAGACCACCGTTGAGGCTTGTACAAAACGACGCTCGACACGACAGGTTAGTGTTCCATCTTCCTGCTTTAAATCTGGTGCAATTGGGTTCGATTTGGGTTTAGTACCTCAGATTAGGGTTCAAGTTATTGATTTTGGGTGTCACCATATTTGTTATGTTTTCATCTTGAGTCGCATGTTTGAGGTTGTTGATTTTCAGGGTGAGGCCTTTGATTCTCAGAATATCGTCCGTTATGGCCTTCGAGTTGAAGAGAGAGACTAAGTACGAACCATGAGAGTTGAAGAGCACTTAATCAAGTAATGCTTCTCAATAAATGACATTAACGTCAACTATATGAGATGTTGTAAAATAACGTATTCCTATTTTAACTTCTATTACACACCGTCAAAAATGAAAGCAGTCACTTAGATGAGTACTAATGTGTTATTTAATTGATAAGTACTAATATGTTCTTCAATTACACGACTTTTATGTTGGAATGTATTCAAATCTACAAAACTACCTACAAGGCAATAGCAATCCCTACAACCATCTCTAATTCTTGCATAACCGTAGTCCGTCACGCCATAACTATAAAAACCGACTAAACCGTAACTCTTATATGCTAGCCCGTGTTTACACGGGCTTGAAACCTAGTTTAATACAAATTAATATATGCGTGCATGTAATTGGCTTTTTGCATGAAGTGAGTGGAGTCAGCAATATATATTAGCATGTTAAGATGGAGTTGTCAATTACGAACGTGCTATATCCATCCATCAATCTGGTCATCACTCTTAAGTCAAGATGTGTGAGCTCATTAATTAATCCACTTAGTTCTTTTCGATCACGACATTCACGTAACTCTTCTGAATAGAAAATTTCATGCATATTCTACATATTTTGACAAAGACATGCAATAATTTATATGTATGCTAAATATTCCCATAAAATTAAATGTGCATGTCTTCTATTTATAAGAATTCTGCCTGCCCTCAATGATAAAATTAATAATAAAAAAAAAGTAAAAAACTATGATTAGGGTTGCTTTAAATATATATATATGAGATGCACGTTTGACTTAAACACTAACTAGTTAGAGTATGCAAGTCCCAATGTGTGGGCTATTAAGTAATTAAACGAGTTTAACTTTTTCAACTTTCTTTAAGCTTTAAATATATAATCTAATTAAGTAACATTTTATAATTTTATGTATATGTATATATTATTAATTGAGCTTAACTAACAAAACAATTTGATGGAAGTTGTTAGGTCCAAATGCGTGCGCTATATTTATAGCTAGTTAAGTATATATGTGTTTCGGTCGATCACTTCATTTATATTTTAATCAACACAACTACTAGATACTATTCCTAAATTTCGCTTCCTTCAAGTTGCATGTAATATCTCCCACGATATATAACTAAATATTGTATATACATATTAATATTAATTTACACGTGTTTTTAAACATTAACGACACCGATATATATGATGCAAATATATATCTAATTTATTATTAGTATATATATACACCTGTATTAAAATGTGGTAAATTAGTTTTAAATGGATATCATTATTTATAAGTACGTACTGTATCTCTTTTTCTTTCTATATATGTTAACTCTTTATTTTCTTTCTCATTTTGGTATATTAGAAAAAGTGTTTTGAATTAAGATGAAAAGCCTGAAACATTTTGTTGTTAAGAAAGCACTCAAATATCTTAATTAGTATAGTTGGTTAAGTATTAATTATTTGTTAAATTTGTAATAATTCAGTTTGTAAACTGATATAAGTAGTTAAACATTAAAGCACCCTAATGACATTGCAATTATTATTGTTTTTAACAGTTAGAATCATAAGCTGAAAAAAAAAGACTTACGGTTAAAAATGCATTACTCTAATATGTATTGAAGACTTCTCAAATTAAATATGATTTTTTCACAGATAAATTGATTCATCTATGAAACATAAATGATTCACTAATTTATATATAATTTTAGTATTGTACCATATATAAATTATTATTGTTTTTAACTGGATTAGAGAATGTCTAACATCCGCGAGAATCTCAGTTTTGATCAACGGGTCTCCATCCGAGGAATTCAGTGTGGAAAGGGGAGTACGACAAGGTGATCCATTGTCCCCATATTTATTTGTAATTGCGGCGGAGGGGTTAAACATAATGATGCAAGAAGCATGCGATCGTAACATCTTCGAGGGAGTACAAGTGGGAAATGAAGAGATTTTGTGCTCACATCTACAATACGCAGATGACTCGATATTTTTTGGAAAATAGAATTATGGCAACTTAAAAAATTTGATTTCACTTTTAAAGTGCTGGGAAATGGCTTCCGGGTTAAAAATAAATTGGAGGAAAAGCAGCTTATACGGTATCGGGGTTTCACAAATGGAAGTTGATCAGATGGCGGGATCTTTTGGATGTTGTGCGGGTGAGAAAACCATAACATATCTTGGTTTACCAATCAATAGTAACATGAGAAGGGTAGACCAATGGAGAAAAGTGATTGAAAAGTGCATATCAAGATTGGATTCGTGGAAGAAAGGGAAGATATCTTTTGGGGTAGATTAACTCTCATAAAATCGGTGTTGTCAAGTATTCCACTATACTTCTTCTCTGTTTTCCGAGTTCCTTCGGCGATCCTACGTGTTCTCGAAAATATTAGGAGGGATTTCTTTTGGGGGGGGAACGGGGGGAGTGAAAAATCCAAAAAAATACCTTGGATTAAATGGGATGTGGTAACTTCCGGGTTTGAAAGAGGTGGGTTGGGGATCGGGGACTTGAGAAGTTTCAACTTGAGTCTTTTAGGAAAATGGTGGGTTCGTTTTAAAAACGGGTATGGGTCACTTTGGGTTCGGGTCATAAAAAGTATATATGGTGAGTTGGGTAGTTGGGATGAGGGTTGGAAGGGGGCTGGGACTAGTATATGGTCGGGTATAATAAATGTAGGAAAAGAGTTTGAGGAGTCGGGATGTCCTCTCACCTCGTTATTAACGGTGGAGGTCGGGAATGGTTTAGCAACACACTTTTGGGATGATACTTGGGTGGGTTCTTTGAGTCTTAAAAACATGTTTCCAAGGGTGTACAACCGGGCCTCAAACAAAAAGGAGTTAGTCGTTAATATGGGTACTTGGGTGGATGGGAAATGGTGTTGGGATGAGGAGCTTTTTGGTCATAGCAGGGGTCGGGTGGGGGTGGAAAGACAACAATTAACAAATATCTTGTCAAGTGTCTCATTGAAACAGGATAAAAAAGATCATTGGCGCATTTCTGGGGAAAATGATGACTCGCGAATTGTACAAACAATTAGAAGAAAATTAGAAGATTGCGATGGGCTAAGACAAAGAGCGAATCAACCATCTCAGGTCAAAGAAACAAAATGGTCAAAACTCATTTCGAAGAAAATCAACATCTTTGCGTGGAGGGCTGAAAGAGATAGGATTCCGGTTCTAACAAAGTTAATTGACAAAGGAATAGATGTACCTTCGCTATTATGTCCGAGATGCCGAGAAGAGCAAGAATCGGTAATGCACGCCTTATGGAAGTGTACAAGATTAAAAACAGTGTGGGAAAAGTTCTTCACTTGGTGGGGTTTGTCTACAAAAGATGATGGGTCCATCAAGGAGTTATACAAGGTGGGTGAGGAGCTGAAATCATCGAATAAAAAACTGCTGTGGGATAGCTCGGTAAGAACACTAATGTATAATATTTGGCACAACAAAAATGATTTCGTTTTCAAGGCTAAAAACAGAGACGTCGAAGAAAGTTTGATGATAACACAATTGGGTATGTATCAATGGCTGAAGAGTAAATTCTTAAATAATGGTGTCATGGAATGGTCAACATGGTTGATGTCGCCTGAGAGCTTTGCAAGTAAGGTTGGATGAAATTGGGTTTGAGTATTGTTCTGTTTTGCTGTGGGTAATTTTGTCAAGTGGGTCTGCTTCATGTAATTTTTCCAGTAGGGCCTTTTTGATTTTTGTTCATCTAGAAGAAGGCTGTGTACTCTACAGCTTGTAGAGTACATTTGGATGTAAGGTCATGTGATTGTTTGTTTGGTTATAATAAAAAATTTGCTTTTCAAAAAAAAAAAAAAAAAAAAAATAGTCATCTTCTTTCTTATATGTAACATAAATACGTTAGTTAAGTTACTAAAAGGAAATAAAATATGTAGGAAATAAATTAAATATTGTACTATATATGAAATCTGCACGTGACAAGTCAATTTCGACGGCCCAATATGCGATAATGGCAAGAATAAGGTGGGCCGTCTATTGCCCTATTTGTAAAAACGACAAGCAATAATAATATTCATCAATTATAAGATTGAAATGACCACTTAAGTTAAATTAATGTTTTAACATAAGATTTGGTTTGAAAACTGACACCTGAATAAGACAAGTTGTGAGTAGTTGGGAAAATAATACCAAAGACAATGACACGTGAAAGACAACTGTTGGGTAGTTGAAAAAGAGAATGTTAGTTAGCGGGATAGATTTTTTTTTTTACACCTAAATTTACACCAATTTCTTGTTACGAGATTGGAACTCATTATTTTTTATTAATGGATATAACCACATCAAATCATCTAAATATTTATTATTACGAAAGAGTCTAAATCAAGAGATGCTTTATATTCTCTTGCTTTTTATTTATATTTATATTATTACTTACCAGATTAAAAAGAGTCTAAATCAAAAGATGAAATAAAGAAAAGAAGTTATTAGATTCCACATATAATCTATTAATGAATAAGATGATAAAGTACATAAGAACAATTTAGAAGAAGAAAATATAATTTTTCTTTATGAAAAGATATTTTTGCAGTATGAATATTTAATTAAGCTATTGATATGTTATTAAGCATTTAAATCTCATTTTAGAAAGAGGTAAAAATTGTGTTGTGTATGAATTGTTATTATGTATTATTAATTTTTTCTTGTAAAAATTAAGTAGTACTACATGAAAATATCTTAAAGATTAAGACATGTTATAATATATCGGGGATATAACAACGAGCACTAGATGTGTATGAATTGATCGATGATATAAAAAAAACGTATACATGTTTTTCTCTAAGGTTAAGACATTTTCGGAAAGGTAATTAGCGTAACAAAGTATTCACTACAACACAACACCCCCTTTTGTGTCGAACGAATCCGTAGAAAATCCGTGGGAAAATGATGTTTCTCTTGGATTTCCCACGAAATTGACCGTGGATAAAAGCTTCGTGGGAAAATCATTTTCCCTCGGATTTCCCAGGATTTCCCACGGATTTCCGTGGAAAATCCGTTGAAAAACAGCTTTCTGACTTAAATCCGTGGGAAATCCGTTGAAAATTTCCCACGGAATTTGATCCGTGGGAAATCCGTTTCTAATGCCTGATTTTCTTGTAGTATATTAAACCCTGATGCATTAATGTTTGATTCTCTCTGCTTGTTGTCATATATAACTCATAATCCTAATTACTATGAACTTTCTTTAATTATCGTTTTATATATATAACCAACTTTTAAAAAAATATAAGAAACTTTTGCACACTTACCATTCACTACAAGAAAAAAGGTTTTTTGCGACTTAAGCTTTTTGCGGTGACAAATGTCGCCACTAAATACCCGCTAAACGACAAAAAATGGGCCCACAACCATCTGATTAAAAGATGTCGCCGCAAAAGGTATTTTCTATTTTCTTTATTTAATAAAAACTATTTTCTATTTTTTTATTTAGTTAATTAGGGTTGTCGCCGCAAAAGACTTAAATGTAGTCGCAAAAAGTCAGACATGTCGTCGCAAAAGCTCACAATGTCGTCGCAAAAACGAAATAATATATTTAATAATTAATATTATTTGTCGCCGCAAAAGGTACATCTAATCGCCGCAAAAAGTAATTATTTTAATTTATTTTTAATTTAAAAGTGTCGCCGCAAAAACTAAATATGTCACCCCAAAAAAGTAGCCATGTGGCAGAAGGTGGTCCCGTTGAGTGTCGTCGCAAAAAGTCAAAACTGACGTCGCAAAAAAGTATTTGGGACGAAGCATTTGCGGCGACAATTCATCACAAGAAGTTAGTGATTGTATACACAAATATGTCACTCTTTTTGTTATCGATAACTTTGTATTGTCTCTCTTTTTTTATCATTGTGTAGAATAAATTATGTCCTAATATTTAATGTATACAACTCTTGCACGCAATGAGTAAAATGAAAATTGATGGTATTTTTTAATTTAATTATAACTAAAACCAAGTTTATTTTATTTCATATAATTTATCTTTTTTAAATATATCAACGATTTATTCTTAACAATGAAATTAATTCAACGTAACAATTTCACCTTTTCAGACATTAACTAAATAAAATTAAATATAAGCTATTTAAGAAAAAACTTTGTCTTGATTTTTATTGTATACAACCCTTACATACAATGAGTAGAATGAAAATTGATAGTATTTTTAAAAAAATTTAAATACACTTATAATTAACTAAAATAAAGTTTATTATATTTGTACATAATTTATTTATTTTTAGATTGTATCAAGTATGATCAACGATTTGTGATCTTCACAATGATATTACATCGAAATAATATTTAACTTTTTCAGATATGAACTGCATAAAATTAAATATATATAAACTACAAGAAAAATAACAATATATATATATATATATATAGGTTAGCTAGTTATGAAAAAAATTGATATATTCTTCTAAATTTTTTTTTACTTCATTCTCTTATTTATAATAAGATGATATGTGAAATATATTAGTTTTTTTTCTAGTAAAAAAAATATATCACCTCTCCATAATCTAAACGGTCGTCCACCACAAAGTGTACATTGAAGTGAGAATATTTAATATAAAATAATTAAATAGATAATTTTTAAAATGTGTATATAACAACAACCGCCCGCAGAGTAAATGTAAATTTAATCAAACTAGCAATTGCGACGACCTATCTGACCTCCGCTAATTTAATCACATGTACGTAAGTTACTAAAAATATGAACAAACATAGTTTCTGGTAAGACTGTTCGTCGCCAATGTTAATTTCAGTTTGGCAAAATCATACGATAACTAAATTTACGCCATGCAACATTATTGGATTGGATCACTTAATACATGATTTGAAAGCTTAATTCATACACATATATGCCTGCCTGCCTGCATGAGACAATAATAGGATCGGTCGATACTTTAGTTATAATAACAACAGAAACAAGAGATCGCGACTTTTACAATTTCAATTTCTTCACATCTTATTGTTAAACCAATAGACACCTTTGCTATTGTTGTCGTCACCTTCATCAGCCTCAACAAAGAAGCACTCCGTTGCTTCTCTCCACATGGCTTTGATAATAGGCGTGTCATCAAACTGATAGTATTCTCCCAAGAACGGTTTGATCGCTTTTGTGGCCTCCATGGCATTATAATGAGGAATCGTGAAGAACAAATGATGGGCCACATGAGTATCCGTGATGTGATGAAGAACTGTGTTCAGAATCCCGTAATCTCTGTCGATTGTCGACAAAGCTCCCCTCAACCAGTTCCATTCGGTTGAATCGTAATGGGGCAGCGACCGGTGAGTGTGGTGCAACCACGTGATGACCACCAGGAACCCATAAACGATAACCAAAGGAGCAAAGTACACCATCACTAGCCACGTGAACCCTTGTGCCAAGGCTACTTTGTAAAGCCCGTAGCTTGTCACTAAGAGTCCGACATCAGTCAGGAGAATCTGGAATCGCTCACGGTCGCTATAAATCGGACTCTTGGGATCAAAATGGTTGGCGAATTTCTCATACTTGCGACCGGAAACATTGAAACAAACATACAAAAGCCAGCCAACGGTGCATAAAATCACAAGTCTGATGAGACGGCCGGGTGGCGAGTTGAGCACTCTAGAGGAAGAAGTTAAACTGGACTTCTTTTTCGGGACGAAAGATTCATCGTGTTCAAGTGAAGCGGTGTTGGAATGATGACGACGGTGACTGTATTTCCATGAGAAATAAGGAGCAAGCATACCAGTATGTAGAAAGTAACCAATAGTGTCGTTTAACCATGGGTAGTCGCTAAAAGCTTGATGACCGCATTCATGGCCGATAACCCACAAACCCATCTGGACACTACCTTGAAGGACCCAATAAAGCGGCCATGCTACATACTTAAGAGGGGTGTTTAGGGGGGCGATGTAGGCGGCGGCTACGTAGTAAAACAAAAAGGAGAAAAAGAGATCGACAAAAAGGTAGGATGAAGATTTGAGAAGGGATCGATTGAAACAGTGTGGTGGTATGGCTTTTTTTATATCACCGAGAGTGAACGGTGGTTTGGACGATGGGGCTCGCTTAACGACTTCGTTGCCGGAGTTGTTATTTTCCGACGCACGGCCACCGGAACCCATGTTTCAACTTATTAATTTCCCGTTTAATTAGTATTTGACAGAGTTTTGCAGTTCAATTCTGATAAGAACTAAACTGTAAAAGTATGCTCAGAGATAGTATAAGGCCTCTGATGATCTACAATGGTGATTTGGGTTTGGTATTTATAACGAGATATCGATCTTGAAAATAATAATAATATTTTAAATAACTTAATAAAAACAGAGTAGTGAGTCAAAACTTGACCAGTCACATGAGCCATAGGTTTCTGGCCGGGTAGTCTTGGGGCTCTTGGTAGTTGCCTAGAAATTGCCAAAAGGTTGAACCATTGTTTAAATGAAAAAAGGATTGTCGATTTTATTTTCTTCTATAAATATGGAGTTTGATTAATTTTATGGCAAGCTGCAGTTGCGTTTTTTTTATTAATTGGTAATAAGCATGCTTATTTTCCTTTATACTAGAAGTAATACATAACTTTTATTAAATATATTATAAAATCATACTCGTCTGATTTAAAATAATATTAAATACGTCTTCTTAAATATAAGGTTTTTCCCGTCTAACACATAAATGCTTATTTATTAGAGTAACATATCAGTTTAGCCAATTATAATTGAACTTGTAACTTTAGGAAGTTCAAACTTCATTTATGAGTGAAATACTCCAAAACCTTTATTAATTACAAAATCACAAACAACTGTCAACATTCATAAATATTACATATGCTTCAAATAATATAACATATGCTTCAAATTTGACTAAATAGAACACTTCATATATTTCGTCATATACATAATAACATGCCACATAGTTTTATATACTAGTGAAGTATTCACGTGTTATAGAGGTGACAATAAATGAAGAATAATGATAAATACTTATGGTAACAAGGATGAATGAGGTAATGATACTTGCTAATGAAAACTAAATATTACAGTAAATTCAAAATATTTTAAGTAGTGTATTTATCAAATTTATGTTATATGAAAGTTTTTATTTAATAGTATGGTGATATTGTTTATACATTTTTACTTATAAGCAAGGTGAGAAGGTATAAATAATACTAATATTATATATATGTTGAATTTGAATATCATAAATAGTATTCAAAACTTATACCGTTTTCATCTTAGCCAAGAATAGGGTATTAGTGTAGTCACTAAAAAAGACTGAAATGTATGTTTTAGAGAAAAATAAATTACAATTCGTCGTAATCAATGCATTTATTTGTTAAAGAAGAGAAGGAGGTGCAAGTTCAATGAATTCATGACGAATGAGATTAAGGTATATAAAATTAAGATAGAGATTTAATTATGATTAAAAAATTAAAAACTCTTAATTATTATATAAAAAGAATGTTGTATTCTTAAATTACGTTTTAAAGCGCAATTAGATTATATGTTCGATTATCCTTGAATTGAAGTGATACAACTTCTTTTGATCCCTTCACGTGTATAAGTATATACTTTTTCATTACTTGCAAAATTGCGAATTTTTTTGAAGTTTTCAATCAGTATTTTTTACACATGTAAATCAAGGTAAATTCCACAATTGCCGCTAGCTCAAATGATCTTTAGTTTAGAGATATTAAAGTAATTTTATGATGTTTCTCTCCTCTTTCTCTTTCTTTTTGAAGTCAAAGTTTCAAGCCTCATGTGGACACGTGTGTGACGTTCTAAAAAATTATAGATAGTGAGACATTGTGTGTTAATGAAGTGAAACTCCATTGTGCGTTGGCTCGATCAATTTTTGCAATTCTTGCAATTAGGGATGTCAAAGAGATGCATATAGGTGATGCTAGTTTCATACCTGATTAATTTTAGAATCATGTCTTATATACGATTTCGTCCCTGTGGGTACGTGGTTACTAAATAATCATCGGCTTTCCGTGGATTACCTCAGGTTTCTATAATCTTACTCGATTATAATTTATCAAAAATGATTTTCATTTCTTAAAAATTTATCTCAATCACATCAAAACAATAAGTTGGATATTTTTTAGTTTATTTTAATCTCTAACAACATTAACAACTTCAAATTTTAGTATTTGTGTAAGAATCAAGGTGCTTACCACTAGGTCTAAAAAGGGATGATCAAGACGTTACATATAAATGATCCGGGTCAATAAATGTGATTGGGTAATTAGATGTGTATATTGACCGAAATAATAACGGTCCAAAACCTACAAAAATCTATAAAAAAATCTCATACCCCATCCTATTACTATTTACCCCTCTCAAATGTTTCAGATTCTCTCCATGAGATCAAGTATTTTTAAAACGTTCCCTACTCAATCAACATTCTTGTGTATTAACTTTAGGAAAAGTCCATTCAACATCCTTTATGTAGATCAAAATTAAGACTATCCTCTTTAGCAAATTATAAGATATCTATATATCTGAATATAAGAGGGTACCTCGTTAATTAAGAAGAAAGTATAAAAATAGAAAAGAATAAGAGAACGTACACAAAGAAATGTACAAAGTAACTATGTAAGGATCATCTGATGTTTGGATGTCTGTAAAGTTTTAGAAGACACATGCATGGTTCAATCATAAATAGGAAGTGGTTAATCACGTCCATTAAAGCATAGCTCGACTTTTTCGGAAATTTTTTGAAACGGAAAATTCTTTATGAGATGAAATGAAAAAAGAGATGTAATTAATGAGCAAATTATTATTTTTTTTTTTGAACGACAGAACGCACACACTATCTAATCTACACATTTTTCCTAATTTACACTTTTTTTTGTTCACGACAGGACTCGAACCCTTGACCTAAGCACCAAAGTGCCTAAGCACTTAACATTATATATGTTGATATTTTTGAAAGGCTAAGCACGCGCGATTACTAAGTCAATGAGCAAAAGGTACAAAGTTACAAAAGTCTCGGAGGATGAAGTGAAAATAGGAAACTATAATAAAAGAAACCGATTGCATGCATATGATCGAGGACAGGAAACCATCTTCTCGACCGATCCTTCAAACCATCCTAGTAATATATTCTTACATAACTCATTGCAACTAAAGGTTAATTCGGTCACCCAATATCCAACTTTGTGTTAGAAATCTAGAATTAGAAGGACAATAATTGACAGTACTTGATCATAAAAAATATCGAATTTGCTTTCAATAGAACTTTCAAAGATCGATCTTTTTGTTTCTCCTGATCCAAATTGAATAGGAAACAGTATGTTTCACACCAACCAACTTCGCTAGCTTTTATTTATAGGTGATCGATCAGCAGAAAAACCGAATAACTGAACCGTAGACTTGTATATATATATTCTAGTATATATTCTGCCCACATATTACATATAATCATGAATCGATTGTTACAACACTTACAAGACAATTTAACATATAAACACATATACTAATTAATTAATTTCTCTCTCTATATATAATATATGACGACGCAAGAATCTAGTTCATTATGCTACTGCCAATCAGAACCAATATTCTGAAACAAACCGAAGTTTGTTTTCTAGTGGCCAACAAGCCATTTCCTGTATAGTTTATTCATCCATAATATTCAACACTGTGCTTAGAAACTACCTGGAATTTGTTTGTTAGGAACTACCATGCTTTTGTTTCTTTGTGGATACGTACGTGTAGCCCAAATCCCTTACATTCATCGATCCATATAGATAATGTATTCACAATCTTATCTTGGACCAAGGTTAAGACATGGTTAATTTATTCTACGCACGTCAATTATCTAGTCAATTGGTTTGAACGATCATGCATGTACGTGTTAATGTACTTGCTTAGGAAACATATGTAATCTTTTTGTAAACGTTGGGTATTGTCTCATATCAAACGAGTATAACTTTATAATGTGTTATCAATATAGGTTTTAAGTTAGAAACGTACAAACTGACAGTAAAATTACAGGATATGTATATTGATTTACTAGAAACTAACCTTCCCAATGAGTGCAATGTACATGGATACTTTTGGATGTTATATAAATTAATAAATTACTTATATAGCTATTTGTGAATATTAAATTTAAAAGAAGCTTTTTTAGCCACTTGGATATAATAATTAAAAAAAGAACCAATGATAGAATCTTTTAATAATTAGAGATCTTTGATAGTAAAAAGCATACGTAGTGCTTTGTGCTTAGTTATCAAGTAGCAAGTCGGTCAAATGGTCAACACTATACAACCAACATTTGTAGCAAAATTGAATAATGATGGTAGGTAATGATTTAAAAAATGTGTAGTTGCCTTGAGAGTGAACGAACATTTGTGTAAACTCTTGACTATAAATATGTAGCATGAGGAACCCCAATGACACCACCAGCAGAAGAGATCGAACTCATCAAACATCACTTCTCTCTGAGGTCTTACTTTGATCATCCTCACCTTTAAGTTCTTGCATTTCATTTGCCCTTTAATTAATTAATCATGTTATACAGATATCTTATATACGTACTACTTTTGTTATATTTGCAGGTTCATCGGATAACAACAGCATGGGAGCAGGTGGTCGGATGTCGGATCCATCGGAGAGCAAAAATATCCTCGAACGTGTCCCGGTTGATCCACCGTTCACTTTAAGTGATCTAAAGAAAGCAATTCCCGCTCACTGCTTTGAGCGATCTGTCATCCGTTCATCTTACTATGTTGTTCACGATCTCATTGTGGCCTATGTCTTCTACTTCCTTGCCGATACTTATATTCCTCTTCTTCCTGGTCCTCTGGCTTATTTAGCATGGCCGGTTTACTGGTTTTGCCAAGCTAGCATCCTCACTGGCTTATGGGTCATTGGTCATGAATGCGGTCACCATGCCTTTAGCGATTACCAGTTGGTTGATGACACTGTAGGCTTCATCCTCCACTCTGCTCTTCTCACACCTTATTTCTCTTGGAAATACAGCCACCGAAACCACCATGCCAACACAAATTCACTCGATAACGATGAAGTTTACATTCCTAAACGCAAGTCCAACGTTAAGATATACTCAAAGATTCTTAACAACCCACCTGGTCGAGTGTTCACTTTGGTTTTCAGGTTGACCCTAGGTTTCCCTTTATATCTCTTAACTAATATTTCTGGCAAGAAATATGGAAGGTTCGCTAACCACTTTGATCCACTAAGTCCAATCTTCACCGAGCGTGAACGGATTCAGGTTCTTCTATCAGATCTTGGTCTTCTTGCTGCTTTTTACGCAATTAAGCTTCTTGTAGCAGCGAAGGGAGCTGCCTGGGTAATTTCCATGTATGGGATTCCAGTGCTTGGCGTGAGTGTATTTTTCGTTTTGATAACGTATCTGCATCACACTCATCTGGCGTTGCCTCATTATGATTCAACTGAGTGGAACTGGATTAAAGGGGCCTTATCAACAATGGATAGGGACTTTGGATTCTTGAATAGGGTTTTACACGACGTTACACACACTCATGTCTTGCATCATTTGATCTCATACATTCCACATTATCATGCTAAGGAGGCGAGGGATGCAATCAAGCCCGTGTTGGGTGAGTATTATAAGATTGATAGGACACCCATTTTCAAAGCAATGTGGAGAGAGGCTAAAGAATGCATCTATATCGAGCCAGATGAAGATACTGAACACAAAGGTGTATACTGGTACCATAAATATTAATCAGCGGACCCCATCCAAATGTATGCTTAAGTTGTTCAACTTTGTATTAAGTATGTATAATAAATTATCCAGAAATTAAGGTTTACGGGTTGTGTTTGCCTCAACCATACATATACATATTGAAAATATATGCTATGGCATTGGTGTGAATTTGCTTTGTAATATACTCCGAGTATTCCAATCCATTCTAATTCGTGTATATTAGACCATCCACATCCATCACACCCTTCACACAGCCACATCATCGCCACATCAGTTTTCCACCATTTTCTCATCACATCACACAACCACCTGCATCCATCACATACCCTCGCATAACAACAACAACAAAAAAAAATTTAAATCAGCGCACCCTCTCTCCCCTCCTTCTCTCACGCACGCGACCAGGCTCACATATGTGAGCGTGAGCGCCTGGTCACACACCCCCACGATGGTGTTCACCCATGTGAGCGGCCCTCACACACCCTTCACGTGACCGGATGCGGATGGTCTTACGGGGCAAACTTGAAAGAAAATAAGTTTTAAACTTGTGTTAATATACGGTATTAAATTAACAGGAAAAAAAGTACTCTAACTTATAATTTCATGAATTGAAGATGAGAATCATATATATATATATATATATATATATATGAAGGATGATAACCATAGCCCTTAGGGCTATGGTAAATAATAAGAAAGACAATATCACTTTTAAAAAATGGTAATCATTACTCATGTTTTCATATTAACTTTCTACACTTTTCATACTTACCTTTTAAACAGTTTTCAAATTCCCATATATGAAACACGGTTACTATTTTTAGCAACTAAAAATTAATTTGTTTTATTTTTATCCACAGCCCTAAGGGCTGTTTTTATCAAAATCCTATTGATTAATAATGAAAGTTACAAGCTAGTTAAACAATTTATTTAATTTTACTTTCCAAAGAACCTGTAGTTAATCTTCATATATAGGTTATGAGTTCAAGTCTTGTTAAAAACAAAAAATATAAATTTCAAAGTAAGTTATTATGTGAATGTGTTCTGTTATAATAATAATAATAATAATAATAATTTATTTTTTGAAGAGAAAATATGATAATAAAAGTTAGGCATGAGTCAGGTAGCTGTTTATAAAAATTCTTCTATTATATACAAATACGTACAAGTGAGATTAAAATTAAAACTCTTTTAAACAATTAAAAAGTGAGATTAGTAGGGCTGTGGTGGGTCGGTGGTACCATACTATGAAGACTAGTTTATTGACCCGTGAGATCACGGGTATTACAGAAGTAAGCCTAAAAAAATATAAAATTAAATACGGAATATTTTTAATTACGAAACAAATAATATTGTAAATAATTTGAAGATAAGTAAATTCTTACAAAGAATATAAAGTACATACATACGAAATAGGACTAAATTTTTTGAATAACTTTATATACAACTTGTGAAACATTGTCTTTGTCAAAAATTAAAACTTTTAATACTTCAATTAGTGACGCACAGATTTCAAAAGTAAAGTTGACATACATTAAATAATATAGAAAGATGTACGAAGTCTACATATAAAAAGAATATGTTGTCATATCTTAGAATATGTTAACATCCTGTCTATAAACACGGAGGATGATTGGAGTCACTTTTAAACCTTTTTAGGTTTTTAGAGTACTGACACTTATACAAAAATAAATTTGTAAAACAATTATATGAATATCGAATGTATTTAAATACGGGGATGCTTAAGTAAGGTTTTAAAGATTTACAATCTGAATAATAGTAAACATGTATCTTAAAACAATTGTAATACATGTTGGATTAAGAATTAATTATAAGTAGCCAAATTGGTGAATTAAGTAATAACCGAAGAGATTTATAAATTGATTCTTTACATGATTTTATGAGTTCACATGTATCTGGTGACTTGCAGTCTTATAGATCTAAGTTTTGTTCAGCTAAAAAATAGCAGATAATTGTAACACGAACTCACAACTGATATAAATAAAAATCTAAATGGCTAAATCAAACGACCAAGACATTAAGACTGATACATAAAAAATAAAAAGTAGACATACACATCGTTTAAAATATATACAAAACAACATAAACCACATCAGAAGCTTAAGCATGCTCATATTACAGATCATGACATCTCACGGGTTAGTCAATGGGCGATCTAGAAATAAGAAAAAGAAATGAATCTACTCAAGACACAAATTATTAAATCAAATAAAAGCAACAACATTCAAATAAACAATCATTCTACTTGGTGACGATTTAAAAGCACATGTATAAACCATGAAATATAAAAAACAACTAAAAGTTTTTCATATTTAGAGAAAAAGAAAATTCAAGTTTGCATAATTAATAACTTAGTGACGATTAAAGAGCTAATGTTTAAAAGAAAGAAAATATACATACGGATTTATATACACGAGCATTAAATGACTAAACGTGAAACCCAACATAATCAATAGAGAAACGTTTGATAGTTTAATGAATCAAATTAGTTTATAAAGAGGTTTGTCTCTGTGCTTAAATTTGTTACTAATGACCACATATCTTACCTTTTGGACGGTATCAATTGCATTTCCACTTCTAAAGCCGAATTTTCGTACATATTGAAAAAAAAAGAAAAATAATAATAACTCACGTGTTAAATATTAAAAACTCAAAATGATTTACTGTTTCGTGTATAAAAAATTAACACTTCTAGTTTAGTGTTATTTTTGGCTAACTATATACACTAAAAAATGGTTTCAGGACCATAAAAAAAAGCTATATTTAAATCTCTAAATTAGATGTTTAAATATATAACATATCATCTTTTAATGATACATTTTATTTTAAACCATTTTTTAATAAAAGTTTTCATACATCTTTTTAATAAGATTGAAAATGTTTTAAAATCGATAATTAAACACTTTGAATAGAATACTCAAGTTGACCACTCAGCTCATCACCATAATTCAAAAAAAAACACTCAGCTAAATAAAAAATTACCTACCCACTACTATTAAGAGATAACAAAAAGTTACGAATATACTAATTCTAAAAAAATGTCACATTGTGATAAGTTTTATATCAAAACGTAGATAAAAATAAGACGGTCGTAAATATATGATTATTTTTTCTCTAAAAAAAATATATCACAAGTTATTATACATAATTTATAAACAACTTATAATTAATTACATTAATATACAATTTTTATAAAACCCCCTAACATTTTCTTTAAAGCCCTCCACATATTTTATTAAAGTCCCTCACAATTTTCATCTAGCACCCTCCAATCCAATTGACAAAATTGAAATCGATTTTTGCCCATCTTTCTAAAATTTTTTCTAAAAATTGAAGGATTCTGAAATTGGAGGTTTTGATTGGTTAATAGGTTTGATTTTATAGTTATTTTTGAAAATTTTGCATGTATTTTATATATAAATATAGATAGATAGATATAGATAGATGTGGTGAGAGAAGAGATGTGATATTTATCATTCGGTGGTAGAGATATGGCGGATACGATGAAACAAATAATAAAAATAAAGTAGGACTTTTAAAAAATAAAAATAAAATTCGATTAATGAGGGATATTAAAATCCAAATATTGCCCCATGGCTAAGAATGTACTCTCGAGTCTCGACCTCTCCGTAATCACCACATATCACATGCCTCTTCCCACCACCAAGGCCCTCCCCAAATTTTTGAAGCCTCTTAAACCCTAAAACACTGATTTTAAACATTAAAACAACACTTTTTAGCACCAGACAATAAATTAAAAAAAAGACAAAATTTTCAAACATTAAAAAAACAATTCTAAATAAATAAATAAATATATATATATATATATATATATATATATATATATATATATATATATATATATATATATACGCACATATTAGGTTAACCGAAAACTGGTTAACTTAAGTATTGGTTTATAACTTTCATGAACCTAAACCGAAAAAACCGGTTTTTCCCGATTAACCAATTAACCATTTTTAATTAACTCTTAGATATATTTCTAAACCAAAAGGTTTCAAAATTTAATACACATATATCAACTTAAACAAAGCTTAAATAAGAAATATATAAAATAACAAACTTTGTTATTTAGGTATTAAGTAATTATGACATAAGAAAATATTTTAAATAAAATTATAACTAAGTTAAAATGAAACTAAGTAAATAAATAGTAAATAATATGACTTATAAATATAGTTGAATCGTAAACTTAAATAAAATATTTATCTATACTAAAAAGTGACATATAGATGTTGACTTTGAATGATAATTTGTTATGAATAATTATTTATGGTATGTAAATACTGATTAATTTGTTAATATTGATAAATGGAATAAATAAAAAATAGAATTTTAAATTTTGATTTTTCGGTTAGCCATTTGCTAAGATGATGAACCGTAACTGAACTAAATAACCTACAATCATTTAGATTCGGTTAACCAAACCGAAAAAAAAAAGATTTTTGGTTATGTTAACATAGATTTCGATATGATTTATCGATTTTTAATTCGGTTTTTCAATTACGGATATTATTTAAGCTCCCCTAAAACTAGCACTCGGCACCACAGGTTTAGATCATTATCCCTCCCCCTCTCCACCATTTGTTACATTCCTCTCCCGGCCGGCCACACGTATATATAGTTGTACCACTTCTGTGAACCCACCCAGGTAGTCGTCACTCACTACACTACTCCCACACCTTGATTCTGTTAAATTTATAGTACACTTCCAAGACCAACATGTAGGGTACATTTAATTTATTGTTGTTATGTTCCTAGAACTTATTTTATTTTGTTGTGGTTATTTTGTAGGTTTATGGGCTGAGCAGGTGCTGAGCAGGTGTGGGCTTGAAGAATAGTTTGTGGGTTGTGTTGCTGGTCTGAAGATTATGGGCTGTTGAAGAAGGCTAGTTTGAGACCGGGTTGAGTATCGGGTAGGGTGCACACATAGTGTGGATGTTATTCGGTATTCCCCTTAACCGCCTTATAAATAAGACTTCGTTGTATAGAGAACACAGAAGATATACATAGCTCTAAAAAATCTCTCGTTTGTTCAGTTCGTCTTTTAGGGTTTCTTCTTCAGTTTCTTTACATTTCTTGAGAGGTTGTTTAGTTGTACAGATTTCTTGTAGAGTGTTGTACTGAGTTTTGTTTAGTGTTGTTGATTTCTAGTTCACGTGATAGCGTGTTTGTTTACTACACTTTATATAGTTGTGGTTAAGATTTTCTACATGGTATCAGAGCTACGGCTCTTTGTTTTTTGTTCGATTCTCTAATCGTTTTGTTGTAAATCTGGATCTGTTGATTGGTCCGTGTTCGAGATTTGTGGAAACCCTAAGTTAGTTTTTTGTTTGACTGTTCTTGTATACTGGTCGATTAGTTTTTTGGTGTGTTCTTGTCTGTTCTTAAGAGACTGAATATCATATTATGTTCTTGATTGGTGGTTGGTATAAACCCTAATTCCTGCATTGATTGGTGCTTTGTTTGGGCATTTGTCCTGGGATGATTGTGCTTCTGCTGCGAATTTGCTGCTTGGATTCCTGCACTCTGAATCCTTATTGTCACATGAAAAGGTGTGTTGTTCTTGCTCAATTCAGACCGAGCAAGACTCTGTAAGTCTTCTTTCCCTTTTCTTTGCTTCTGGCTATTTCTTGGTCGCTTTGTTCTGTGTTGTTGTTCATCTTGTGTGTTCTGCTTTTCCTTGTTGCTTTGTGCTATCATGTCGAGTCCCAAGGAGACTAGTCCAAAGGGAACAGTTTTTAAAGAAATCAAAGATACAGTGGATTTAGATGATCTATTGTACTTACATCCTTCTGATAGTGCGGTTGTTTCTATTGTTAGTATTAAGTTGATTGGACCTGATAATTTTAGAGTTTGGAAAAGTTCTATGATAAGAGCGTTGAAAGGTAGAAATAAATTGTGCTTTGTTGATGGGTCTTATACCATTCCTGATGAAACTGATGAAAAACAGTATAATAAGTGGGAACGGGTCAATGCTATTGTTTGTTCTTGGATCCTTGGATCAATTTCTGAATCTATTTACTCTAATCATGCATGTTCTGAAATTGCTTATGAAATTTGGAATGAGTTAACAAAGACTTATCAAATATCAGATGGGTCTGTTATTTTTAATGTTCATCAAAGGATTAATTCCTTAGTTCAAAATGGTTTAACCGTATCTGATTATTTTTCAAAACTCGATTCATTGTGGAAAGAATTTGATTCTCTCACAAATTTAGCTGAGTGTACCTGTGAGGCTAATACTAGCTTAAAAAATCATTCTAAACTGATGAAACTTATGCAATTTTTAAATGGTTTAGATGATGGATATAATCAAGTTAAGAGTCACATTTTTCTTATGGAACCACTACCATCTGTTAGAACTGCTTTCTCGATTATATCTAGAGAGGAATCTCTTCAGAAGGGTGGTTCCCTAACCTCTAGTTCAAATAAAGTTGTGTCTCAACCGGCAGCCTTTGCAAGTAAAATTAATGATTTCAGAAAGAATATTAAGGGTACCAAAGGTGTTAACTCTGGGTTTAATAATCTTCAATGTAAACATTGTGGGGCCAAAGGTCATACGATTGAAAGGTGTTTCAAACTTATTGGTTACCCAAAAGAGTTTAAGTCTAGAAGTGGAAATGATTTCCAAAGTAAAACTGAACCTCAGGTTAACAATAAGTCTTTTCCTAATAACGTCTCTGTTTCTGTTCTTCCTGATGATTCAGATTCTTCTAAGTCTACTGATAATGATAATTTTTTTCTTACTGGTGAACAATATGCTAAGTTTCTCACATTAATCAATGGTAATTCTGGAGTTGATGGTTTTACTGCTAACATGGCAGGTATGTGTTGCTCTAGCTTTGTTAATAATGCTAGTGAGTCTAAAACTAGCAAATGGGTGGTTGATTCTGGTGCTAATCAGCATATGACTAGAACTGAAACTAATCTTGTTGATCTTGTTGATGTTTCTAATTTGGACTTAAGAGTTGGACATCCAAATGGCTCATTTGCTAAAATTAATAAAATTGGAAATATGAATTTATCCAGAAATGTTACCTTGTTTGATGTCTTTGTAATTCCTGATTTTAATGTGAATTTGCTTTCTGTTCACAAATTGTGTAAGGACAGTAAGTGTAAAGTGGTGTTTGATGAATACTCTTATAATATTCAGGATTCTCAGTCCAAGGAGACTGTGGAGACTGGTAATGAAATAGGAGGCCTGTATTATCTTGATAATGTTAGTTCTGAGGGTAAGATTAATAATAAAATTCCTGCTGTTGTTTGTCATGTCTCTAAATTTTTATGGCATTGTAGACTTGGTCATTCCTCAGATAAGGCACTGAGTTGTATAAAAGACAGACTTGATATAAGAAATGAGCCCATTCCTCCCTTTGATGTGTGTCATAGAGCTAAGCAAACTAGAAATTCGTTTCCTATTAGTGATCATAAGGTTTTTAAATTAGGTGATGTCATTCATCTGGATGTTTGGGGACCTTATAGAAAAGAAACTTATGATGGATATAAATACTTTTTAACTATTGTTGATGATGTCACAAGAGCTGTTTGGGTTTATCTTTTAAAATCCAAGGATGAAGTGTTTCATTGGTTTACTATTTTTTACAATATTCTTCTTACTCATTTTAAGGCTAAGGTCAAAGTGATCAGGTCTGATAATGGTACTGAATTTTTAAATCATAATATGAAAGAATTTTGTAAAGTAAATGGCATTTTACATCAAACTACTTGTGTTTATACTCCACAACAGAATGGTGTTGTGGAGAGAAAGCATAGACATGTTTTGAATGTGACTAGATCCTTGTTGTTTCAGTCTGCTCTTCCTTTAAAATTTTGGGGTGAAGCTGTTTTGACTGCCGTTTTCTTAATAAATAGGACCCCAACGTCTGTTTTAAATGGTATTACTCCTTTTGAAAAGGTTTATAAATTTTCTCCTAAGTTTGATAATTTGAGAGTGTTTGGATGTTTGTGCTATTCCACTAGATTAAATAATTCTGATAAGTTAACTTTCAGAGCTGAAAAAACTGTTTTGCTAGGTTACTCTAATGAAAAAAAGGGATATAAACTTCTTAGTCTTGACTCTAATGTTGTTTTCTTTTCCAGGGATGTGAGGTTCTATGAGGAAGTGTTTCCGTTTAGAATGAAATCCACTGATTTCAGTTGTGACTCTGATACTCTCAGAGATGATTGTAACTTTTTTGATGTTAAAATTTTTTCTGTTTTTGAGGACTCTAATCCTGTTCCCTATGAAGAAAAGCTAGGTGATTCTGTTCAGGTTGCTGAAACAGGATCATTAAATGGAACAGAGGACGGTCACCAGGCTGATGGTGATAGTGCAGAGCAATTTTTGGGTAACCAAAATGTGGAGGTACATTCACCTCAGCCTCAGGTAGGTAGTCCAATGAGTTTAGGCCATTCTGAGGGAACTGTTCCTGGTACTTTTAACCAGTCTGGTAGGCCTAAAAGAGAGTGTAGGATGCCTGCTAGGTTTAATGACTTTCTTGTGGAAGGTAAACACAAGTATGGTATTGAGCGGTCTATGAATTATTCTTGTCTTAATTTTGATAATTTTTGTTTTGTGTCTAATTTAGACAAGTCTTTCGAACCTAGAAATTATAGTGAAGCTATGTCCGATCCTAATTGGATTAAGGCAATGAATGATGAAAAGGAAGCTTTGTATAGGAATCAAACATGGGAAATTGTTCCTATGCCTGCTAACAGGAAGCCTATAGGCTTTCGGTGGGTTTATAAAATTAAATATACAGCTAATGGTGAAATAGAAAGATATAAAGCTAGGTTGGTAGCGAAATGTTATAGTCAAAGAGAGGGAATAGATTATGAGGAGACTTTTTCTCCTGTGGCCAAGATGGTTACAGTTAGAATAGTTATTTCTGTTGCTGTCAATAATAGTTGGGGTTTGCATCAACTTGATATTAACAATGTTTTTTTATATGGTGAGTTGGATGAAGAAGTTTATATGGTGTTACCTGAGGGTTATAATAGTAAGAACAGTAATGATGTTTGCAAATTAAGAAAATCGTTGTATGGGCTGAAACAGGCCCCTAGGAAGTGGAATGAGAAGTTGTGTGCTGCCTTGTTTGAATTTGGTTTTGTGCAAAGTATTAATGATTACTCTTTGTTTACAAAAGAGAGTAATGGTGTTTTTGTTTTCCTGCTTGTTTACGTTGATGATATAATTCTGACAGGAAATAGTTTGGTTGAAATTGAAAAGGTTAAGTTGTTTTTAAAGTCTAAATTTATAAGGTTAGTTGGGTATTGAGGTTATTGATACTCCTGTTGGAGTTTGTCTTACTCAAAGGAAATATTGTTTAGAATTGCTTCATGAGTTTGGTATGCTTGCGTGTAAACCAATAAAAATTCCTTTAGATCCTAGTGTTGTTATCACTGATCGTTGGATTGATGATAAAGATACTTTGCTGGAAAATTATACTGAGTTTCAGAAGTTGATTGGTAAGCTTATTTACTTGACTATGACTTGTCCTGATATTTCCTATACTGTGCAGACGTTAAGTCAGTTCATGCACAGTCCTAGAAAATCTCATCTTGCTATTGCTTTAAGAGTTTTGAGATATTTAAAAAACAGCCCTAGTAGTGGTGTTAATATTGTTAAAAGTGGTTTGAGTAGTGTTACTGCTTTTTCAGATGCTGACTGGGCTAAATGTCTTGTTTCAAGCAGGTCTGTTACTGGTTATTGTGTGTTTTTGGGTAAAAATATGGTTTCTTGGAAAAGTAAGAAACAGGATACTGTTTCTAGGTCGTCGACTGAGTCTGAATATGGAGCTCTTGGTTCAGTAACGTGTGAAGTAATTTGGGTCTTAAAGCTTTTGTTCGATTTGGGTGTAAAAGGTCTTAGTCCTGTGAGTGTGTATTGTGATAATGAGTCAGCAATTAAGCTGGTTCATAATCCTGTGTTTCATGAAAAAACAAAAACATTTTGAAACTGATGTTCATTTTGTAAGAGATAAAGTTGCTAAGGGTGTTATCAAAGTTATTATGGTTCCATCTGCTAAACAAATAGCGGATGTGTTCACGAAATCTTTGCCTTCGGTGCAGCTTGATACGTTGTGTTCTGATATGGGTCTTTATAATCCGTTTCAGAAGCTACACTAATTCCCTTGTTGGTCTTGAGGGGGGGGGGGGGGGGGGGGGTTGTTAAATTTATAGTACACTTCCAAGACCAACATGTAGGATACATTTAATTTATTGTTGTTCTGTTCCTAGAATTTATTTTATTTTGTTGTGGTTATTTTGTAGGTTTATGGGCTGAGCAGGTGCTGCAGGTGTGGGCTTGAAGAATAGTTTGTGGGCTGTGTTGCTGGTCTGAAGATTATGGGCTGTTGAAGAAGGCTGGTTTGAGACCGGGTTGAGTATCGGGTAGGGTGCACACATAGTGTGGATGTTATTCGGTATTCCCCTTAACCGCCTTATAAATAAGACTTCGTTGTATAGAGAACACAGAAGATATACATAGCTCTAAAAAAGCTCTCATTTGTTCAGTTCGTCTTTTAGGGTTTCTTCTTCAGTTTCGTTACATTATTGAGTTTTGTTCAGTGTTGTTGATTTCTAGTTCACGTGTTAGCGTGTTTGTTTACTGCACTTTATATAGTTGTGGTTGAGATTTTCTACAGATTCCTCCATTGCCGGGACGATGAACCGCTCGTGATATTGAAGAATCAATCGACTCCCATTTGCTTAATTTCATCTATATTTAAAAAATTAACCAAATCAATAAAACACTACACGTACGACCTGATCGATCATTTCTATACAAACATAAAGCTTTGAAAATCACATATACAAACATCGCAAACTCACAGGTGCCATCTCACCATTATTGAAGCAAAAAACAGAAAGAAAAAAAAACAAAAAACAAAAACACCATTTTAACAAGTCACAACAAGCGTTTCTATATTTCAAATTGCTATACCACCTATTGATCCCCCCTGGATCTCTCTTCTCTTTTTTAAAAGTTAATTATCGTGGCATGCATCTATCAAGCCATTCCCCATCATCGTCTAGCAGCTAACTCGTCATAGCGTTTGTGGGTTCCACCTTGGCCGCCGTGGTAGATTGTACGGTTGCACCATGTTCATTCTTCGTGTCCTTAACACGATCATGAGTGGTGGCGTTGTTGTTATGAAAAAGGTTCTTTTGAGGTTGGTTCACGTGGCCAGCCGCAGTGAAGGTGGGACTACCAGGACCACCACCGGCTGCGGCGGCAGCGTTCTGGTTGTAAGCCTCTTGCTTCCGGAGCTCAGCCAGTCTGATCCGATCTTCTTTTCTCAACGTAGCCATGTCCTTTTCTATTGGATCATTCGCAGTTATGATCTCAACCTTCTCTTCTATCACCGCCTTCGTCTTCTCCATACCCGACAGCGCTGACGCCGCGATGTTCGCCGCCGTTTCCTTTACCGCCTGCATTCTTTAGTTAATTTAATTACGTACGCTTTAAATGTTTTTCTTACCTTGTTTTTCTTTCTGATCGAGAAACATACTCTCCTGCATTGCTAGATGAATATATGAGAATTACTATACGTACGTACCGGAGGGTGGAGGGGATCCCACTAACACACGTTTGACACGTGGAAGTTAGAATTGACACGTGTATAAATGGTTTGACACGTGTAGATCACCTGCATATATGCGGTGTTATTGGTGATTGAATGGTTCGCAGATAGAAAGATTTCCTTGAAATGTACGTGAGGACGTACGTACTTTAATCTATTGAGATTTATGATTTATCTTGATCGTTTATTTACTGCGTTACGGTTTGATGTGTTACGATTCGATAGTTTACGGGTCGCGATTTTAGTTTGATTTATTTAATGGTATATGTGACCGTTAATTCTACTCGGTCAATAAATTAGTGGTGATTAATTTGCATACTATTGTTTTCATTAATTACTAATTAATTTATTGACCCGTGCACGCACGAGTATTTCGAAGTGTATTTAAGATATTAAAATTTTAAAATAAAAATAATGCAGTCAATAAAATATCACCTTTGTGATGAGAATATACTAATTTCAAAAAAGTGTCATATTACAGTAAAATTTATACCAAAACGTAGATAAAAATGAGACGGTCGTAAATATATAATTACTTTTTCTCTAAACAAAATATATCACAAGTTACTAAAAATAATTTATAAACAACTTATAATTAATTACATTAGTATATAATTTTTATAAAACCCCCTCACATTTTCTTAAAACCTTATAAAAACCCCTCAAAATATTCATCTAACCCCCTCCCAATAGATTTAAAATTAATATTTTGATATTGAAATTGAATAATTTGAAATTAAAATTTCTTATCTATGTTTTTAATCTTTCCAAAATTGTTTTGAGAATGAAATAATTTTGAAATTGAAGGTTATGATTGGTTAATTAAGACTCAATTTATAGTTATTTTTAGTAAATTTGCATCTCTTATATATATATATATATATATATATATATATATATATATATATATATATATATATATATATATATATATATATATATATATATATATATATATATATATATATATATACTAGACTAGACTAAACGCCCGTGTGATACACGGGTAGTTTAAAAGATAATAAATATTAAATATTACTATAACATATTAAATAATAATAAAACGCGAATGAAATGTTAATTTAAAAAAATGACGACATACTACATCAATACTCTGACGAGCGGTAAAATCATGTATGCGAGGGGGAGGGCAAACGTAACGGTAGAAATGTAGTTTCATGATAGAAAGAGATGAAATTGTATTTCACCGATCGTTATTGTTATAATCATGGCAATGGAGTTAAGCGTTAGTGGTTATCATTAA